>CM034531.1:70825290-70867864 GCA_020002185.1 Paraescarpia echinospica
AAATTTGAAACTATGAACAAATCTTAAATTTTTCAAAGTAACAATATTAATACTATATTACCATACATACCCAATATATACACCAGTTTGTGAAATTTATTTATCAGAAAACTAAACAAATTCTACACTAATCTTATCATATTTGTGGTTGCAGCAATTCAACCCATTTACAGGACTCTGGCACTTTGAAAGCGTTGGTACACATAAGCCACTCGAATTGGACAATCCTGTTCTACAAGCTGGAATAAGCGCTTGAATTGCAATTGGAATCCACAGTGGTGGCTTGTTTAAATGATATTATCAGGGATGGGTTAGTCACATTTATTAATACATTAATGTTCACTAGTGCATGAAACATTTTATATGTTGAATAAATTCACTCATTTCCAGACAGATTGGCCATGTATGCAGCATAATTTGGCATCCATTCAAACATATATCAGTACATTGTTACAAAACGATGAAACCTGCATATTGCATGGCAGCAGAGGAAATGGGAAAGAGTAGAACTACTGTGCCACATTCAGGTGATTTTGAATTGTCTGACCAGTGTAGTTATTCAGTTGTACAACTACAATCGTTTCAGCAGTTGGTCTTGAGCACGGAAAAAGAAGGACGACCAGCTGGTGCCGTTTGAGTTGTATCCAAATCTGGACACCAACCAAGTATGTGGCTGTATATTCTGAGGTGGTCTTCTACTGCCTGTTCATTCAGTAAGAACGTATGGGAATCCTAATTTTAAGAACTGCCTACTTTAAAACATTGATTGTTTGTCCTCCGTCATACATTTTGATACCATGCTGTACATACTTTCTTCAGATGATGTTAAGGTCCTACACTCCGAATGAGTCGGTTGTGTTGGCGCAGAATGTGTTGTTTTAATTCACCGTAATATTTAAATTGTTATTTGTGATGAGAAAGGAAAAATACGTTTCACATATATTTTTAGGAGAAGTACTGGAGTGAGAGTCATCCAGTTGGTGTTCTGACACAGTGCTACCAACACCCGACAAAGATTGACCATCAGAATGGCGTGACCAAGTTCATGGTAATTACTTATGTAACCATATTATCAATAATGAACGATTGAATATCACAACTGAGCTATCCATCACGTGACCAGTTGCTTAACAAATGGTCCATCAAACCATCAATATTGTATCCATCAGTTGTCCAGACCTTAACACTTATACAATAATAGCAATAATATTGCTCACCACACGCCCTTACTATTCAATGCAACCATTTTTATTCCGTGTATGAAGTTGCTTTTTAAAAAGTAAACACCTAATTCATTCATCTGACTCACTTCTTTGATTATATATATAGATAACATATTTTGCAGGTGTCATTAATATGGAGTAATATGATAGTTTAATATCAGTCTTGGGATGTCTTGTTCAATAGGCTCATATGAAAAGTTGGCTTAACTAATAATTGCTTTATAACTGCAATTATCATTATTATTTGTTGAAAAACGGTATAGCAGTTTCACAGCTATGCCGTTTTTCACCGCTATGCCGTTTTTCAACAAATGTTGAAAAACAGTATAGCAGTGAAACAAATGAATTTCAGTCTACATGTTTTAATCTGTCTTGTTTTATTTAGGTGTTTGACCGCGACTGCATCAACAAAGAGCGATCATGCCGCATACTAGATTCAGGACAACAGGACGGCCTACACATCTTGCAAGGGAATTTGTTAATATTGTCACCAATAGCCAATTAGCCAACTTTTGCATAGACTTCCGGCATACCGGAAGTCTATGCAAAAGTTGGCTAACCACAAAAGTATTCAGTCTATGAATGTCTGCCTACTCGTAATGGTATTTTAGAGAAGTGGTAGCGGGAATTTACCACCGAACCGAAAGCTGTAAATGAAATCTGACTATTGGTGACAATATTAACAAATTCCCTTGCAAGATGTGTAGGCCGTCCTGTTGTCCTGAATCTAGTATGCGGCATGATCGCTCTTTGTTGATGCAGTCGCGGTCAAACACCTAAATAAAACATGACAGATTAAAACATGTAGACTGAAATTCATTTGTTTCACTGCTATACTGTTTTTCAACATTTGTTGAAAAACGGCATCGCGGTGAAAAACGGCATAGCTGTGAAACTGCTATACCGTTTTTCAACAAATAATAATGATAATTGCAGTTATAAAGCAATTATTAGTTAAGCCAACTTTTCATATGAGCCTATTGAACAAGACATCCCAAGACTGATATTAAACTATCATATTACTCCATATTAATGACACCTGCAAAATATGTTATATATATATATAATCAAAGAAGTGAGTCAGATGAATGAATTAGGTGTTTACTTTTTTTAAAGCAACTTCATACACGGAATAAAAATGGTTGCATTGAATAGTAAGGGCGTGTGGTGAGCAATATTATTGCTATTATTGTATAAGTGTTAAGGTCTGGACAACTGATGGATACAATATTGATGGTTTGATGGACCATTTGTTAAGCAACTGGTCACATGATGGATAGCTCAGTTGTGATATTCAATCGTTCATTATTGATAATATGGTTACATAAGTAATTACCATGAACTTGGTCACGCCATTCTGATGGTCAATCTTTGTCGGGTGTTGGTAGCACTGTGTCAGAACACCAACTGGATGACTCTCACTCCAGTACTTCTCCTAAAAATATATGTGAAACGTATTTTTCCTTTCTCATCACAAATAACAATTTAAATATTACGGTGAATTAAAACAACACATTCTGCGCCAACACAACCGACTCATTCGGAGTGTAGGACCTTAACATCATCTGAAGAAAGTATGTACAGCATGGTATCAAAATGTATGACGGAGGACAAACAATCAATGTTTTAAAGTAGGCAGTTCTTAAAATTAGGATTCCCATACGTTCTTACTGAATGAACAGGCAGTAGAAGACCACCTCAGAATATACAGCCACATACTTGGTTGGTGTCCAGATTTGGATACAACTCAAACGGCACCAGCTGGTCGTCCTTCTTTTTCCGTGCTCAAGACCAACTGCTGAAACGATTGTAGTTGTACAACTGAATAACTACACTGGTCAGACAATTCAAAATCACCTGAATGTGGCACAGTAGTTCTACTCTTTCCCATTTCCTCTGCTGCCATGCAATATGCAGGTTTCATCGTTTTGTAACAATGTACTGATATATGTTTGAATGGATGCCAAATTATGCTGCATACATGGCCAATCTGTCTGGAAATGAGTGAATTTATTCAACATATAAAATGTTTCATGCACTAGTGAACATTAATGTATTAATAAATGTGACTAACCCATCCCTGATAATATCATTTAAACAAGCCACCACTGTGGATTCCAATTGCAATTCAAGCGCTTATTCCAGCTTGTAGAACAGGATTGTCCAATTCGAGTGGCTTATGTGTACCAACGCTTTCAAAGTGCCAGAGTCCTGTAAATGGGTTGAATTGCTGCAACCACAAATATGATAAGATTAGTGTAGAATTTGTTTAGTTTTCTGATAAATAAATTTCACAAACTGGTGTATATATTGGGTATGTATGGTAATATAGTATTAATATTGTTACTTTGAAAAATTTAAGATTTGTTCATAGTTTCAAATGTTATCGAAAATCATTCAAGCGGTGGGGATTTCTGGAGGGGGGGGTCTCAATTTCAAACACGTTTTAGTACAGGCCTTTCTCCCCCGGGCAACCCTGAGTAACTCGGCCAGTTTCATGTATTTTACTTTTAAGGAAAATAATCAAGACTGTTATAGGGTGACAATAATTGTGAGGTGGGTTTATTACTGAAATGTTCACCTCTGTTTGTAGACTCTGGCTCAGGCTCCTCTTGTGCTGCATCGACTGTGGGGTTGTCGTGCTGGCCAATGTCATCATCACCAGTTAAGCTAAGAATGAAATGTGAGTGCATTCACCTTGTATGGTTTATTATTTTCACTTGTTTAAATGTACTGAGATGATGAACAGTGTTTGCCATTCTGTAGAATATAATCGAATATGTATTTGATTGACTTAACTGTACATATTAAATCATATTTGAATAATTACACATGAATTTGTGTCTTCACACTCCCTCGCCTTATCGTAAAAGCCAATTGTCTAAATATGTACATATCATAATTACATAGTTCAGTTTAGCACAATTGTTAACATTATTGTACATGTTAAATTTAGTGGTTACAATACAACAACTATTTTAAAGTATAACTATTTCAATTTCTTTATTTAATAATAAGCATTATCATCACCATCAGAAACCCAGGTCCATCACACTGCTGCAGTGCTTTCATCCCAATGTGTGTTCAGTTGAACACACCAAAACGAGACTCCAAGCTAAAATATATTCACAAGCAATCGCTATAACAATACAGCAACCATCAGTGCTAAATATGTATTAGAAAACAAACGTGCACACTGGCTGAATTTCAATAACAAGCAATTGTTGTACTTTTTGTTAATCTGGCAGAACTTTTACCAGGCAACTGCTACGATGCCAAAGTATTGAATACATGGCGCAGGCCAGCCTACTACAAAATTTAATTTTGTGTTAAGGAAGTATCAAGGTAAAACTACAGCATTGTTGAGAATAGACGCTCAGTGCGCAAGTGCAAGGGCTTGGGTGCGCATCTATTGATTTCTCATAAGATATAAGTACCAAAAGCTGTCAGTGCGCTGGGTGAACGCAGAAATTTAATACACGTAACGCATGTGAAACTTTAAGATCGGCAACACTTTGTAAAGGAAGATTCAGCGTAGCTACCAAAATGTTTGGCGTTCGATTGAGAAAAGACGATACATGACAGGAACGCATGACTGGAGACTTTTAGGGAGAGCATTTTTATCGGGGACAATACAATATGCGGATTTTGGTGGCTACCATGGCCAGAAAAACCGTGACGGAAACAGGGAAAGGATGAATACACCAAATGCGACCCGCGGTGAACAACGTGACCTCAACTGACCGATCAACTTTGACCCCGCGCCAGAATATGCGGCGACTGAGTTATATTGCGGCGAGCAACGTGACCTCAGGTGACCGATTAACTTTGATCCCTTGCTCAACGCACGCGGCGACAAAGTTACATAATTAGTATTAGACACGAAAAATGATGTCTTTAGCCAGTTCTATAAGTATTATATTAGTCTGTGTCGATGTCGAGAACGCAAGAGAAATGTGGTTTTAGCGCCGTTGAAAACATGCGACATTTCTCTGATATTGACCGATCTGTGTCACGTCTGAACGAGAGCGCGTCATCCCAGCCAGATGCAGATCATGACTTTTTCCATGTCTTAGAATTTAAATCACTACATAAACAAAATTATATGTTTTAACTTTAAATGTGATAATATTAAATTGCTAGTTTATGAATTTACGTCTGGGCCAAGGCAATTCTGCTAGAGGCAGGCTTCATACCTAACCTAGGCTAGGCCTAGGGAGGGCTAGGCTACTGAGTAGTCAGACATACTACATTGTCATAGAGCTTTTTACTGTTTGTTACTGCTTACCCTTGGGCTTGGGTTGGCTTAGTTAGGCCAATATAGGTTTACTGTTTAGAATTAGAGATACTCAGACTAGAAATAATATAAGTTTTATTATGCAATTATTTTAATATGCATTTTATATTCAAAAGGCTGATATTTATTTATATATAATATCACTAAGTCTAAGTTGCTAACAATCAATTAATTGTTATTGTTATTAAATCAAGAAATAAAACAAAGTTGTTTTGAGGTAAAATACTTAAATTATTGGACTTAATTTAATAAAAAAAAGTGCTTCATGAGAAACATTCACTGCATAAAATTGCTAAAGCATGTTGTAATGTAAGCCATATGTCTTAACCGGTTGAAGTATCATTGTATGATGAATAGTATTTCACAAGATGTGCATGTGGAGTCAAGATAGTTATTATTATATGATACATGATGGCCTTAGTAGTATAGGTGTTCTTCATAACACGGGTCATGACCCGAGATCAAAGGGTTTTTCGCTTTTTATAAGTAGAATTCCTACGCTTTTTAGCAGTAAGTGGAGTCGAATGGAATGTTACTTATAAAAAACTTGGAATGTTAAAAAAACGTGATTGACAGGTCCACGGAAGAAAGAGTGTGTCGACATATAGTGACTAATTAGGTAATTAATTTGGTACTAATTAGCAACAAGTGAGTAGTGCATTCACTGGAGGGCAGCACTAGCAATAAGTAAAAATAGTAATGACGTGTGCGTAAGGTTATATAATGGTTATGCGGAGTCACGTGAGCGTAAGGTTATATAATGGTTAAGCATGTGTGCTGTCATCTAGTGACTGAAAAAGAAAGCAGACACGTATACATATAGTGGTTGCGCGTGAGGCGATGTAGTCAGTAGCATTGTCGTCCGTGTCTAGATATGGAGCCTATACGTTTCGGAGAGTTCTTGTCGTACCTGTCGAATTATTATCCGTGTAGAATTGCGGCGTACGGTCAGGTTTTCAAATCCGTCGAGCACGCTTACCAGTTTAGAAAAGCGATTTTAATGCAGACGAAGCAAGCGTGGTCGGCGTGGTCGGGCTATATAGCGAAGCGACGAGGTTTCAGGATCACGAAAGCGAGAACGACTGCCGAATGGGACGCCGTTAGAGTCGAGTGTATGAAGAGCCTGTTGATGAGTAAGTTCGGTGCGTCGAAAAAGTTGAAAGACGCCCTATTGGCTACCGGTGACGCCGAATTGGTGGCGTGGGTACCGTCGAAAGAAGCCTTTTGGGGTTGCGCCTGCGGGTATAAAGAAGGTCAGAACACGCTCGGCAAATTGTTGATGGAGGTGCGTCGTGAGTATAGAAGAAACGAATAAAACTCACCGTAACGTTGTCCGCGCACCAGTCGTCGATATGGACGGAAAGTGGAAGCACCCTTTTACGTGTATAGTATCCGGCCCTACGGGGTGCGGTAAGACTACTTTTGTTGTACGCCTGCTAAAGTTTGCCTCGTGTATGATCGAGCCGCCGCCGGAGAAAATTCTGTGGTGTTACGGCCAGTGGCAAACCGCCTACGACTCTATGACAGCCGGCGTAGAATTTGTAGACGGTTTGCCGGATCCGAAGCTTTTGGACCCCAAAACGAGGACGCTTCTAGTGCTCGATGACCTTATGTCGGAGACCGATATTAGGGTCACGACTTTGTTTACTAAAAAAGTCATCACTGCAACGCGTCCGTCGTACAGCTTTTGCAGAATCTCTTTCCGAAAGGGAAAGAAAATCGCACAATCAGCCTAAACGCGCAGTATATGGTCCTCTTCAAGAGTCCCCGGGACGCGGGCCAAGTAGGTCACCTGGCGAAACAGATGTACCCGGGTAGAACCAACTACATGGTGGAGGCGTTCAAAGATGCCACGTCAGCCGCCTACGGTTACCTCCTGGTGGACCTGAAACAGGAAACGCCGGAAACCATGCGCCTGCGTACGGCCATTTTCCCCGACGATCGCATTCAGTACGTCTACGCGCCGACGAGAGTATAAAAAAGCGGAGCGCGTCGCGGTCGACGTCATTCGACAGGATGACAGATCGCGTGAAGAGGCACATCCTGGCCCTGCAGCTGTTGCGTCGATACCATCGGAATACGAATCTGAGAAAAGCGGTAATCGCCCACGCGGACGCCGACCTCATCTGTAGTCTGTGCGACTGCGCGTATAACATTATGCGAGGGAACGTGAAATTGACGCCTAACAACAGAAAAGTGCTGACAAAGTACAGGAACAATCTGCGCAAGTTAGCGTCGAAAAAAGTGCCCATCAAACGGAAGAGGGCCGTCCTGCAGACGGGATTGGGCGCGTTTCTGACGGCGCTGCTGGCACCGTTGGCGAGCACCTTTCTGCCCCTCCTCAGACAGGCTATCGGTTGATGCAGCACCCCAAGAAGATGGCGTTAGTAGACCCCCGGTTGGTGGAGCGTCAACTCCCGTTACTATCGCAACCGACCACGACCACGTCGCGTGTGATGAGTAGCCTGGACAACGACATGAAAGCCGTTCTCGAGCGTGCGGATTTATCCGAACGAGAAAAGGTAGCGGCGTACAATCAACTGATGAGTCGTTACAACGCCATGGAGACGTCTCGCGCGCAGCAACCGATGCGAGTGTCCGTAGTGAAGAACGAGTCGCCGATGGCGCTCGACCAGCCGCCCGACCAATCGCCGGACGATACGGAGAGCGAGATCGTGAAGAGCGTACCGAAAGTTCTGAAAGAAAAGGCCCGCCTCCTGATGGCGAGACTGAAAGCCGACCCGCTGATTCACTGGAACGATGGAGCGGAGCTCGTGTACGACGGTGCGCCTATCGCCGGAAGCAACATGGTAGATCTAGTGAACGATCTCATGCGAAAGAGGAAGAAGACCCCCGCGCCGGTTGGTTGGGTAACGTTTGGGGATCATATAAAGCGGCTGAACGTGCCTATGGAGCTCGTCGGTAACCCCCAGCGTCGAGCGTACATACAGCGCGCGCAGAAGCGAAAGGGCCGCACTCGATCTGTCGAACGCATGCCGTGGACCAGCTTTTAGCGCCCGTAGAGGATGCCCGCCCGAAGATCAGTACTCGTCGTCGTCGTCGCCGTCGTAATCGCGGCGGCCATCGTCGCCGCCCTCTTGTTCGCCGTATCGTCGTCGTCGCAAGAGCCATGGCGGTGGTGTCCCGGCGGTCTCGTGGTGCGCAACGAAAGCGCCAACAACGCGACGACCGACTGAAGCGCGCCTACTTCGACCCGAAACGGGCGGGTAGTTACGGCGGCGTCGACGCGTTTCACCGGGCGACCGCGGTACCCAAGCCGATCGTCGGGCGGTGGCTATCGGAGCAGGACACCTATACGCTTCACAAGCCGGTCAGACGCCGTTTCAAGCGACGTTGCGTTATCGTGGGCGGCCGAAACCAGCAGTGGCAAGCCGATCTCGTCGACGTGGCTAAACTGAAAAAACACAACGACGGTATAGCGTTCCTATTGACGGTCATCGACGTCTTCTCGAAGCGGGCGTGGTGCGTCCCGTTGAAGAGTAAATCCGGTCCGGCGCTCGTCGCGGCCTTCGAGGGCCTGCTGTCGTCGCCGCAACGGCCGCCGAACGCCCTGCAGACCGACAAGGGGACGGAGTTTCGCAACAGGCCCCTTCAGACGCTTTTGAAGGCGCGCGGCGTCCACCATTTCGTGACGAACAACGAGGAGACCAAAGCGTGTGTCGTGGAGCGATTCAATCGTACGCTGAAGACGCGCATGTGGAGGTACTTCACGAAGCATCAGACGCTGAGGTACGTGGAGCCGTTGCAGGACTTCGTGCGGTCGTACAACAACGCCTACCATCGAAGCATCGGTAGGACGCCGGCGAGCGTCGACGCGGCGAATCAGGAGAGCGTGTGGCAGCGGCTGTACGGCGGCGTCGGGTGTCAAAAAATCAAGCCGAAACTGCGAGAGGGGGACCGCGTACGCATCAGCAAGGCGAAGGGACGTTTCAAGAAGGGGTACATGGCTAACTGGAGCGAAGAGCTCTTCGCCGTCGTAGAATCGCACCCGTCCGACCCTCCCGTTTACCGATTGATGGACGACGCCGGCACGATACTGGACGGTACCTTCTACGAGCAGGAGCTACAAAAAGTCATTGGTAGTTCTGGGTCGACTATGCATAGCCACGTTAGCACAATGAAATTATCCATAATTGCAGATAATTCTTCGTCTTCCGAGGGTAGCTCTCCGTGATGAGATATTACTGTCAATTTTTAGCAGGTTGTCTTCAATGAACGTAATTAGGCGTTGGTACAGGTCTTCCGGTTTCTCGTCTGACTCTAGCCGGATAGACGCAAAGTCTAAGAAATGACCTCCAGTTGATTGAAAACCGTAATGAAGCCGGATTCTCTGCCAAATGTTGTTGACGGGTGTAGAATTTCGAACGATAGTGTTGCGGGACAATGCCGGGCAATAGTTGGCAAACTGACCTAACATCAACTCAAGTATGTTAACTTTTTGACCTGCGGTGCAACGATTGTCCGCAGGAAAGGTTGTGCCATCATCCGTGAATCCACGAAAGGGGTAGACTTGGTATTTTTGCCCCAGATCACTCCTTCGACGAGGAAGGGGGAGAAATTCGGATCAAGTGAAAAGGTATACATGATGTTTTACTTCAATTTTTCAAAACTGTTCACAGTTTCGTCTTTTCCCAAGCAACATTGCTTGGGCACCTTGTACGTGTTAGCCATGCTGTGTGTGTGTGTGTGTGTGTGTGTGTGTGTGTGTGTGTGTGTGTGTGTGTGTGTGTGTGTGTGTGTGTGTGTGTGTGTGTGTGTGTGTGTGTGTGTGTGCGTGCATGTGTGTCCGTGCGTGCGTGTGTATGTTAAGAAGATACTCTTATCTGGTCCACTACAGACTGCCCAGTTGCAACTGCTCGCTCGTTGTACTATTATACACAAAATCAAGGACAGCGAACGGCGAAGTTCAGCTTCAATCTTCGGTTGAGAGCGCAGATGAGTTAGGTGGTTTCCCGACGTTGCCACCACACCATGGTGGGAGATTACGCCTTCACTATCCAAGATAATGAGCAAACTACAGTGAAACATAAAACGACTTTATTGTGTCAATTTTATCTGATACCTTAAACACACAACACCATGAAGTGTGCGATGATCGAGCGACACACACCACGGCGAGGCTCATACAAACTCCTGGGAGACAGATCACTATTGCTAGCGGGCGGTAGTCACTTACAAGCTACTAGGTGACAGTACACTTGCTGGCGCAGGTCCGTGTTCAGACTCCTACAGGCCAAATCGTTCCCTGTGTCACTACTGTTTCAGTACAGCTTTGGAACAGAGGACAAGACTTCATATTTATCTTTCTAGTACAATCTCATAGCGTGGTCAGCCATAGTCCGTGGATGTACCGCTCGACCAGAGAAACTGGCACGCCTTCTATACAAGGCAAACACCAGACGTTTTCGGGTGGCGGATATATAATGCCAATGTGGTTTACACGAAGCTCGAAAATGGTAGTATCGCTAGAGAACTTACGCAATGCATACTGGGTTGACGAGAAGAAGAGGGCCGTGTTCTTGGAATTCACTGTTTTCAACCCAAGAACAAATGTGTTTGCTTAAACTGTATTTCTTTTCGAATTTACTAACATTGGAATAATATATTTCCGTTACAGTGACGTTTCTGTTCACAAAGTTTACATCGTGGCGAGCATAGACGACATATACCGTGTTGTGTTTGAAGTGATATGCCTAATACCAAAATTAGATAAGCGAGCGAAAAATGAACAACTCAGAACACGTCCAAAACATGAAAGTCTACGGTCGCTAGCACCCTCACGGCTCGTCCTGTCCCGACGATCTTGGTATCATTTGAAAGGATGCACTTTCGTTATTCTAGAGTCATCTAGATTTCCCGGTAACCAATTAAAGAACACTAATAAACGGACCTACAATCACGCCGCTTTCGGTGTTCTGTACGGTTCCGAACGATGTTAGCGGCGGGTACTTAGTACACTAATCTTCCGATTGCGGCGCTGTTTTCCTCATTTGCATAGGTTCAGACATGCGCACTTCACCATTTCTTGATTTCATGTTATAAGCTCCACCCACTTTTAACCCGCGGCGAAATTGATGGGCGTTGATCGCAGCGAAACCGATATATCTGTACGTCGGCGTGACGTCACAATAACGTACGCCACAGAACGGGTCTAAATTCGATATGCGTGATTGTGACGCCACGCCTACATTGTAGCAACCGTTTGAAAGTGGGTGGAGCTTGTACCAAAGACCGTATATCAATACAAGACGGTGCAGCGCGCGCTATCTACATTGTTCGAGAAAAGTACATAAGCAGTTCGTCCGCCATTCTGGAGTTGCGCCAAGTCAAACCACAAGCGCGTAAAAATGCAGTTGTTTGCATTTATCATTGCTCAACATTTTCAACGATAACCTCAATATTTTAATTATATAAGAAGTATAGTCTGATTATTATGCTAGTGAAACATGACGAAGTTCAGTTGGGTCAATAAATAATTGCAACGTTTCTACATGATTTGTTTGGAAATTTCATTATTTTAAATTGTGATAAGTAAAACACTTCAACGATTACGTTAAAATCTTTCATTTTATATGACGCATCACAGCTTGGTGATTGTTCTGATGATATGAGGTGACTGAATAAATACGCTAACATCACGCGCTGCCGGTGCCGCAGGCGCACGGGCACGCGCATGCCTCCCGAATGGCGGACAAAAACCTTCAGTGTAGAATGCCATTTTCTCGCTCAGTGACTCCTCCTGTCCAAATAGAGGCTCCTTGTTTGTACTATGAAATCAGATAGTGGTGCCTCGATCGGTGGTTTGGTGAACTGTGTCGACGAAACAATATCGTTCGCAGTGTCCAAGACACCGGAACGGGCCCGGTTGTAGGTCCGTTTTTAGTTAATTTAGGAATCATTATCAGGAAACCATTTATATGTCTGAATAGCAGAAAGCTTAAACTTTCAAACGATATCAATATTGTTGGGATCCGACGAACCGTAATGGTACTAGCAGTCGTTCAAAAGGCGTTTTTGGAACGTGTTTGATAGTTGTTCGTTTTTCGCTCCCTTATCTATTTTTGCTAATACTGATAATCGTGTGCTTGTTGAAAACGATTCGACAATTCTGGCTGAAGCGCAACGAACTGTTGCAGTATTTCTCTACCATGTGGCCAGTTGTAGATTAACTTATAATTCTGCTAACATTTGCTCTCGCACCCGTGATAATGTGGGGTCAGGTAATTTCAAGGCAAACTTCGAGAGAAATTCGGAGCGATAACGGGAAAAAAATTATTTCTTTTTATCACATTTTTCTCTCCCAGTTTATACGCAGAACGGTGCATTCTAGCGCGCACTTTTTGCTAATGATGAACGTCTTGAGGTGGTCTGTTTTCCTCGGAAGACGTAACATGATGTTTGCCTTTAACATATATCGTGCCACAAATTATGTTTTTTATGTTGCATTTATCTTCTCTTTTGTATTTGTAATTACTGTTCTGACGTCACAGGCCTTCTTCGGGTCGTATTGCGAGAGTTACACACATTTTACTAAAGCTGTTATACCTGTTGCGAACTTGTTCCGATACAGCGCCGTCTGCAGCACGAACGAGTGCATACAAGACTCGCTTCGCGGCTTTCTTCGTCGTGCTCATGTGGCGCATCCTGGTGTTGATGTGCGGCATCGCGTCGCAATATGCGACCGCGTAGCGGCAGAGGGATGACCTGGAGTTTGCCGACTTCCTCACACGCCAGCTGCTGGTCGGCGTTGGTTACTGGACCATGGACGACTATGCAGCACGCGAGAAGTCGGAAGAAGTAAAAAGATTTTTAAAAAAATCGAGAAGAACCCCGCATACGCCAAAGGGTTATGTGCCACGACAGAGACTGGCGCCCTTTGTCTGGTCAAGTCAGTTCCACAGGGCTCTCGGGCAGGCGTAGAACGCATGATACGTTGAACGGGAACCGCATATAAACAAGGCATTGCGTCCATGACTGATGTAGATTATATCGCAATATTAACCGACACCTGTAACTACAATATTCAATTCAATATGTGTATCTGACGTTGTATGTATCATCTGTTTGGTTAATACATCATCTGAATACGTATTAACCAACCGAGAGCGTGACGAAGTACTGAAACGATGCCGCTTTGAATATATACTATTATAGCATTTAAAGTGAATGCTTTACAGCTAGGGGTGACTATTGAGAATAGCTTGATTATTGGAATAGTGTTGCGATCGATGTATTACTATTACGATGATAATTATCATGGAGTAGCGAACAGTCAAAAGTAAAATTACCAAACAAAGTTAAAAAAACATTATTTATTCAAGGTTTTACAGTGGTATAAATAGTCGCGCTGATCTGTTTTGTCAACTATCATTATTATCGATAGTTCAGTGCACTGTCCTGTGCAGACTACGTAACCTGTTGAGCGGGGACACTGGATCCATGATATACAGCGTGATATCCCAGAGGGGCCTAGGTAGCAAGCAACTTACAAGAAACGAACATAATGGTGTCACTAATGTGACATAAAATTAAAAGTGTTCACATTCTCATTATTATATGTTATCATGGTAGTTTTAGGAGATAACTCCGTCTTGTGTCGTCTCGTGCCAAGACGTTGCACAGGTGAAAAACATTTCACGCTACGTGCTTCAGTCTCTGAGCTCAGTCACGTCAACCATAATTGTCTATCGTTCCAAGTAGCAAAACCATTCCTTCTCTTTAAAACGCTATAAGGGAAGTGAGCAAACGGGACTGTGTTATTATGGGGGATTTTAACCATTGGCATATAAAATGGAAATCTCTACAGAGTATGGGTAGTGAGGACCACAAGTTTTTAGTTTTAGTACAAGATAGTTTCCTTTCTCAACATGTGCTAGAACCAACCGGAGGAGAGAATGTGTTAGACTTAGTTTTGTCCTCACAGAATGAATTAGTTGACAATGTTAAATTATGTGAGCCTCTGGGAAGTAGTGATCACAACCAGATACATTTTACCATCAAAGTAAAATCAGAAAGAAATAATAAAAAGCAGTTGAGGAGAAATTTCCACAAAGGAAGATATACGGAAATGAGGAAATATTTAGCAAAGATAGACTGGAATAATACACTGAAGAATAAGACAGCAACAGAATGCTGGAATATCTTAAAGAATGAAATAGAGTGCATCGTAGATAAATTTGTTCCCTTCAAAAAACAAGGGAAACGGACCAGAAAGAAATACTTATCGGAAGAAGCCATTAAAAAAATTAAGTATAAACAAATGATGTGGAAGTCATATAGACGTACTGGCAATGACGAAGACTACAACATTTATAAAGAAGCACTAAACCAAGCTACAGCTGAAATTAGAAATTCAAAGAGAAGCTATGAACATAAATTAGCTTGTAATATAAAACATGACAGCAAGAGTTTTTATGCGTATGTTCGAAGCAAACAGAAAGTTCAGGATAAGGTCGGTCCTCTAGAAGATAGTGCTGGAAATATAATATCAGAAGGATTCTTAATGGCTGAAGACCTAAATGAGTATTTTAGTTCAGTGTTTACCAGAGAAGACACTAGTTCACTGCCAGTACCAGAGGCTAAGTTCAAGGGGGCAGAATCAGACTATTTAAGACAGTTAATTGTAACCCCAGAAATGGTAGCTAAGAAAATTAGGGCTATGAAGGATAATAAATCACCTGGAGTGGATGGTATTCCACCCAAACTACTATTGGAAATTGTAGAACAAATTAGCATACCGCTTGCAACAGTTTTCAACTTGTCATTAGAAGAGGGAGTGGTTCCTTTAGAATGGAAAGAAGCAAACATTATACCGTTATTTAAAAAAGGTTCGAGAAACAAGTCAGAGAATATAGACCAGTGAGTTTAACATCAGTGATTTGTAAATTATTAGAAAGACTAATTAAAGATCACATGGTGGATTTTCTTGTTAAACATAACTTGATAAACCCATCTCAACATGGGTTTCTAAAAGCGAGGTCATGCTTAACAAATATGTTATGTTTTTTGGAAGATATCACTAAGTGGGTAGATGATGGATCACCAGTAGATATCATCTACTTAGATTTTCAAAAAGCTTTCGACAAAGTGCCACATCAGAGATTACTGCTTAAACTAAAAGCCCATGGCATAGGAAATGGTATAATTAACTGGATAGAAAAATGGCTGATTGACAGAAGACAACGGGTAGTTGTTGATGGGGAGGCTTCAAACTGGAAATCAGTTTTGAGTGGGGTTCCACAGGGATCAGTACTGGGACCTATATTATTCTTAATATATATAAACGATTTGGACGATGATATAGCTAGCAAGGTGTTGAAATTTGCAGATGATACAAAAGTGTTTAGAAGGATTAAAAGTGATGGAGATAGACAGCATTTACAAGATGATCTTGACAGGTTGATCAAATGGTCTGAAAAGTGGCAAATGTTGTTCAATTTTGGGAAATGTAAATGCCTCACACAGGACATGGGAACGAATATGTAGAATATACAATGGGGGAACTGTACTAAGTACTACTGTAAAAGAAAAAGACTTAGGGCTGACAATTAGTGCTGACATGAAGGTTTCAGAGCAGTGTGGAATTGCAGCTTCAAAGGGAAATCAAATCCTTGGATTGATTAGGCGAAATATAGCATATAAAGAAAAAGAACTAATAATACCGCTGTACAAAACAATAGTTAGGCCTCATTTAGAATATTGTATACAAGCGTGGAGGCCATACCGCAAGAAGGACATAGATATGCTAGAAAGAGTACAGAGGAGAGCGACTAAAATGATACCAAAACTGAGGGATCTTAGTTATGAAAAACGCCTAAAAGAATGTGGTTTAACAACACTAGAGACCAGGAGATTGAGAGGAGATCAGATAGAAGTGTTTAAAATATTGAATGGTTATGAAAATATTGATAGAAATATGTTTTTTTCAGTTAAGAAAGATAGAAAGACTAGAGGACATGAAGTTACATTAGTAAAGGAGCAGTGTAGATTAGACGTGAGAAAGTTCTCATTTTTACAAAGGACTGTGAATGAATGGAACAGATTATCTGATGATTGTGTGGGTGCTAGTAGTGTGAATATGTTTAAAAATAAAATCGACACATACCTCAGAAGGGCTGGATATATGTAGATAAAAGGGTTGGACTCTAGATAAGCCAAAGGGCTTCCTTGTCCACCTGCCATCTAGAGTTAATTCTCTGGATGGCAATCTTGTTAAATTTTGTTAAATCTTTGGAAAGTTATTTTTCTGAGTTTATTTAGATTTTCTCTTTCATGTCTCCATTTGCAGTCCACTCACTTGCTGCTTTAGGTAGTATTTATATATGCTGTCATTCTCATCACATTAATGATCTAAATATGTTCATCTGTTTATTCTGGTACTTCTCGAGATGTAGGCCAACTCTTACCTTGAATTCTGATCTTTTATGTTCTCTATCATGGATTCTTATATGTTGTGTTCTTTCAAATGAGTTTTGTTTACGTTCTGTTGCTCTAGCGTTTCGACCCATACATCATCCCTGATATAACGTTTCAGTTACATAACTTCTTTCGTGTTGACAGGCTCCAGTTTTGTGTCATCAATTGTTCAGTCTGTTGAAGAAAACTGCCGCTTTGGCCATGCCGATTTTTATCGTTTGTTGTCACTCTTCCAGCGTGGGTGGACGATGAAACCTTCGCTAGTGGCGTGTCCCCGAGGTGATAATGACGACAGATAGATGTGTTTCAAACGTTTTTGTCGAACAGATTTTCTGACCAGTAAATCAGAGTCTCCGTGGTTTTTTTACATATGTTTAAGTGTTTATTTTCTGTTTACGTTTCACGGTTTGTATACCTGCCAACTTCTTTTGCTCCAGGGAGATTCATCAGCGGTTCAGCACGCTTCTCGTGTCGCGCTGTCTTGTCATGCTGTCTCGGATGAAGACATTGGAAGACGGGAATGCTGTTGGAGATTTTAAGCGAAAGTCCGGGAGA
Organism: Paraescarpia echinospica; assembly: GCA_020002185.1. Classification (NCBI taxonomy): domain Eukaryota; kingdom Metazoa; phylum Annelida; class Polychaeta; order Sabellida; family Siboglinidae; genus Paraescarpia; species Paraescarpia echinospica. The sequence continues at coordinate 70,842,802 of CM034531.1, forward strand.
TTTGCTTGTCTTCCGGGATACATCCAAAATCAAAGAGACTTCCGGAAATTCCAGGAGAGTTGGCAGGTATGCGTTTGTCTGATGTAGACCCCATTTGCACGACACCAATGTTGGATCTAGTGGTTATTACACACGCAGTCCGGGAGGACGATTAGATCCGGTAGAGTGAATCGGTGCTTCCATGCCGATCGTCGCGGCGGAAACTGCAGGCGTCGGAAGCAGATGACACATAGCGCGGCAGGCGGCAATTCCAGATGCGACCTCTCGTGTCGTTGTACAAACCGCCCGTGTATTTTGGTCCGGCCGGTACGTAAGGCATGTCGATGTTGACGGGGTAAATCGACGCCCGGGGTGGCTGCGCCCAGTGGCTAAACGTCGGCACTGGTTGGGTTTCTATGGCATACGGCCTGTTTGTATGACCGCGGACACACAAACGGCCGCCGGGGAGACGACGAAAGTCCCTCAGCCACAAATTCCTGTCGGTGGTGCTGCTAGTGGCGCCGCTGCACGACGTTGCCGACATCAGTATGGAGGCGATACTGAGCAATATAACAACGACGCACCCTACCATGAGGACTATGACGGATGTCGACATAATGAACTTGTTGTCTGGAAAGGAAAATTGAAGTAACATTAGTAACGCGGAATCTAAAGCTACCGTCGTCATGATAAATGTGCAAAAACATCACTATCATTAATGATGCTCAACGCCGTAAGACATAGTCTCAATTAAGGTTTCCACACGACAGCCTAACTCTGTCAAAACACGGCCTATTCTGATCGTATTCATAATTATATATGTTTTAGATAAGCAACAGAGGCATCAAAGAAATTATATAGACTGTAAATAAACGCAATAACAAAACAAAGCTTACCTAGATTAATGTTGTGTGCGTCGCCAATGGAATCTGGTAGTTTGCTAGTGAGCGACCCTTCCGTTGTTGTCGAAATGGTTGTCCTAGTGTTGTTCGTGGTACTGGGAGTATTCCTCAAGACAGGGACACTATTCCTGTGCACACGACCGTTTAAATTTAATTTGCATATCTTTCTGAATATTCCAGACGTGTCAGTTAGTCCATCCTGTTCAATGTTGGTGTTTTGTCGTTGCTCATCTACTCGACCAGACGGTAAAGTTGATGTGCAGTTCCGTTTGCCACTGCTCGAAGTAGTATTGTGTTCATGACGATACAACGTTTCGTTTACTTCAAAGTTTCTGCTTATTGTGTCCCTTTCGGCGGCAACTACAATATACAAATATTCCGAGTTTCAGACCAGCGCGGGAAGGAAATTAATATTGGTGGAGTTGAGAGCCGGAGCTTCAGCACCACAGTCCACTCCGCTGTCGGACCATGACATCGGAAGACGCGGGGGGGGGGTGTGCTGTTGAATATTTTTCGTTCAGAATTTTTGAAGCTCACAAGAAACCTTCAATTATAATTATACCCCCCCTTAAGGCTCGCCAAAACGAAACACATTCCGGCTCAGATTTACTAGGGGGAGTCTGCCCTCCAGCGTAATTCCTGGGTGGGCAACTTCCCCTTTTCTCCCACTCACCCACATATGCACACACACACGCACGCGCGCACGCATTCATTTTGTCGCTGAGCAACCTTACCTTTCGGGGTTGCTACAAACAAAACCAGTGCACACAAGCACTCCCCAAACATGGTTCCGTGTTCTTCGTTCAGACATCAGCATAAGTCTACTGGTTGCACGTGAAAAGCTATGTACAGAACGCAATTTTAATAGCCACGGATGTCCGCCGTGCTAGCAAAACCGTAAATTCGTCAGCTGCATCTGCGAACGCACGGACGATACCACAGGCAGAAACCACGTGTGAATAGTTCGCTTTAATTGCCGTGTGCCCCGAGGTTATGTCACACGATGTACTTGGTTTTAATTATGAGCATTGTCATACACAGCATTGCGACGATAACTCTCATCTACACTTTATGCGAAAGCGCGCCGGAAGTAAGAAGGGCTTAATCGGTATTTTATATGGACATTTATAAGCCACATTTAGGCTATATGAAGTGTCTCCTCTAATTGAAATTCATGATGCGGACATGTTTTGTTGTATTGCGAATGTGTAAAGGTTATGAACAACATGAGGTGTTGTATTAAGAATAAATCAACGATCATCTATCATCCCTCGAAAAAAATATTATCTTCGAAAATAGTTGTATAGTGTCTCAATGTTATATGCTCAGTTTCACTCCAGTGGAACTTTCGGGTTATTGAATTCAGTCCAGTAGTACTGCTTCTGTCTGTTCACTGCACTATCTTTTTAAAACGTCAACTCTCATTATCTCAGATTTGCTTCGATGGCACTTTGAGGATACGGCATTCATTGATAAGCTCAACTAATTAATAACTATTTTAGGCAAGTCTTCGTATTCAACCTACAGCACCGCCACACGACGTCGCATTCGTTCATTGAGTTACTATGAAGTTAATAGATTGACGAGGTAGTTTATATTGAATCTGGCCGGACACATAAGTGTGCATCAGCAGAGTACGGGCGCTTAGTGTAGTGTATCGGATCGTATCGTATCATATGTGTGACCAAAGAAGCGTAAGTGCTCAGAGCCTGTGGCGTTTGGGCTAATCTTCAGAAACGAATTGGTACCCACCCCAGTTAAACAAATGGGAAAGAGTCATTAAAGCATTGACGCCATAGAAATGACAAGAGACGGGTAATGCCGGACCTAATTAAAAAGGGGCTGGTCAGTTAATTTACCTTCGTGGCGACACGATCACTCGTGAGCGGTGCAAACTGCTCGGACGCTGATGACACGTCTCATTCGCTGAGAATCTCACAAGTATACACTATGTCGGCATATATCGGTGACGGCGGCCTGGAGATGCCGGGGCTCGCGTAAACCTCTGAAGAAGGAAGTAGGCCTACAGAAGACGACATAGTGCGCCTTTAAGGAATTTTACTGAAAACATCGCCACTGTCTGAAGGGATGCCTGCACAACCGGCGACATAAACACCGTGTCGTTGGAAGCCTAGGGACGGGTCCCACATATACCATTGTCCCGGGGAAACCTGCTGGCATATGGGTTCATGAATTGTACAATGGCGAGCACCTTTCTCCAGGACTGTCTCCAAACCACCGCCGCCATCGCTTGACGTGAACTGCCTTAATTGGGACATGGACTGCGTATCGTTGGAGGCCCGTGGGACAGGTATCCACGGCCTATTCCCAATGAGGTTTGCTGGCATGGAAGAGGACACGCCTGCCTTCACGGTCGAGATTGCCATACGCTCAAACTTAACACCCCGGTCCTGCCTGATTGGGACGAGGTGAAGGTGGATTCCTTGGAAGAAGATCTCTTTTTTCAAGTCTGCCAAATGGCTGGAAGGCGACTTCCTGGCCGACGCCTGCCAGACCTCAGAACAAGCGCTTCTTACCCCGGCCCTGTACGAAGAGAAGGCCGATCCTTTCTCCCAGTCATTCGTGGACAGGCTGGATCGCCGGCAGCAGCGACATTCTCGCCTACGGACGCGGCAGATCAAACAGCCTGCCCAGGAGGACACGCCTAAGAGGCAGGTGGGTGCGAAGGTTGAGACACCTGCCTTAACGACCCCCATGCGGTGAGATTCCCCTGTTATTAGCTGTCTCCTCGCTTACTGCCCGCTCTGACTGTCCTCGCCACCAAAGTGACAGCATTGTCGGAAGGACGCCGGATGACCTCACACCCGGTCAAAGCTTGCCAAACAGGTCGAGCGTACGACTGCTCACTACGATCACCGGCTAACAATTGGCCCTCGACCTGGCGTAGTGGGGACCTACCGAGTGGTGTGAAGAACCAGGGTACTTTCCTTAATGTTCCCATTGATGACAAGCCACGAGGGTGATGGACAATATGAACGTGACTATTAATTTAAGACTGATGAATAATATATATATAAAACCACAATTTGTTTTATTTACCACCAACATGGTAAGTTAATTTATTTTGATGTCATACTTCCATGTTTTAAGTAGAATATATATGTGTATATATACCAGGGATACAATAATATATCTATATAAATTATTGTATCCCAGATTGTTTGTATGAGTGTCTCAGTGTTCTGGTTGTGGGTTGAGGTGGTTGAACAGGGACCGACTTGTTAAGACCACAGCTTACGAGTTATTGGGTTTCCATTCTCTGTAGTGAACGAGACGTGACACTTAGAACTGACGCCATTAGTTTTTGGGACATAGTTGTTGTTGAATGTGTAAATTCAAAGGTGACTGACATTACGTTGTAGCCTAGTACAGTCTTGTTATTTATTTGTTAAAGTTGTATTTTGAACAAATTCACGAATATAGGTTATTACGTTTCAAATAATATTTTTTACATAGAATACATAAACGTAAAGGTTATTATTCGAGTTGCGGTCCTTGCAAAACATATTGTTTAATTTAAATGATAACTGAAAGTATGTTAATGTTTCAAAATTGCTTTAATAAATGGGTCTATAAGTATTCATCAAGGTTTGTGCGAATTGGAGAATTAGCACCAGGAAGACGTTAGTTATATAGACTGATCCATGGGGCCTAGGGGCACGTGCTTCCCTAGACCTCTGGAATTTGGCCTCGCATTGTCTTCGCTAGAGTGGCGTGCCCCTAGACCTTTGGAATGTGCCCCAGTTTAGGTGAGTCTTTAGGGGCGCGACTGGAAGTTTAAGGCCCCTAGACTACCCTCTCTTGATCCACCCTGGGTTAAAACTGCGCAGCCTGTTGGGCGTAGTTGCGGAGATTCGGTGAACGCAAGGCGTTGTTTCTTCGAATCAGAGGTATTCTGGCAATTTAAATATAGGATATGCCATGTTTAAACCTAATAGACTAGTCATCGGAAAGAAATTAAAGATTGATCCAGGGAAATGTTTTCAACGTACGTACAGACCAAAATCATAACGAGAATATCAATACTGTATGTGTATGTCTAGACACAACAGAATAGAAACAGTTAACAATACTCCAAGCATTATCATTCATAAAATCTATACACATAGTCTGCATAGTTTCACTACTTATATTAAAAACTACCGGTGCTTGATTATGAATTATACGTAACATTGCGTTTTCTATAATTGTTATATTTGTGTAACAAGGTCATTTTTATTATGTTGCACTAGGTGCTGTCACTGGTATTACGCTGATTTGTGACGTGAATTGGTCTTAAATTTTACCAGCCATGGCTATTGCTATAATTTGCCTTTCATGTATGACCTGTTATATTTTATCTTAACATATGACCTTTATTGTACTTGTATGTTTTAAAACAAAAACACATTACATGGAAATTTACCATGCGAGACTTTTACCGTGACACGGGAGAGCCCGTGTTTCCAGTTGGTCAGCCCCTATGTTTTTAGTGATTCCGCCATACGTGTGTATGGCCTGTCATTGTTGTGATCTAGTTTGTTTGAACGTATACCTAAATAGAGATTGGTGAAATATTGCACTATTTGCTATGTCGCCGAATCTTTATATTTCTCTTGGACTTTGTGTCTTATGGGTGGCAGTCTTGATACTTTGTTTGTTTGTTGTAATGCTTCACTGTAGCTTTGTTGTTCGTCCCGCTAAACCATGAATAGTGGGTGATATTATCATGCAAGGCATTTTATTTAACTATTTGGTCGGAACCCAGGTTTCTAGAGAACACCTTTATCTATGGTGACCAACTCTAATGTTGGACTTGGATGACATCTGTCCCGTAGATGTATATTTGCACAGCACAGGTTAATTTGCATTTATTTGGTGGTGGTGTGGATGTTCGGTCCACAGTTAGTTGCTAGATGGTGCCACTAACTACTTTCCAGAGATGGACGTTCGGTCCACAGTTAGTCGCTAGATGGTGACACTATTTTGGCGAAGTCAGTGACAGTTCACAACTAAGTTGTTTGCACTGTAGGTTGTTGATGGTTGTTGTAATCCACTGCCATTAATGTCTGAATAATTAGTGTATAATTATGTGTAGCTCTAGCTGGTTTGTACTCCACGGTACAGTGAATGGTAGAGATACTAAAAAGTTAATTGTTGCCAATCTGTCAGATGCCCTGTAGGCTGTATAATGTTTTGACAGCAGTAATTTTATTGTTTATCGAGTGATTGACACCCAGGTAATAATCATGTATTTTGTATTATGCAGATTATGGCTCTGCTGTCAGGAAAGTAGGGCCATCCTGCCGAGTACCGGTTATTGTTGTTGACGGTTGTTCTAAGGTATTATTTCATTGGTTTTAGAAACTAGTTTGTTTTGTATAAAGTTGAGATTAGATTAGTGTGTGTGATATACGTGAAATCATCAATTCTTTTCTTATTGTTATTAAACTTTATTATTCTGAATTACTCTTATCTTTTCCTGATATCTTCATAAAATAACTTTGCTTATATTTCGTATACAGTAATAAAAATAAGCTCTTCCTTATTATTACTGTGGCCTATTTAGAACTTTTATTAGTAATCAGGGCTTACATTTGTAACACATAATAGTATGCAATATAATTTATGTATTTGTATTTTTGTACTTCTTTACTAACATTGAATTACGGTTATTATTATTAGATTTATTTTATTAAAAGTGGGCTCCCATGCTACCAACATGTTATGTCTTATTGGGAGTCTCCTCGACCTTCACATTGGTGTAAATTATTTAAATTTGTAATTGTTATGGTCAAAATAAATATGTATGTTTATCTGCCTGCCTGCTCGCCTGCTCGCCTGCCTGCTCGCCCGCCTGACTTTTTTTTATAGTTGATCATTACTCAATGTGTCAACATGCATACATAATACAAGGACTGATTATATGTACTCGTGTACACATTGACGTAAATATGGATGCTTAGGTATACATTCTAATCAGTGTACTACGTTTAAAAAGGAATAGCGGGTACACTACTTCTAATGTGTTGTTATATTTGTTAACCCTCTCTGCAAACATGAAAGCCTGGTTACAATACTGTAAGCGGAAAACTATTTCATCCCGGCAGAACAGAAAGGGTGATACTATTAATTGAATAATGTAGGTGAATGCTTATACAGTTTTGAACTGTGTTATATTGCAATGAAGCAGAACGGCATCCACCACGCCACTTCAGCGCCGTATCACCCTGCTACGAACGGACTTGCGGAAAGATTCGTACAGAGCTTCAAGACGTCCCTACGCGCATCATTGTCTGGCTCAGATTCTAGGCTCAGCCTTCGACATAGACTCAGTAACTTCCTGCTTGCATACCGTAACACACCAAGCAACACTGATGTTAGGTAACAACGTCAAATCACGTCTAGAGCTGCTAATTAAAGCCTGATTTAGACAGCACAAGAAACAGGGCCAGTGACTCGGTGAGTTTCATCATCTAGGTGGGACAAATGATGTGGCGGCGTCACCAGGATCAAATGTGTGGTACAAATGTTGCCCCTATAACGGTCGATGATACGGAGGTACAAGAGTCTTTTGTGTCGGAATCGAAACAAACACTGATGCCGTGATATCGGCACAGATCGTACCTGAACTGTCGACACCATCTGTGGAAGTAACAGTGCTGACAACGCGACGAACTGAAGCCAGTTCTACTACACCTGTGGGAACTGCGGAAACATCCGTTCGTCCTCTTGCTGAGCGACGCTACCCAGTGCGTGAAAATCGCCGTCCACCTACCAAACTGGACTAGTAGTGTTATGCAAAGGAGGATCAACGTAATTTGTACCGAGAGATTGTTTAGTTATCTGGGACTCTACAGCCGTGAAGTACGACATGTTTCACTAGGTGTTTAACATCGTATAATTAGCCATTGATCTTCTCACAGACATCGTCGTTTCGGAAAGGATTACTAGACTGAGTCTATGAACACTTAAAATAGGAGTTTTTTGTGGAACAATATTTGAGTTAATAATTAAGTCGGGAGGAATGGTATGTCGGTACTTATTGTATTGTACACATCCCGCGGCTACGAACAGCGCGACTATCGCTCATTGGCAGTGATGTAAGATCTGAGAATAAAATAGTCCTTTCCTTGTGTTAAACTTGAATAAAGTATGTTGGAGATTTACTTCGTGTGAACGTAAACGAGTAAATATACAACAGTTGTGATCGTGACGTGTGGACCTAGTGTCGCTCGTGACGGAACCGGTGCCAGACAGGAAGGAGTGCGAATCAGCTTTGTGTAAATAGGGAACATTTTAAATCTTGGAAGATTAGATAAGATCTTGACTTACACTTGTACTACTTGCAAGGCGATGTAATAAATATATTCCTACGCTGTATGACTTACCTAAATCTTCTGGTTAGGGTTAACGTACAGGTACGTCCTTGCGGACCAGTCTTCTAGTTCTTCTAAAAGTTAACTACAGTCATGCATCCAGAATTAAATAGTTGTGTTGCGGTTATCCGGGACAACAAGGAGGCTGGGACAAAGACAGTGGCGTATTACCATAAGGCATAAGGGCAACTGGGGCACATGCCCCAGGACTCCGAGCTCCCGTGGCCCCACTCAAATACACAAGAAATAAAACGGAAAATTTAGTAAATTGATAAACAAAATATCATTGAGTTCAAATGACAGGCCACGTTGGCCAAGCTAGTCTGCATCTTGGATAAGCCGTAGTCTCTACAATCTCTTGGGATTTTTGTAGAGAGAAGTCAATGAAAGAGCATGTGAAGTTTCCGAAAATGTCACGCTCGATTGATACAAACACAAGCACGTTTTAGCGTTAAGAACGTTCTTAGCCGCTTCATGAAACCGGCCCCAGGTCTTAATTGTTTGACACGCGGGTGAAACGTGTTCTTTGTTGTTGACGTAGAACGCATGTTTTAAAACGTTGTGTTCAGGCAGTGAAACAGACAAACACCGGCTTGAGAAAGTAAAAGAAACCCACAAATAGAACACTGTTCCAATACTTTGCCGCCTGTTCCGTTTGCTGTGTTGTCCGTAAGCCCTGCATGCCAACGTCACCTCAGTAGGCGAGCGGTAGAACCAACTAATAGACCGGTTTAAATGACCCCCATATACACCTAAATGTTATAGCATTGGAAAGCCCTGCATCTCCCCGACATAACTAGGCCTGTCGTTTAGTTGCCAAGTGATGCAGTAATCGTGAATCCAAGGTCACCATGAAACGATCAATTTGAGAAATTGGGCTCTTCCGAAAACTTCTCAATATTACAATGGCTATCTAGTTACTTTATTTAAATAGAAAATGGCATATATTCTTGGAACGCGTATTGTCTCACCTTTAAGACAGTGTACGATATGATGATGTATTCAGGATTGATAAGAGTGACGACAAGGTCAAACAAGGTCACCCATCAAACGACGAATATTCGAAAGTTTACAATGCCGCGAACATCATAAAGTTACACCGACTGTGTTTCTACTTCACGACTACGGACATATCATACACAGTATGAAAGGACAATTTCTCCCCGTCAAAATGCTGTGTGATATGGCGCTGCGAGATGAAGCAGTTTCTGTGGAGCAGCGTTCAAACAGGGTCACCGTCAATTGATGAATGGTAGAAATTGCGCCATCCCACAATCTTTACAAAATCTTAATGGTTATGGAGCTACGTTACCTACTTACTGATGCCCATTTCATATTATTGTGTGTTCGAAGAAGTCACACAGGAAAGACAAAACGTTGCATAAAATTGAAACATTTGAACGGGCAACCAACCTGAAGAAGGCTGCATGTCAAAGAGGAGACGAAGAAATGACACGCACAATATCGGAGGAGGACTTGATAGCTAAGGATGCCGTGTACCATTCATCGTGACTCATCCTACCTGAGTAAAACAAATCTTAAAGCAAAGGCACCGTCGCCAACAGTTACAACATAGAGTCCTTATGACACTGCATTCTACAGTTTTATTCAAAATATAGTTTTAATGGGATCTCGAACGACATGGGCTCAGAGAATACAGTCATCAGAGATGTAAAGGGAAGCAGTGGTATAGTCGGACTGACTAGAAAGAAGCCAGCACTCATCAGGTGGACATTGACGAGGCACTCATGAGTGAATATGCTAAAGCAATGCGAGAAGGGAGTGGTTTGTCCACAAGTACTGAAAACAAGGATCACAAAGAAGTACTGGCATCCACACTGGAGAGGGATGGTAGGCGTCCAGTACCTCCATGGAAAAGGTTCCTCAATGTTACACCCAACAAGCAATCACTAGTGAACTTTCTTTGTGAATATGTGGTCTGTCATGCATCATCCCAGTGGCTGGAAGCACACACAACGTGTACATTCCTGGTTGTTGAAGGCTTCGTCAATGGTGAAGTAGTGAAATCCATCAGTAGTCGAGGTGTAGAAGAAGACAGACACTTTGCCAGTACACAAAAAGAAGCTGACACCAGGTGAATCAGACTTCAAAGAGCGTGGTGTTCTAGGAACCGTAATAATTAAGCCACCAGACACACCTGTCTTAGTGCTTGCTGCATACTACTTTCCCAAAAAGGCGAATACAGTCAACATGTGGATTGAAACTGGCACCATCACCAGCACCACAGACAATGATTTGTACCTGTATATTCGATTTGTACTGCACTCGGTCCGCAGTTCTGCGACAAACTTCCCGCCATGCATTCATTAACAGGGTGTGACTCAGTTTCCTCCCGGGTTGAAATTGGGAGAAAAAAAACTGTTTTCAACATTGTTATGCAGAAGGGGGCAGGCCACTTCATGAATCTTGCCGACATAGGAAACAGCGATAAAGAGGCTGCACTATCAGCTGCGCAAGCATTCACAGCAGCGTTGTACAACCTAAGGGACACAGAGTAGAGTGCACACATCAAAGTCAACCGTTTGCGGCTAAGACTTATCAACAAGAAGGACAGGTAGTTGGCGAAGCTTCCCCCGTATGAAGCAAGTTTCGAGGAACATGCAGGGCGGGCACAGTGGCAAACGAAGACTTGGATGTCTTCACATGTGGCAAAGCCAGATACTGGGTCCCCACTGCTGCATGAATGGGTGAGAAAGAATGGCAAACTTGTACCTATCTTCTTCAAAGGTCCAATGGCGTCAGAGTTCCTGGAAGGACTCATATGTTCCTGCTCAAGTAGAGGTTGCTGCACAATCAATTGTTCATGCAGTCAGAACAGTTTGTGTAGCACAGAGCTGTGCATATGTCATGGGAATAAAAACTGTGGAAACCCACGTTCGACTGGCGACCAAGACGTCCTACGTGACGATGACGACGATGACAGTGAATAGAAAGTAAAGGTGGGTAGAATTTTTCTAGTAGCCTCAGCAAATTGACTCACCAATGTGCAATCCTTTGTGATGATTGAATATTTTTGCAGATACAAAAAGAAAAGAAAATTGCTCGATTTTTAAGGTGTTGAAAAACATAAATGGTAACTACATCGATGTTGACCGTTCAACGTCCGCTTCACATAATTGTAGCTCTGTTAAACTGTCCCATGTAATACCTAATTTTGACGGGGATACAGTAAAAATGTTCAATGGTATATGATGTTGCCTTGTGTATATTGGCAAATAGATAGACAAACATTGTAATTGTATACTGTTTATGGAATGGCGTAATTCGGAATATTAAGAAGTTGATGGGGACTTTGTTTGACCTTCACTACACGCGTACTGCGTCACTCGATGGTTCGACTTTATACCTCCTTTTCACTGCGAGAAATGATGCTTTCCAGTGGTCTATGACTTGGCCATGAGTATGTAGGTGACGTAGATATACGCAACCAATGAAATTGTGTAACGTTTGCGGAATAGCGCAATTTCTAACATTCATCAATTGACGGTGACCCTGTTTGAACGCCGCTCCACACAAATTGCTTTTCCTCACAGCGCCATGTTAAACCGCATTTTAACGGGGAGAAATTGTCCTTTCATACAGTATATGACGTGTCCGTAGTCGTGAAGTAGAAACACAGTCAGTGTAACTTTATGATGTTCGCGGCGTTGTAAACTTTCGAATATTCGTAATTTGATTGGTGACCTTGTTTTACCTTGTGGTCACTCTTATCATTCCAGGATCTAGTTAAATAAAGTAGCTAGATAGCCATTGTAATATTAAGAAGTTTTCGGAAGCGCCCATTTTCTAAAATTGATCGTTTGATGGTGACCTTGTTTGACACTGGATTCACGCTTACTGCACCACTTGGCAACTCTACGACAGGCCTAATCGTGATGGAGAGATGTAGGGCTTTTCAATGATATAACATTTGGGTGTGGGGGGCCATTTAAACTCCTAAAATAAAGCACTTTTTGGGGGTTTGCTGCTCGCCTACTGCGTTGAGGTGATCTTTAGATGATGTGATGATCAAACAGCAAATTACTTGCATGTTTCCGGTTATAGTACCCGCCAAGAGTAAACTGCTTTTAATAATATAATAATAAGAATGTTTTCTTTTTTCAGACAAATCCATATGTACATACAATACAAGTAAATAAAAAATAATATGTAAATAAAATTCGAAGATATAGACACACATGAATAACAAAATAGATGGTTAGTAAAAATATATATATATATAATGTGCATTCAACTTTAAATATACAGTTGGGTAGTCCAATATTTAAACATAGGACTTCCAAAATGTATATCAGTATAAAAATAATTCACAAAAAGTGGATTTTCAGATTGTTGAAGACGACATAATAAGCTATATATGGATGAACGCATATGTTCATTAAAAGATTTAATACAGTTTGTTGCAAACGTAAAACTTGCACTACAGCCATGCAAGAGGGGGACCACTGTATTTGCTTGTGACTACACTATAGTGTATTCGTTTTCCAGAACCAGTTTCCAATTTTTAATTAACATGCGCGACAAGTTGTCGTCTGTTTGGTGAACGAATGCGATAAGATATTGTGTGACTACGTAATTAAGATACTGATATTGTAAGTAATTGGTGTTAATTTAGGTAGAATTGTGTGTAGTATTCCTTACCAAGTCATTACTGCTTAAATTAGGTGTTTCTTGTAGCGGTGGGGCTGAAGCGCGTTGCTCTGGCCGGGCGAAATTAAGGGATTTTGCTATTCCGAATGATTTAACAAGATTGCCACCCAGAGAATTAACTCTAGGTGGCAGGTGGACAAGGAAGCCCTTTTTCGAGAGTCCAAACCTTTTATCTATACGTATCCCGCCCTTCTGAGGTATATGTCGATTTTATTTTTAAACATTCACGCTACTGGCACCCACACAATCAGCAGATACTCTGTTCCATTCATTTATAGTCCTTTGTGAAAATGAGAACATTCGTATATCTAATCTACACTGCTCCTTTGCTAATGTAACTTCATGTCCTCTAGTCCTTCTATCTTTCTTAGCTGACAAAAAAATATTTCTATCAATATTTTCATAACCATTTATATTTTAAACACTTCTATCTGATCTACTCTCAATCTCCTGGTCTCTAGTGTTGATAAACCACATTCTTTTAGGCGAATTTTATAACTAAGATTCCTCAGTTTTGGTATCATTTAAGTCGCTCTCCACTGTATTCTTTCTAGCATATCAATGTCCTTGCAATATGGCCTCCACACTTGTATACAATATTCTAAATGAGGCCTCACTATTGTTTTGTACAGCGGTACTATTAGTTCTTTTTCCTTATATGCTATATTTCGCTTAATTAATCCAAGGATTTGATTCCCTTTGAAGCTGCAATTCCGCATTGCTCTGAAACCTTCATATCAGCACTAATGATTAACCCTAAGTCCTTTTTTTTACAGTAGAACTAAGTACAGTACCCCCTATTGTATATTCTACATCTTCATTGCCATGTCTGTATGGAGGCATTTACATTTCCCAAAATTGAACAGCATTTGCCACTTTTCAGACCATTTGATCAACCTGTCAAGATCACCTTCTAAATGCTGTCTATCTCCATCACTTTTAATCCTTCTAAACACTTTTGTATCATCCGCAAATTTCAACACCTTGCTTGTTCTTTCACCATCCAAATCGTTGATATATATTAAGAATAATAGTACTGAGTTCCCCACTCAATATCGATTTCCAGTTTGAAGCCTCCCCATCAACTACTACACATTGTCTTCTGTCAATCAGCCATTTTTCTATCCAGTTTATTATACCATTTCCTATGCCATGGGCCTTTAGTTTATGGAGTAGTCATTGATGTGGTACTTTGTCGAAAGCTTTTTGAAAATCTAAGTAGACAATATCTACTGGTGATCCTTCATCTACCCAGTTAGTGATGTCTTCCAAAAAACATAACATTTGTTAAGCATGACCTCGCTCTTAAAAACCCATGTTGAGATGACAAATTGAAAACTGTTGCAAGTAGTACGCTAATTTGTTCTACAATTTCCAATAGTAGTTTGAGCGGAATCCCATCCACTCCAGGTGATTTATTATCCTTCATAGCCCTTACTTTCTTAGCTACCATTTCCGGGGTTACAATTAACTGTCCTAAATAGTCTGAATCTGCCTCCTTGAACTTAGCCTCTGGTACTGGCAGTGAACTAATATCTTCCCTGGTAAACACTGAACTAAAATATTCATTCAGGCCTTCTGCCATTAAGAATCCCTCTGATATTATATTTCCAGCACTATCTTCTAGAGGACCGACATTATCCTGAACTTTCTGTTTGCTTCGAACATACGCATAAAAACTCTTGCTGTCATGTTTTATATTACTAGCTAATTGTTGTTCATAGCTTTTCTTTGAATTTCTAATTTCAGCTGTAGCTTGGTTAAGTGCTTCTTTATAAATGTTGTAGTCCACATCATTTCCAGTACATCTATATGACTTCCACATCATTTGTTTATGCTTAATTTTTCTAATGGCTTCTTTCGATAAGTGTTTCTTTTTGGACCGTTTCCCTTGTTTTTATTAAGGGTACAAATTTATCGACTGTGCACTTAATTTCACTCTTTAATATATTCCAGCATTCTGTTGTCTTATTTTTCAGTGTGTTATTCCAGTCTATCTTTGCTAAATATTTCCTCATGTCTTTATACTTTCCTGTGTGGAAATTTCTCATATACTGCTTTTTACTATTCCTTTCTGATTTTATTTTGATGGTAAAATGTATCTGGTTGTGATCACTACTCCCCAGTGGCTCACATATCTTGACATTGTCAACTAATTCATTCTGTGAGGACAAAACTATGTCTAACACATTCAAACCCTTGGTTGGTTCTAGCACATGTTGAGAAAGGAAAGTATCTTGCACTAAAACTAAAAACTTGTGGTCCTCACTCCCCATACTGCGTTGAGATTTCCATTGTATATGCCCGTGGTTAAAATCCCCCATAATAATACAGTCCCGTTTGCTTACTGCCCATATAGCGTTTTGTACTTTCTCATTATCTTCTGTGCTTATTTTTGGACTTCGATAAACTAACCCAACTGTTAATGTTGAGTTTCCTGTAACTATGTTACACCAAACAGCTTCTTCGCAATCTGCTTCTCTTTCTAATTTTATTTCATAAGCCTGGATAGATTCCGTAATATATAAAATAACTCCACCTCTCTTTCTTCCTATTCAATCTTTCCTAAACATTACATATCCTGTCAGTCCCAATTCGGCATCTGATATATCAGTGGTGGTCCAGGATTTGGTTATACCTATTATGTGAGGGTCAATATCTTCTACCATAATGTTTAGTTCATTTCTTTTGTTTACTATACTTCTTGCATTTCAACAAACACATTTATATCCAGCTTCAGGATAATTAATGGCGGCTTATAGCTGGAAAATAGAGAAATACGCACGTTTCGTCGGTCGTGGGCACCCTACTGCGGAGGAAGCAGAGTCGGCCATGAAAGATGATGCACATTGGCAAGTGAGTGGAGAATAGAACAAGAATCATATCCCGACATCAACAAACACCATATTGATTTTGTATATAATTAATTAAAAATTGTGTTATCACTTGATATTTTATTTTATGTTAACGGACAGAAGTGTTATTTACAGAAGCATTTATTAAAACTTCCTCGTGTTGAATAAAACCAGTATATAATTAAAAGTTAATGTTGTTGATGTACATATATGTTTGATTTCACTTTCAGTTCTATGAAGGTGTGTCATCACAAGAGATAACCTTGTCCATTGTTGGGGAGAGTCACCTGGTCTTGACAGTTGGAGATCACATTCAAGTAAGGGCAATAAAAGTAAACTAAACATTTCTTAATCTAAAAAAGATTGTCTCTCAGAAGCTATAGAAAGGAAGAAATTAAGTTCTGCTGCTAGGAGCAGATAATTTCATTATGATAGGCGGCTAATGATTTGATTATAATAATTATATGTATAATTATAATACATATGTATATTGTTAAAATTGCAATAAACAATTTTTTTATCTGAAATGAATGTAACATGGATTTCAAGACATTTTTTCTTTGATGTTTGTGTTTTATATTTGTTGTCATGTAGTTTTTTTCTTAGGAGAACCACTCACTGTGGAATGCAAGATCATGGATGAAAGGCATCAGTAAGGGAGATAGCATGCTGTTTGTTTACAAAATGAAGGTGTGGTACTTTAATATGTGTTCAAACGAATTGGCAGTCACAAAAGTTACACACTGGTTGACCGTTGCAAACTTTACAAGTTTATACACCTATGTGCTTACCTGCTAACACAATCTCCCATCACAAATGCATGCACGCATTTTAATTGTAAATTAACTAAACATTACAGTACCATGACGGCATTTGTGAAAGAGTAATAAATATGTTTACAGTAGAACCTCACTTTATCGTTACCTGGGTAATACAGCCAACTCGCAATCACCCTGGGACAGTCACCCTGAGAAAGTCACCCTGGGACAATCACCCTGGGACAGTCCCAAAATTATTTCTGTAATAGTACAGTACAGGAAATTAGTCCCTCTAATACAGTCACCTCTCTATTCAGGTCACTTTGCCCAGTCCCGAGAGTGACCTTAATAATGAGGTCCCACTGTAATTTCAAAGGTAGCAAGACTTGATTGGGCCAATGCAAGCTACTACAGATAGTTCATTGTTACGTCTTCTGTCCAATGAGTTATGTTTGCCCTGTATGGAACGATATTAGGGCCATAATTCCACAATGCTACATTGTTAATTTCTGACTTTCGATTATCCATTTACGCTGTCATTGTGCAAGATTTTTATCAAATAATTCACTAGAATGGCGTTTGGTCAAATATTTCTCCAAAAGATTTTCTCCCAAAAATTTTCTCAAAAGCATTTTCTCAAAACGAAGTTCTCGAAAAGATTATCTGGCACGAATTGTACTCCATGACCTAAGGTAAGCTAAGCTGTGCTGCCCCTAGCGAACTACACCAACTTGCAAATACTGAAGTATCCCTTGCAAGTCAGGCCAAAGCAATTATAAATAATACTTATATCGAGCATTTTTCACCCACATTATGAGCTGTTTTATCAAAGTTGGAGTTTAAAAGAACTCAAAGATGAACGGAAGAAACGAAGTGCCAAGCAGTCTGCCCGAAAACGCGAATTGTTTGTCAGGAAGGTTGGTACTGTGTGTGAGCGATAATTCATGATGTTTCGAAAACTCAATAATAATATTTATTCATACTATAACGTGTACAATTCAGTGAAAGCAACGTATACATCCATCTAAAATGGATATAAAACGGCCAGTGCAGCCAGTCTCGTCTATGAAGCGTGAGCGTCTATGTCATGATTGGGGGAGGCTGTTTTTAAGTGAATATTATTAAATTATTATTAAAGATAAAAATACTGTGGAGTCTCCCATCATACAGTGATTTGTTTTGTATTTTGTTGACATTATGTAAATTGTTATTGTAAAAATTTTATCTTAGTATTTGTTTTCATATTTTGTAGTTCTAGTTGTTTCCAGCACTTGGCAATGTTCTATTAACTGACTAGTCTGTATTATTGTGATTACAATGTAATGGTCTTATGAGATCTCATTCTTTATATGCTGGCACTGAGGGTGCTCACTATCAGGGTGCTCGTCGTCCTCAGTGGTTCTTTTACGTCCCAAATTGAGATGGGACCTACATTAATGTGATCACCGAGCCACGAGGGATACACAGTCCCCAATTTTGAGAGCCAGATTTTTACACCAAATATCATGCCTGCTCGGTGCAGGTTTCGAACTCAGAGCACTGGCATGCCAGGCAGATGTGCTAACCACTACACTAGCCACACTCTCTGTATAATTTGTTTCTGCTGTTGGGATAAATAAAATGCATCCTTACCTTACCTAAAGATGGGAGGGTGTGTTTCTATATTTCATAAAAACCAGCACAAACCCTTGGAGTAACATACACTATCGAAAGGGATGCGGGGGTACCAGCCCAGCCTGATCACAGTGCTTTCTTCTATACCATGAGCAGTCTTACTCCAAAACCACTATACTTTATCTTAGTCACATATTGAACATAAGTTGGGATAATGTCATTGTTTTTCATTTTACAGGTTAATGAAGAGGAGCTCAGCATTAAACTGCCGCAGAATAACATGCATAGGGACGTACATGGTGGTATGCACCAACTATGCAAATTTACACTGGGGAGTCTAGAGGAATACTTATCCCAGTACGGAAAGAAGCTGAAGGAAAAGGGGAGGTCTCTATACAAAGAAAGGTGAGTTATCTTAACATTAAACTAAAAGGACTGTAGGATTAAAGATATATATGCGATTAACCACATGAGCTTAGTAGTTTGTACGTCCCTGTCAAATATGATACTGACTCGATGAATTAATAGTTTTCTTTGTCAATGGATACCAGCAGGCTTATTTGTAAATTTATGTCTTAAAATGTAAGAACAAACATTCGAAACATAACAATAAATTATTCAGGATCAGTATTCTGGAATACCCTGCCTCATAAACTTAGAATACTCCTGACCGTTAACCAGTTTAAAACAAACCTAACAGCTCCTTACTCGTGAATTATTATTGATAATACATTATATATATGCCTGGGTATATATATATAGGTGAAGCACAATACTGGGCCAAAAAAGAGGACTGGACAACAAAAACAAAAAGTCTTAGATGGTAACCATGATACATCTACACCTAAAATTAAAGAAGATAAGATATCTTTACTCACTATTATGTGGCGCAATGCCAAGTGAAGTTGATGATCTAAAATATGAGAACGTGAAACCTTTCAGAAAAAAAAAATTTGCTTGACTGATGTATGCTAGTACCTCATCAGAATCCAACCAAGACTTTTAAAATGTTAAGAATGATCAGAGCACTCTGGACGTGAAATGGTGGACACTGTAACTTACGAAATCCACCACATTGTCCACAATCAAACATTTTTTTAAACAAAATAAACCGGCAGAATGCGTTTTTTTGTGTCTCTTCTTTCTTCATGGGCCTAAGATACAGCACAAATGTTATCAACAGGAACTGTCCGCAAAGAAGCTGGTTATGGAATAAATATAGCGTAACTTACATGACACCAATTTGGCCCGGTATTGTTCGACTCCACAATTTTTTTTTATATAATGTACATTGTTTTCTTCAGGTTATTGCGGTATATGCGTACCACCACAGACAACACACAAGGAAAGTGGTTTGTGTCAGCTGTTATATGGGCAGAGATGAGGAAGTCTAGCTCTTATAAAGTAGATGTGTCCATGAACAATGATGCAGTGGTGTAAGAAGCACAATGTGAATGTGGTACTGGGCAGGGCCCTACAGCTCACTGCAAGCATGTTGCAGCAATTCTGTTCAGCCTGACACTACTGTCAGACAGGAACTATCTTGACAGAAGTGACATGTACACAGGTAAGACGTTTAAAAAAAGCAGTTATTTTCTGCATTCAATGTACTGTGTACAAATATTGGGGCAACTGTCAATGCACACAAAAATGGCATTTAGTTTATCCCAATTTTATACAAATAAGCTGGGTAGTTTCAAGAATGTGACACACTCTTGTCAACATATCAGCAACAATAAATAAATGAAAGAGTTAAAATGCATATAAAATTCATAAATGTACACTTTGACTTGACCTGCAGGTCCTCCAGACGTTCCATCATGCTATACCTTTTAAAAGAACTCCTATCAAGTCCAGCAGATTACATGCAATTCGTGGGAAGGACCTTATATATGATCCTTGATCAGAGCAACTGCAGAACAACGACTCTACTCCAGACAGGTTCACTCTATTTGACGAAACAAATCTTATACAGCTTGTATTCCTTTTACAGACCAATTGAAAAATAGTTACTTGTCAAAACATGGGCATTAGTGCAGTCTCTGGCTTTATGTATAAAGCAAATAATACAATGTTGCTTATATCTCTACATATACATATTTCAGGAAAGTCGACCAATGCCAGTGATGCAGCTGTTCCCTCCTGCCAATCCACATGCCCTTGCCAACGACCACAACTACTTGAAGTTAACTCCACAAGATCAGTACTTGAAAGATGAAATGGTTAGTTATTTCCATGCATTTCAATTCAATATACATACATGCATCTGCAGGGTGCACAGTGGATTTAATTGACAGGTAGTCCGTCGGACTAGCTGACTCAGAAACAACTAGTCCTCATATTGTTTTACTAGTCCTTAAAAATCAATCATACTGTGGTATCATATATGTGTGACAGTTATAGCACATAGTAAAAGTGGCTTTATTTCATAAAGAAAACAAGCCGTTTCCCATTTCAATTAAATGTTCAACTACATGTGTCATTAATAGAAACAAATACATGTGATTTCGTAGATCCAATTGCAAAGTTATCAGAAGAAATGACTAGTTTAATCAGGGGCAGCAAACAGGAGTCGTGGACAAGGCGATTCCAGCAGAATTTGAAGCCTAACGGCGACAAAGGACCGACATTGTCGGACTAAGTTGCATCATTTGCCCTATACTTTTCATTAGCGTTTTCTTTCCCGAAGCTGACTAAACAATCAGTAACATTGCTGGCGTTTGGTAACTTGCTAAAATAATCACCCAATGCAGGAATAACGCAACTACCATCACGACGGGATAGCACGTAACGATGTCAGTAACCCGCGCATGTACGTTTGTCCATCACTCATGGTCGCTAGGTGGCACTACCTATCCTACGCTAACCGGATGTAAACAGCCGCCATTTACATTCACTGCGTTCAGCAAGTTTCCGATCTGACGGTCGTACGGAATATTTAGCTGCCTGTGATAAAATGCTACCTTACTGTCTGATTTTGTTTTATTCCATCACAACACCCAACTAGCGTATACATAGCGTAAATTAATTTACATAATAACAGCTAGTCCGATGGGACTGCTCAACTAAACATGGACTAGACCGATCAGTGAAACTACTCGTCCGGGACGATCGGACCGGCCTTATTTCGCAGCCTGCATCTGTATTTACACAATGTGCTCCATTGAAACAATGCATACGGTTACAATAGAGTGCATTGGCTCAGTGACTAGAACGTTGGACTCTCAATCAAGAGAACCCTAGACTGGAATAACACACTGAAAAATAAGACGGCAACAGAATGCTGGAATGTATTAAAGAGTGAAATTAAGTGCATAGTCGATAAATTTGTACCCTTCAAAAAACAAGGAAAACGGTCCAAAAAGAAACACTTATCGAAAGAAGCCATTACAAAAATTAAGTACAAACAAATGATGTGGAAGTCATACAGATGTACTGGAAATGATGAAGACTACAACAGTTATAAAGAAGCACTTAACCAAGCTACAGCTGAAATTAGAAATTCAAAGAGAAGCTATGAACAACAATTAGCTAGTAATATAAAACATGACAGCAAGAGTTTTTATGCGTATGTTCGAAGCAAACAGAAAGTTCAAGATAAGGTCGGTCCTCTAGAAGATAGTGCTGGAAATATAATATCAGAGGGATTCTTAATGGCAGAAGACCTGAATGAGTACTTTAGTTCAGTGTTTACCAGGGAAGATATTAGTTCACTGCCAGTACCAGAGGCTAAGTTCAAGGGGGCAGATTCAGACTATTTAGGACAATTAATTGTAACCCCGGAAATGGTAGCTAAGAAAATAAGGGCTATGAAGGATAATAAATCACCTGGAGTGGACGGGATTCCGCCCAAACTACTATTGGAAATTGTAGAACAAATTAGCGTACCGCTTGCAACAGTTTTCAACTTGTCATTAGAAGAGGGAGTGGTTCCTTTAGAATGGAAAGAAGCAAACATTATACCGTTATTCAAAAAAGGTTCGAGAAACAAGTCAGAGAACTATAGACCAGTGAGTTTAACATCAGTGATTTGTAAATTATTAGAAAGACTAATTAAAGATCACATGGTGGATTTTCTTGTTAAACAAAACTTGATAAACCCATCTCAACATGGTTTTTAAAGCGAGGTCATGCTTAACAAATATGTTATGTTTTTTGGAAGACATCACTAAGTGGGTAGATGAGGGATCACCGTAGATATCGTCTACTTAGATTTTCAAAAAGCTTTCGACAAAGTACCACATCAAAGATTACTGCTTAAACTAAAGGCCCATGGCATAGGAAATGGTATAATAAACTGGATAGAAAATGGCTGATTGACAGAAGACAACGTGTAGTAGTTGATGGGGAGGCTTCAAACTGGAAATCAGTATTGAGTGGGGTACCACAGGGATCAGTACTAGGACCTATATTATTCTTAATATATATCAACGATTTGGATGATGAAATAATAAGCAAGGTGTTGAAATTTGCGGATGATACAAAAGTGTTTAGAAGGATTAAAAGTAGTGGAGATAGACAGCATTTACAAGATGATCTTGACAGGTTGATCAAATGGTCTGAAAAGTGGCAAATGTTGTTCAATTTTGGGAAATGTAAATGTCTTCACACAGGACATGGGAACGAATATGTAGAATATACAATGGGGGGAACTGTACTTAATACTACTGTAAAAGAAAAAGACTTAAAAGGTTAACCATTAGTGCTGATATGAGAAGAGGGTTTCAGGAGCAGTGCGGAATTACCTTCAAAGGGAAATCAAATCCTTGGATTAATTAGAAGCCGAAACATAGCGTATAAAAAAAGAGCTAATGGCAGCTAATACAAAACAATAGTTAGGCCTCATTTAGAATATTGTATTCAAAAGTGGAATATGCTCACTTAAGAGGAAAAAGGACATGAGTATATGCCTAGAAAGAGTGCAGAGGAGAACAGCTAAAATGATGCAAAACTGAGGGATCTTGAATTCCACAATACGCCTAAAAATGCGGTTTTAACAACACTAGAGACCAGGAAGTTGAGGAGGGAGATCACATAGAAGTGTGTAAAATATTGAATGGTTATGAAAATATTGATAGAAACATTTTTTCTCAGTTAAGAAAGATAGAAGGACTAGAGGACATGAACTTACATTGGCAAAGGAGCAGAGTAGATTGGATATAAGAAAGTTTTCATTTTCACAAAGGACTGTAAATGAATGGAACAGATTACCTGCTGATTGTGTGGGTGCTAGTAGCGTGAATATGTTTAAAAATAAAATCGACACATACCTCAGGCCAGGCGGGATACATAGATAAAAGGTGGCGGACTCGATAAACCCGAAAGGAAGCTGCATATCCCACCTGCCACCTAGAGTTAATTCTCTGGGTGGCAATCTTGTTAAATCTTGTTAAACCCGGGTTCGAATTCAGTGCTGCTGTGTTGAAACTTGGGCAAGTTCGTTCACTCTACGTTGCTCCAGTTCACTCAGCCATATGAATGAGTACCTGGCTATAGACAGCGGTGGATATTTGTGTACAAATAGCCTTTGTGCATTAATTGCGGCATGTCTGAAAGCTTCCCAGAGAAGTTGAGATGGTGCTAGATCAAACAAGTCTGCTAGGGAGTAAAGTGTAAAGTGCTTTGAGCAGTCATCAGGACTGGATACTGCGTTATTATATAAGAGATTACTTTTTATAAACATTACATCATCACAGCACAGAGTCCAACTTACAAACCATTGTGCAATGCAGCTCTGAGCATTTCATTTGAAACTAAAATAAAACAAAATTAAAACTTGAAACAAAGAGGGGGTTTGTTGTATTGCAATTAATATCAGACTAACTGGTGATAATACAACTATATAGCTTTTTTAAAGCTGCAATATCAGTTCGATTTTTATGCTCCTCACTTTTCTGACTAATTTCCCAAAAATCAAAGCTATCAAGTATCCACTATAATATCCTAGTTCATTGGTGCACTTGTGCTACTTCATTTTGTTGAAATTAATAAACAAACTGCGAACTATCTTGAATTTGGTTTTGAGTTGAAGGAGTCAAAACTAACAACACTTACTTGGACATGCATCTGGAAGTGGAAACTTCATATAATAATATCGTGTTCACGAATTTGGGCGAGACTGACCTCTGACCCTCAAGATTGGTGCCTTGATCAAGCCGTTTTTGTTGATAGTACAGTGTTCGCAAGTGTTTATACAACACGTTCTTATTTTATGGCATTTACGCCGGCGATGGGATGTTCCCGGACATATGCCACCGACTCAGCAAAAAAGGGCCAAATTACGCAGACAACGACAGACAGTCAGTATTCGCGTCAGATGGTTTATTTGGGAAAAAACAGTATGGATTTGTGGAACAACACAACTCACAAAAGAAAGAGCTGGAGTAAGACTAAGAACAGATGCTGCGTTCGCAAAACTTCTTCTAGAGAAGTTAGTAATTTCAAAGTAGTCAGCCTGAGCCACGCATATTTATTCGTATGAATATAATATTATGTTGCTTATTATGTTCACAAAACCACCACCAATAGCATGTAGGCCTTCGTAACATGTATCGATAGCTTGCGACTGATTTATTTGAGAGAGCAGAGAATTACCGTTACAATACAAAGAATTGCAGCCCATGTTTTGTTAAGTTACAAATCCTCTTGTACATGTAAATTATAGAAGTTCTGTTTTTAGTTGTTTTTTATTTTGGTATTTCAATTTATTAATAACATGCATTTGGTAATTTATACTTCTACATTCATACCTTTTGTAGAAAAATGTTGTTTTCCGTTTCATTTAATTAATTCACTTCATCTCACTTTGCGTGATTCAATTTAAATACAGTCAGGGTTGGCAGCTAGGTTTCTGACAGGACAGTTTACAAATTGTTTGCACGTTGATGACACTGAAGCCACAGTGG
>CM034531.1:70868864-70973887 GCA_020002185.1 Paraescarpia echinospica
AAAAATAGTTACTTGTCAAAACATGGGCATTAGTGCAGTCTCTGGCTTTATGTATAAAGCAAATAATACAATGTTGCTTACATCTCTACATATACATATTTCAGGAAAGTCAACCAATGCCAGTGATGCAGCTGTTCCCTCCTGCCAATCCACATGCCCTTGCCAACGACCACAACTACTTGAAGTTAACTCCACAAGATCAGTACTTGAAAGATGAAATGGTTAGTTATTTCCATGCATTTCAATTCAATATACATACATGCATCTGTATTTACACAATGTGCTCCATTGAAACAATGCATACGGTTACAATAGAGTGCATTGGCTCAGTGACTAGAACGTTGGACTCTCAATCAAGAGAACCCGGGTTCGAATTCAGTGCTGCTGTGTTGAACCTTGGGCAAGTTCGTTCACTCTACGTTGCTCCAGTTCACTCAGCCGTATGAATGAGTACCTGGCTATAGACAGTGGTGGATATTTGTGTACAAATAGCCTTTGTGCATTAATTGCGGCATGTCTGAAAGCTTCCCATGTCTGAAAGCTTCCCAGAGAAGTTGAGATGGTGCTAGATCAAACAAGTCTGCTAGGGAGTAAAGTGTAAAGTGCATTGAGCAGTCATCAGGACTGGATACTGCGTTATTATATAAGAGATTACTTTTTAGAAACATTACATCGTCACAGCACAGAGTCCAACTTACAAACCATTGTGCAATGCAGCTCTGAGCATTTCATTTGAAACTAAAATAAAACAAAATTAAAACTTGAAACAAAGAGGGGGTTTGTTGTATTGCAATTAATATCAGACTAACTGGTGATAATACAACTATATAGCTTTTTTAAAGCTGCAATATCAGTTCGATTTTTATGCTCCTCACTTTTCTGACTAATTTCCCAAAAATCAAAGCTATCAAGTATCCACTATAATATCCTAGTTCATTGGTGCACTTGTGCTACTTCATTTTGTTGAAATTAATAAACAAACTGCGAACTATCTTGAATTTGGTTTTGAGTTGAAGGAGTCAAAACTAACAACACTTACTTGGACATGCATCTGGAAGTGGAAACTTCATATAATAATATCGTGTTCACGAATTTGGGCGAGACTGACCTCTGACCCTCAAGATTGGTGCCTTGATCAAGCCGTTTTTGTTGATAGTACAGTGTTCGCAAGTGTTTATACAACACGTTCTTATTTTATGGCATTTACGCCGGCGATGGGATGTTCCCGGACATATGCCACCGACTCAGCAAAAAAGGGCCAAATTACGCAGACAACGACAGACAGTCAGTATTCGCGTCAGATGGTTTATTTGGGAAAAAACAGTATGGATTTGTGGAACAACACAACTCACAAAAGAAAGAGCTGGAGTAAGACTAAGAACAGATGCTGCGTTTGCAAAACTTCTTCTAGAGAAGTTAGTAATTTCAAAGTAGTCAGCCTGAGCCACGCATATTTATTCGTATGAATATAATATTATGTTGCTTATTATGTTCACAAAACCACCACCAATAGCATGTAGGCCTTCGTAACATGTATCGATAGCTTGCGACTGATTTATTTGAGAGAGCAGAGAATTACCGTTACAATACAAAGAATTGCAGCCCATGTTTTGTTAAGTTACAAATCCTCTTGTACATGTAAATTATAGAAGTTCTGTTTTTAGTTGTTTTTTATTTTGGTATTTCAATTTATTAATAACATGCATTTGGTAATTTATACTTCTACATTCATACCTTTTGTAGAAAAATGTTGTAAATGTTGTTTTCCGTTTCATTTAATTAATTCACTTCATCTCACTTTGCGTGATTCAATTTAAATACAGTCAGGGTTGGCAGCTAGGTTTCTGACAGGACAGTTTACAAATTGTTTGCACGTTGATGACACTGAAGCCACAGTGGCTTCGCTTCAAGGAACATACTTTCCCAGTCAGAAACCTCTAGTTAATAACCACAGTTGCAAGTAGTTGAAAGGCCGTAATAATTTTTGTTTGTTAAATCAAGCCAGGAAATCCATAATATAATGCCTTTGTTGCTCTCATAAGAGACACGACTAACTGCTGGAATCTTCTACTAAAGACTTACAGTGACTCAGCCAGCCTTTAGACAAGTGTAGCCAGCTTCCAGTGGCACCTTGCAGTCCAGCTAAAGAACAACAGGGATATTGATCATTGAACAATAACAGGTGGTAATCCACCCTCTCAGTAAACAGTAGAACTTTGTGGATACTGCCAGGGGTTCACCCAATGCCAGCCAAATGTCCTCCTCATTAATTAGCAGTGTTAGATGAATGACACATTGAGACCACAACTAAGGCATTGGGTATTTTGCATGGTTTACTATTGAATTCATAAAACTTTGTTTTGTTGAACTATCAGTGAAAAATTGCAAAACTTATTTATTTTATATTTTTTGAATAAAATTAGTTTGACTTTATTTCCTGTAACCTTCTTTCCAGCCCATCTGTGTTCTACCTGTATTTAGTTAATAAGTTGACACTTGTAAATTGTCTAGTTGTTTGTTATGTACTACACTTTTACGATATATATACAATAATAACTTTGCCACTCTCATATCATTGTAATTGTTTCACAACTGGGCAAATGACCTTTTCACTCGTGAGTGCTGGGCAAATGACCTTTGGGCAACATATGTTTACCTGTTAATGAAATTAAAAAGTTTACAAGTTACATACCACACACATATATAATATTATATATATATTGATGGGTAGTAGTGCTGTCAAACCATGTTCATTTTCACAAATAATCTGACTCGTTCCATATTCCAATTCATGACTTTGTTCGACAGCTTCAACACAAAGGCGCGAACTACCTCAACATCACTGCAGCCGTCACATATGACAAGATTTGTGTTGGCTCTATCGAGCATCAGTGTTCGTAGCAAAGGCAGCTCAGGTGTCCAGTCACTTCCTGAGGCTGGATGCAGCTCAGGACAGTTAGAACAAACGTAAGTATTAATTGATGCTGCTATGCAAACGTTATATATATATAGAAATCATAGCATAATAATTGGAAGATATGCAAACATATGTGATTGGGTTTAACAATTATGTTTTATTCTGACCAATCTTAGGGTAGTTACACCATCTTTGACTTTTGTGAAACTTTCAGTTACATTCTACATTTAATTTGCAGTTAAATTTTTGAACTTAATGGTCTATTGATTTAATTTGGAATATTTATGTTGCAAACATAAATTCGTATATACAGTGCAAGTATGTTTCATTAGCACCCCCCCCCCCCATCTTCCGATATCACCACTCCAGCCAAGCGGCTGAAGTTATAGTTATGGCGGCTCAGTAGCGCCAAAATTTAGACGACTACACCATTTGGTTCGGCCAGGCTCAATTTCTGGATCCACCCCTGTATGTGATAGTTTTGTTTGTTTGCATGAGGATTTTGCAGTAATGTGGTGTCCTCGTTAAATTGCATATTGTTGTTAGAAATGCATGCGAATTGAAGTAAAGACAATGTAAAGTACAAACATTTTATTGAAACTATTTGATAAGATTGACTACAAAACTATGAAAAGCACAATACAACTACAGGTACAATCACTGCACTTGATGTGTATAATGTAATAATTTTTAATATCACATACACATCACATGCACATAATATGCAAAGCAACAATAGAAGCAAAAATTAGGAAGAGGTTCAAAAAATGTCAGGTACATATAAAAAACAAACAGTTAATTTTATCATGATTCTTTGTTGCAAAAAAACAACACTAGATTTAACAAGATTTAACAAGATTGCCACCCAGAGAATTAACTCTAGGTGGCAGGTGGACAAGGAAGCCCTTTGGCTTATCGAGAGTCCGACCCTTTTATCTATGTGTATCCCGCCCGTCTGAGGTATGTGTCGATTTTATTTTTAAACATATTCACGCTACTAGCACCCACACAATCAGCAGGTAATCTGTTCCATTCATTTACAGTCCTTTGTGAAAATGAAAACTTTCTTATATCCAATCTACTCTGCTCCTTTGCCAATGTAAGTTCATGTCCTCTAGTCCTTCTATCTTTCTTAACTGAGAAAAAATATTTCTATCAATATTTTCATAACCCTTCAATATTTTAAACACTTCTATCTGATCTCCTCTCAATCTCCTGGTCTCTAGTGTTGTTAAACCGCATTTTTGTTAGGCGTATTTCGTAACTAAGATCCCTCAGTTTTGGTATCATTTTCAGTTGCTCTCCTCTGCACTCTTTCTAGCATATCTATGTCCTTCCTGCGATATGGCCTCCACGCTTGAATACAATATTCTAAATAAGGCCTAACTATTGTTTTGTACAGCGGTATTATTAGCTCTTTTTCCTATACGTTATGTTTCGCCTAATTAATCCAAGGATTTGATTTCCCTTTGAAGCTGCAATTCCGCACTGCTCTGAAACCTTCATATCAGCACTAATGGTTAACCCTAAGTCCTTTTCTTTTACAGTAGTACTTAGTACAGTACCCCCCATTGTATATTCTACTTCTTCGTTCCCATGTCCTGTGTGGAGGCATTTACATTTCCCAAAATTGAACAGCATTTGCCACTTTTCAGACCATTTGATCAACCTGTCAAGATCATCTTGTAAATGCTGTCTATCTCCATCACTTTTAATCCTTCTAAACACTTTTGTATCATCTGCAAATTTCAACACCTTGCTTATTATTTCATCATCCAAATCGTTGATATATATTAAGAATAATATAGGACCTAATACTGATCCCTGTGGTACCCCACTCAATACTGATTTCCAGTTTGAAGCCTCCCCATCAACTACTACACGTTGTCTTCTGTCAATCAACCATTGTTCTATCCAGTTTATTATACCATTTCCTATGCCATGGGCCTTTAGTCAGTAATCTTTGAGCTTTTCGAAAGCTTTTTGAAAATCTAAGTAGACGATATCTACTGGTGATCCCTCATCTACCCACTTAGTGATGTCTTCCAAAAAACATAACATATTTGTTAAGCATGACCTCGCTTTTAAAAAAACCATGTTGAGATGGGTTTATCAAGTTATGTTTAACAAGAAAATCCACCATGTGATCTTTAATTAGTCTTTCTAATAATTTACAAATCACTGATGTTAAACTCACTGGTCTATAGTTCTCTGACTTGTTTCTCGAACCTTTTTTGAATAACGGTATAATGTTTGCTTCTTTCCATTCTAAAGGAACCACTCCCTCTTCTAATGACAAATTGAAAACTGTTGCAAGCGGTATGCTAATTTGTTCTACAATTTCCAATAGTAGTTTGGGTGGAATACCATCCACTCCAGGTGATTTATTATCCTTCATAGCCCTTATTTTCTTAGCTACCATTTCCGGGGTTACAATTAATTGTCCTAAATAGTCTGAATCTGCCCCCTTGAACTTAGCCTCTGGTACTGGCAGTGAACTAATATCTTCTCCTGGTAAACACTGAACTAAGGTACTCATTCAGGTCTTGCCATTAAGAATCCCTCTGATATTATATTTCCAGCACTATCTTCTAGAGGACCGACTTTATCTTGAACTTTCTGTTTGCTTCGAACATACGCATAAAAACTCTTGCTGTCATGTTTTATATTACTAGCTAATTGTTGTTCATAGCTTCTCTTTGAATTTCTAATTTCAGCTGTAGCTTGGTTAAGTGCTTCTTTATAACTGTTGTAGTCTTCATCATTTCCAGTACATCTATATGACTTCCACATCATTTGTTTGTACTTAATTTTTCTAATGGCTTCTTTCGATAAGTGTTTCTTTTTGGACCGTTTTCCTTGTTTTTGAAGGGTACAAATTTATCGACTATGCACTTAATTTCACTCTTTAATATATTCCAGCATTCTGTTGCCGTCTTATTTTTCAGTGTGTTATTCCAGTCTATCTTTGCTAAATATTTCCTCATGTCCTTATACCTTCCTTTGTGGAAATTTCTCCTATACTGCTTTTTACTATTCCTTTCTGATTTTACTTTGATGGTAAAATGTATCTGGTTGTGATCACTACTCCCCAGTGGCTCACATATCTTGACATTGTCAACTAATTCTTTCTGTGAGGACAAAACTAAGTCTAACACATTCTCTCCCCTGGTTGGTTCTAGCACATGTTGAGAAAGGAAACTATCTTGTACTAAAACTAAAAACTTGTGGTCCTCACTACCCATACTCTGTAGAAATTTCCATTTTATATGCCCATGGTTAAAATCCCCCATAATAACACAGTCCCGTTTGCTCACTTCCCTTATAGCGTTTTGTATTTTTTTATTCTCTTCTATGCTTATGTTTGGACTTCGATAAACTAACCCAACTGTTAACGTTGAGTTTCCTGTAACTATGTTACACCAAACAACTTCTTCGCAATCTGCTTCTCTTTCTAATTTTATTTCATAAGCCTGAATAGATTCTTTAATATATAAAATAACTCCACCTCCCTTTCTTCCTATTCTATCTTTTCTAAACATTGCATATCCTGTCAGTCCCAATTCAGCATCTGATATATCGGTGGTGGTCCAGGATTCAGTTATACCTATTATATGAGGGTCAATATCTTCTACCATAATATTTAGTTCATTTCTTTTGTTTACTATACTCCTTGCATTTAAACAAACACATTTATATCCAACTTCAGAAGAGTTTTCCACACTGTTATTTGCTGATTTATTTGTGCTGTCTTTATCTATGCCTCCATTTTCTGGCTTTTCTGTGAGTCCCCCCTGCGAATCTAGTTTAAATAGATACAACCTGTCCCACTGTCAACAGATCGCAGCAGGTTCTCTGAGAAAACTGCTGCCCCTTTCCACTAAGATGGAGGCCATCTCTCATGTACATATCTTCCCTCCCAACAAAGTATCCCCATAAATCTGTGAATCCCACCCCCTCTTCGTCACACATCTGCTCAACTAGTGCGTTGATCGCCATCCTTTTACAGTTTCTATACGTTGCCCCCCTTCCTCCCATTACTGGCAAAATTCCTGACAGAATGACCTGTTCAACTCTCGTCTTCTGTAGCTTCCTCACTAACTGTCTATACTTCTGTACTATCGCAGTTGTTCCCTCCCCGTCTGCATTATTTGTTCCTACATGTACCAGTATAGACCCCCCCTTGCCATGTCCCAATACCTTCTCTACCCTGTCAGTTACATGTTCAATCCTAGCCCCCGGTAAACAAACAACGATGTCCTTCCCCTCGCTCAGTGCCTTGTCCGTCTTTCTCATAATGGAGTCGCCCATAAACACCCTCTCTTTCCTCATTGCCCCCTCTATCACTGCCTTAGAATAGCTCCTTCTTCGGTTTGCATCTGTCTGCTTGTTGTCTTTCCCCCTGTCGTCTTCTCTCCTGTCACATTCTCTTCCGATCCATTCTTTCCTGTCGCTTTTTCTCTTGTCACCTTCCCTTTTATCGACTTCTCTTCTATCACATTTTCTCTCACTTCCTTTCGTCCCTTCTTCGTTCGTCCCATCTCGTTTTCCTCTCTCCTCTCCCTTCCCATCTTCCCTCCCTCCTTCTCTACGGTCACTTTCTTCCCTGTCACCTTCACGCTTGTCACGTTTTCTGTTGTCGATTTTCCAATTTCTTCCCCTCCAATCACCTTCCCTCCTCTCAATCTCCTTTCCTCAGTTTTCTTGCCACTGCTATTCTCCTTCAGTCTTGCAGTATTCTCACCTCTCTCCCTGTCGTCTCTCTCCATTCGACCTGCCTCCTTGCTAATTCCCATCTCCATTCCCTTCACAATATCTGTCAACCTAACTATCTCCTTCTGCAGACACTCCACCTTCCAACACCCAATGCACTGAAAGGTGAATCCTTCCTCCATGGTTTCTGCCCATGACTTCCCACAGCCGGACAATGCAAAATCTACCCAGCTGTGGCAGTGATCGCACACCAAGTGTCGCTTTGCCTTGACTTGCCGCTTGCAAGGCGCCATATCCCGAACAGAATTTATTTAATAACTTAACTAACTTAGTCTTTCTACAGCACACTTTAGGTTACAAATTTCAATTACACAGCCAACTATTTATCCTGACACGAACGCTAACATTACCGGTAGTGACCTAATTAAAATACAATCAATTACGTTACGTTAGGCTGCTTTATTTATTTAGGTTACGCCGCCCGACTATCGCCCTTGCTTAATTTTAACAACAATGCTACCTAATCAAAATATTTAGCAAGTACTGGCTTACACAGATATTATTTTATGTAAGTAGTTTGATGGTTGTTACTTTATCTCCTATATATTCTACCACATAATCAGGTTTGTTAAATCTTGTTTACAAATTATTGAAGCCTAAGTGAGTTACCCTATTATCACTCACTATACTAAGGTATTCTAAAATACTATAACTAACTAACTTTAAGCACAACTGCTACTCAATATATGTTTATTGCAACTTTATGAATGATATTAAGGCAAGAATAATACTTATCAATCAGTAATTCCACTTGTTTATCAACTTTTCTGCACCACCAATTTCTACGATCTATCTCCGCCAAATATAGCCTCGAAGTACTAGTTAGTACATGTGATATAAAATGCTAGTTGTAGTTTATACATGCCTTATATGTTTACAACTCACAAAATTAGTGACTAAACAATGATGTGTATTTAACAAAAAAATTAATACCCATAAAATGTAAACCAATGAGAAAAAAATTACTTAGAAAGATGTTTAGTTGAACTTAAAATAGTGACTAGACTAGACAGGGTCACCCCTATGTGACTGAGAATTACATATACAATCACTACATGCTACATTGCTCCAGTTTACTCAGCTGTATGAAGAGTACCTGCTACAGACAGTGGTGGATAGTCTTCGCATATTAATGTCAGCTTAATGCTTCCCAAGTCAAATTGGTGTTTTTGATTTAACAGGTCTGCCAGGGAGCCAGTAAAGTGCTCTGAGCAATCCTGAGGACTGGATAGTATACAATATCAAAACTAACCTTACTCAAGTGTTGTTTAATTATCATGAGAAATGAAAATGTAATGTAAATTATTTGTGAAAATATAAAACTGATAAAAAAGAATAATTTAGAAAGATGATACATGGCATGACAAATATATAACAGTCCTCATGATTCATAGATAATTTAAACAAGTAAAATGCTGCTGTCAGTGTATCAACAGACTGTTGCTGAAAAATGTAAAAAGGCTTTCAATACCATTACTTCATCACAAACTTGTGTTGTACATAACAAGTGCCTGGTGTATGTTGCAAGAACTCAGCTGGCTGCCACTGACTATCAGCAACACAAAGACAATGAAACCCTACCACAGTAACAATGCTGGATAATCCATATATTTTTTCATGGACACTTGTAAAAGTTATAGTTGAATTGAATACAAATACTTTGTATTATTGATTTTTGATAAATGTGTCGTCACGTATAAAAATATCATACATGTCAGAGCAATGCTAATTGTCACTTTTTCTCCGGTATAGGTAGATGCAGATGTACAGCAAAAAGTCAGGAAGCTGGTATGCAGTACTATCAAAGATAATGATGTAGTTCACCGAAGAATGCTCGACACTGAACCTCTCTCACAGCGTTGAAAGTTGTTGCCCGAAGACTCATGCCATAACTGCCAGAATCTGGCACCCACCGTTCCATCACCAATTGCAGAGCTAATCAGGCGTCACTTCATTCTTATGTCGAGCAACCTGCATTCTACATTGGTTTCCAGTCAGTCAAGCTAACTGACTGATCTGGAAGCCAGTGTAACTCCTTGGCACTGGGGAATCTGTCATGGATGCAACTCACGACACAATTGGGATCACTCGGTGGACATTCACATGACAAACTGTTAATATGCAGCATATTGCATGGCTGTAGAATCTTGTCCGAGATCCTGGACATACAACTGCCCAGTATGCCATATTAACTTGGAGAGCTAGTAGTACTAAGCACACTAGTTCAATCTCCTGTAAAGAAAAGCATATATTCAGTAAACAAAAACAGGCATCATAATAGTGTTGGGAGGAAATAATTATGGAGTTGTTCATTGTCATAATCAGTAAATATAAAATCATGTTTCATGTATGATCTGCAGCATTTCACAAGAAAAAAGGCAGCAAGAAATGTTTTGCTACAGCTGCATCTATGCATGTTGATATCTTACTTCTTAGGAACAGTCAGTGTTTACCGGGTGGAGAAAGGGGGTGGGTTGATACAGCATGCAGACATTAGTGGATTATGCTATTTTTCAAAACGGTGACAAATTTTTACTATTTTTCTTTACTAGGTGTTCATTGTCATTACAGCAATTTTAAATTGTTCAATTTCATTACAGTGAAGCTTGATCTTAATCAATATTATAGACTGATTTTAATTCTGCTAATCAGTAAAGTGCATTTATATATATATTTTTTTTTTTCAGTATATAAATTCATGTAACTGTCCGCCATGTGTAACTACCACACATATTCATGTTGTTTGACATTTTAAGCCTGAGGTTTAATGGTCAAGGTGAATGTTGGAAATGACAAAATGAGGTGTATTTTCTAACAGTGTATTTTCCATGTCAAGTATTCAAAGGTTCATAATATGTATGTCTACCTTCTTCAAGAATGAATCATTTATTTTATAAATTTATTTTAGGGTCATCGCCATATGCTAAATACTTTTTAAAGGTGTATTAATATTTCTTTGTTGATACACTGGGTATAATATACAAGTGCAGAAGTCAACCTAGTTTTTCATGTCCAAGATGTTATTATTAAAATGTGTATGAAAACAAATGTATATTTAAATGTGCACATTAAAATATTGGTGTCCTGTAACTTACGCTATTATTTACTCCAAAACAAGCTTCTTTGTGGACAGTTCCTGTTGATAACATTTGTGCTGTATCTTAGGCCCATGAAGAAAGAAGAGACACACAAAAATGCATCCTGCTTGTTTATTGTTGTTTGAAAAAAGTGTGGTTGTGGACAATGTGGTGGATAACGTAAGTTACAGTGTCCACCATTTCACGTCCAGAGTGCTCTGATCATTCTTAACATTTTAAAAGTCTTGGTTGGATTCTGATGAGGTACTAGCATACATCAGTCAAGCAAATTTTGATTTCAGAAGTGTTTCACATTCTCATATTTTTGTTAAAAGACACCATGAAACTTACATCGTGAACTTCACTTGGCATTGCGCCACATAACAGTGAGTAAAGATATCTTCTTTAATTTTAGGTGTAGATGTATTTTGGTTACCGTCTAAGACATTGTTTTTGCTGTCCAGTCCTCTTTTTTGGCCCAGTATTGTGCTTCACCTATATATATTTACCCAGACACATATATAATGTAATATAAATAATAATTCACGAGTAAGGAGCTGTTAGGTTTCTTTTAAACTGGTTAATGGTCAGGAGTATTCTAAGTTTATGAGGCAGGGTATTCCAGAATACTGGTCCTGAATAATTTATTGTTAGGTTTCGAATGTTTGTTCTTACATTTAACACATATAAATTTGCCAAACCTCTTACAAATAAGCCTGCTGGTATCCATTGACAAAGAAAACTATTATTTCATCAAGGCAGTATCATATTTGCCAGGGACGTACAAACTACTAAGCTCATGTGGTTAATCGCATATATATCTTTAATCCTACAGTCATTTTAGTTTAATGTTAAGATAACTCACCTTTCTTTGTATAGAGACCTCCCCTTTTCCTTCAGCTTCTTTCCGTACTGGGATAAGTATTCCTCTAGACTCCCCAGTGTAAATTTGCGTAGTTGGTGCATACCACCATGTACGTCCCTATGCATGTTATTCTGCGGCAGTTTAATGCTGAGCTCCTCTTCATTAACCTGTAAAATGAAAAACAATGACATTATCCCAACTTATGTTCAATATGTGACTAAGATAAAGTATAGTGGTTTTGGAGTAAGACTGCTCATGATATAGAAGAAAGCACTGTGATCAGGCTGGGCTGGTACCCCCGCATCCCTTTCGATAGTGTATGTTACTCCAAGGGTTTGTGCTGGTTTTTATGAAATATAGAAACACACCCTCCCATCTTTAGGTAAGGTAAGGATGCATTTTATTTATCCCAACAACAGAAACAAATTATACAGAGAGTGTGGCTAGTGTAGTGGTTAGCACATCTGCCTGGCATGCCAGTGCTCTGAGTTCGAAACCTTCACCGAGCAGGCATGATATTTGGTGTAAAAATCTGGCTCTCAAAATTGGGGACTGTGTATCCCTCGTGACTCGGTAATGTTGGTCCCGTCTCAATTTGGGACGTAAAAGAACCACTGAGGACGACAAGCACCCTGGTAGTGACCACCCTCAGTGCCAGCATATAAAGAATGAGACCTCATAAGACCATTACATTGTAACCACAATAATACAGACTAGTCAGTTAATAGAACATTGCCAAGCGCTGGAGACAACTAGAACTACAAAATATGAAAACAAATACTAAGATACAAATTTTACAATAACAATTTACATAATGTCAACAAAATACAAAACAAATCACTGTGTGATGGGAGACTCCACACTATTATTATCTTTAAAGTTTAATAATAGGACATTGTTACGTAACCGAGCATCTGAACCGTGTGCGCCAGTGATAAATGTCTGAGCACTGAACGCGCATGCGCCTATTGTGGCTTCTTTCCGGTGCACGGACGCAGAGCAGCAAGCCGAGCATCGGAACCGCGTATGTCAATGATAAAGGTCCGAGCACTCAACACACATACGTGTGCATGTTGTGGTGCTCGGACACGGCGCATCGGAACTGTGATCATCGGTGTTATAGCCGGTCCGAGCACATTCCCGACCGCGCTGCGTTTCAGTTCTCCCTTTGTCTCGGATTCATTACTTATCGAACTGCTTACTAAAATAGGTCTACTAACATATACATTGAATATATACTATAATTATCTAGGTAATGCCGCTAGTCATTTGCACGACACAACATGATTATAAGAACATTTATGTATTCAAATGATATAAACAAAACTTTGTTTACTATTTTATGATGGAGTTTTCATAAATATATGCTATTAGAAAATGTGTCTCTTACAACAATATGTTCCAAATGGTGTTAGGATTTGACAGATATTATAGTGCTACTGAAATGTTTATTTACAGTAATCTGCTTATTGTGTTCCTGGTATTAGAACTTTTGACATATAGATTTACATGCCGGTTGTGGTTCTAAATTATATTTTTATTGATGGTTCAAGTAGCAGCAATATTTTACTTACTGGCCATATGTAACTATTGCCAATATCACAACTATAGAACGCAATAATGCATTTGTTTGTTGTGTGGAGTCTGCGAATAAAGCATATTATTATAAATAAAATATACTTTTAGTACACCTATAGCTATAGTAATTTGTAAAAGCAATTGCTCAAAGCAGTGTAGTCTAATTACAGCATATACTTGCACATAAATGCTAACAAAATATCAACGGAATAAAACTATGGTATCATAATTACACGAAAAGCATAAGTATTGGCAAGGACATACAGAACTATTTTAATGTAGGCCCTATATGTGTGGGCAATAGTAGTTTTGTAAAATATGTATGTATGTAAATAAAGAAGTCATTATTATTATTGTTCATGTTATTATGCGGGTGCGTGCCCAGGGGAGTTTTCTCGTTGCCCAGAAACCCCCCAAGAAATCCCACGCTATACGGCAGTGTACAGGGAATGATGGCATGCAACATCCAGCGTTACTGTGATACCCATTTGGGAACCCACAAATATATCAATCCTGGGTACGCCTCTGTTATGTGTTCTACACATAATAATGATATACTAGTTATGATGAGTTATGACAACAGCAGAGTAGAAACACCAGAAGAAGATTTTATTGAAATAATGCATACAGATATGTGAAAGAACATGTCAAGTAATGCTATAAATACAATCACAGTTGCAGAATAGCATCAGTATCTAAGTACTGACACTATAAACCCATTAGCCAGTTTAAATATATGTAAATACATTACATATAAATAGTAATTGGACTATCTAATATTTACTTTAGGCTATCTTAATTAACAATAAAATAATTATAAAATATCAAATGAAAATATTAATTCAATTTTTAAAACGCCACTGGCTTAAGGTCACAGGCTCCATTTGAAATGTTATATTTTAATTATCAGTCATATGTTAAAAACTACTCGTCATAGATTAAAGTTGCATTCTGAGTTACACATCCATGTTTAAGGTGTATATACAACTTAAACAATAATGTCAATATTTATTTATTTGAGTATACTTGCTACCGTATATGTCACTTTGGCATTTGATGTTATTTGATAAATTACACTTTTGCAAAAAATAAACATAACATGCATACGTAATTTTAATTTGGATCTTAGAATTACATGTTGTGTGAACGAAAATTTATATGGAGTTGATGAAAATTATGTATTGTATGGGGCATGACGATTCACTGGAAATTTGTATTTAAAAGATGAACGTTGTCAGAATACAACTTTAATCTAATGTTCAATATATTCTGTCTATATCAAAAGAAGTTCAAAATGACTTATAATAATCAGTTTGCATGACGACAAGCATGGCATGGTTTTAAAATGTCAAATAGCATTCAATATTATAAAAATACTTTTTAGTCAGCCAAACTAATTAATTGCACAACTTAATATATTATTGGTCATAATTAGTTTATAAAATGTGATTTTCAAAGGATGTTCCGTATCGCCAACGTTGATCCCAAATAAAACTACGCTATGCTCTATTGCCATATTTAGGGGAAGCGAGAGTAAACACGTGATGACTGGCGCATGCCCGTTCAATGCTCGGATCTTTAACGCTGAGGCACACGGTTCCGATGCTTGGCTACGCAACCACTTCGTTAATAATATTCAATTAATTGTACACGTTATAGTACGAATAAATATTAGTATTGACAGTTTTCGAAACATCATGAATTATCGCTCACACACAGTACCAACCTACCTGACAATCAATTCGCGTTTTCTGGCAGACTGCTTGGCACTTCGTTTCTTCCGTTCATCTTTGAGTTCTTTTAAACTCCAACAATGATAAAACAGGTCATAACTTGGGTGAAAAATGCTTGATATAAGTATTCTGTACAATACGACGTGACGTTGGTGACTGACAGCAAGGCCTGACCAAAGCAAAGCAATTATATAATTGCAATTATATAATTGCTTTGGCCTGACTTGCAAGGGATACTTCGGTATTTGCAATTTGGTGTAGTTCGCTAGGGGGCAGCACAGCTTAGCTTAGGTCATGAAGTACAATTTGTGCCAGATAATTGTTTCGAGAACTTCGTTTCGAGAAAATATTTTGGAGAAAATCTTTTGGAGAAATATTTGACCAAACGCCATTCCAGTGATTTTTTTTACAAAAATCTTGCACATTGACAGCGTAAAGGGATAATCGAAAGTCAGAAATCAACAATGTAGCATTGTGGAATTATGGCCCTAATATCGTTCCATAGCCCTGAAGTTCATTCACAGAAGTAAATGTGTTTGTCCCTTCGTGCAGAATGAAAGTCGAAGGTTTCGTGTGAAGTTTGCAGCATCAGTGCCCAGCTCAGGCATTGAGCAGTGCACCCAGTGCGTGGCACTACTTCGGCACCACTTCCATGTGAAGAAGATGAATCTAGATGGCACCACTGACGACACTTCAGTGCAGGTGTAGAATATCTTTACGCTTTATTAAAGCAGAAAGACAAAATTACACATTTTATTTGAACTAAATTAAGTCAGAAATAAAGTTTTGTACAATACAATTCAGAACATTTTGTTAGAAAATTATACAACAAATTAATCTGCTTGTAGCTGATTACATTGGATGCACCATTGATCCCATGGTGACGCCCACTGGTGTAGCTGATTACATTGGATGCACCATTGATCCCATGGTGACGCCCACTGGTGTAGCTGATTACATTGGATGCACCATTGATCCCATGGTGACGCCCACTGGTGTAGCTGATTACGTTGGATGCACCATTGATCCTATGGTGACGCCCACTGGTGTAGCTGATTACATTGGATGCACCATTGATCCCATGGTGACGCCCACTGGTGTAGCTGATTACATTGGATGCACCATTGATACCATGGTGACGCCCACTGGTGTAGCTGATTACATTGGATGCACCATTGATCCCATGGTGACGCCCACTGGTGTAGCTGATTACATTGGATGCACCATTGATCCCATGGTGACGCCCACTGGTGTAGCTGATTACATTGGATGCACCATTGATCCCATGGTGATGCCCACTGGTGTAGCTGATTACATTGGATGCACCATTGATACCATGGTGACACCCACTGGTGTAGCTGATTACATTGGATGCACCATTGATCCCATGGTGACGCCCACTGGTGTAGCTGATTACATTGGATGCACCATTGATCCCATGGTGACGCCCACTGGTGTAGCTGATTACATTGGATGCACCATTGATCCCATGGTGACGCCCACTGGTGTAGCTTAGGACGGAATGTTTTAATCCTATTGTTGCCATCAAGTTCTTTCACTCCAGTTCACTCAGCTA
The DNA here is from genome assembly GCA_020002185.1 of Paraescarpia echinospica. Taxonomy (NCBI): domain Eukaryota; kingdom Metazoa; phylum Annelida; class Polychaeta; order Sabellida; family Siboglinidae; genus Paraescarpia; species Paraescarpia echinospica. Next base: position 70,885,384 of record CM034531.1, read on the forward strand.
TATAAATGAGTACTTCTCTATAGAAAGTGGTGGATATATGTGTACGAATAGTATTTGCATATTAATTGCAGTGTGGCTGAATGCTTCCCAGAGAAGTTGAGATGGTGTTTAAATGAACCAGTCTAGCCGGGGTGAAGTGTAAAGCGCTTTGAGCAGTCCTAAGGACTGGATACTGGGCTATATGAGAACATACCTTACCTTTATATATAACTATGTATTCCACATAATTCTGTTTACAATTAGAGCTTGCAATGTAACTGGTATTGATTATTGTGTAAGACTAACCACTCTCCAGAATTCAATTCTGGTTCTAATTGTCTAGCAAAATGCAATTGGACTACCAGTCAATTGACTCAATTCAGTTTTAAAATGTACTTTATTTGCTTTGATAGACATGGAATATTATATTAATCAGGATTCTTATTTCGATACTAAATATTATAATTAAAGTATTATTACTGGACAACATATTTTCTGCAGTAATTAATGGTAATCATTCTTTTGTAATTGGACTTTGTCATGCCAACCTTGTTCTTATACTGTTCATTGCAGGACGCGTGCGGGGCATTCAGAGGGTCATCTGAACCAACAGAGACATTGAGTGGCTCGGTCTCCATCAGCAAGTTGGCTCAGGTACAGTGTCACATACACAAGTAGGCAGCTACTAGAACTTGTCAGGTACATAGTGTCACATAAGGCAGGAAGCAGCTACTGGAATGTGTTACTGGTAGGTTTAGTGTCACTTAAAGAAGTAGGCGACTACTAGTAGAAAGTGTCGTTGAAATCCATTAAAATACAAAATTAGAAAGGAAAAATATCTAGAGGCCTTGTTTCAGACTGCTGAAATGAAATGCGACTTAAAACCTCCATTGATATAACCATGATCTCACTGGGCAAATATTTCTGCTCTTCAATTTTCCACATCTAATAAGAACATGGGCTTAGTATTTATTATGTTATCAAGGACATATTTTAGGATTTGTTTAGCTCTGACCACATAGGAATTGGAATTCTTCTGCTTTTCATTTTGCCAAATAATGAAAACATAATTTATTTTATTGAGTGATATTTTTACTTATTTCACTGTTAGTTTACCTTTATTCTCTGATGTTAAATAAAAACGGTAAACTGATTGCGAAATAAGTACAAAATATGTAAAAACTAAATTCAATCAACTGAACCATCCAGTCTGATGAAGCTCTACCCTCATAATTTCTGTTATCTTAAGATTATTACCTAAGTTACTTTACTCACTTAGGCCTGTTTGCTCACTGGGAGGATAGGCCATCGACCATGGTCCTTTACTCTTGATGGTTTGAGGCCATTTTTCTTTCCTGGTATATCCCATCTGCTTTCTTTCGGTGTCTCTGCCAGGTGTTTCCCGGCCTTCCTCTTCTTTACTTCTCTTCCATATAATTGCTTGTTGTAGGTTTCCTCTGTGTATGTTGGTAGTTGTTTGGTCTATTCCCATATGGTGTTGTTGGATATCTTTTCTGACCATTTTAGGTATAGGAATAGTAGCACATGTCAATTTTAAACAATGGTGTTGTTTGTCGCCAGGTGATGTCTGGGCAGTTGAAGGCGACGCTCCCAGTCGCCTACAGGAACACAAACATCCCAACGGAAGACCTCGGTGCCTTTATTCGCCTGTGTCTTAGTGACAGCAGCTTCCCTGCCTTCGTGGGAGACGTGGAGAGGGAACTCACTCGCATCGTACGGGAAGCACCCAGCTGAAGGAAGAGTCTAGTCACAACGGTCTCAGGGGTTGGCAGCTGAGTTCCCGACACCCGGTAGTCACATGTTGACAAGTGACTAATTGTTGGGTTGTATTTCACACACTGGCGAAGTGTCTGTCAAAAGGTGTTCGTGTGGACGCAGGCAATATGCAAATCACGTTGGGACAATGTTAGCAAACAAATTGTATAACCCAAAACAGTGATTGCTTCTATATTAATGTAAACGTGCGCCTATTATACTGTTTTGTCATGATCAGGTATGGCGATTGTTGCAGGTTTACCTAAGTTAGCAGGAACCAAACTTATTAAATATTATATTTTATTTAAGTGCCATACATTGTTGTTTAATGTGATGGTTTGAACACTTTCTAACACAAGTTATAATACTTTTTATATGCAAAGCAGGGCACAAATCAGGCTTCGAGTCAAGTACATTTGATCAAATACAGGCATTGTCATAATTCCAAGTACATTTCTGTCATAATCAATAATATTTTTCAGATTCCAATTATTAAGTATTTTGAAATTATTGTAAAATGTTAGTTGTCAAGATAATCAGGATGGGCATTCAATGTTGTGCATCAGACAGGCAAAATAGTGTATTTATTTAAGAGTAGTGTATTTATTTGTTTATAATTTATTATTATGTAAGTATTATTATTATGTTGTATTCTAAATACTCAAGTTATGTACTTGAACTGTACTATATTTTTTTTAAAGAGGTACATTTGTTGGGCTCTCACTAATCTCATAGGTGGGGGGGTCTATATTTCATTATGATATTTGGATATGTGGGTCCAAATATGTACACATTTGGGCACTCAATAATCTTATAAACATTTTAAAACGGGATACAAAATCTGGGCTTTCAATAATCTCATACGCGGGGGGCCCATATTTTATTATGATATGGGTCCAATTCCAAATACATTACATTTTTTAAAAGTTGTTGGGCAGTGCAATGGGCACTAAGTAATCTCATTAGGTGGGGGTCCATATTTCACTATGATATTTGGACACGTTGGTCCAAATATAATAAACTTTTTAAAAGTGTATATATTAAAATATATTAACTTTTTAAAAGGGGGTCACATTTGGGCATTCGCTAATCTCATCAGTTTGGGGGTCCATATTTATCTATGATATTAGGACCCATGGGTCTAAAAACAAATATGTGCATATTTGGGAACTCCCTAATCACATAGGTGTGGATCCATATATACTACATTTGTATCCTCTTTTAAAAAATGTAATATATTATGACCCACGGGTCCAAATATCATAACGAAATGTGGACCCCCCACCTATGAGATCAGTGAATGCTCGAATGTGTACCCGCTTATAAAAAGTTTAATACATAATTCATTACACATGTATGCACGCACGCACGTACGTACGTACACATATGGAATAATTATAATGATTACTATTTTTATAGGAGTACAAATGTCATGGGGGGACCATTTTTATGCTATAATATTTTGACCTACATCCTAATTCCTATTATTGAATGTAGTTTAGCAGCTTAGTAACTTAGTAACAAAAGCTGTAGACGGGTGCATTTTTCATGCTATGATATTTTGACCTTCCAATCTTAATGTTGAATATTGCTGACATGACAAGTTAGTTCTGCAAGTGTGTATATTGCACTAACATTGTAAGGATGAAGCCACTGAATATTAAAACAATACATGAAATGTATAATTGCATACTCCTTAAGTGGAGAATTTTATACCAATTTTGTTGGTGTGACCTTCTGACATAGGAATGTTCCATAGACACCTCAACATATAAACACAAACCTGCTATGAACTAGTAATAAGACATCACACACATTTACAAGGAACAAATATAATGATTAGTACATTTTAAAGGGGGGTTTCAAATATTATAGGGCGGGTCCATATTTTGCTGATATTTTGACCCACGGGTCCAAATATCACCCAGGTCCAAATCTCATCTGACACCTGTTTCAAATCCTGTGCGGCTTTGTTGAACCGTGGGCAAGTTGGTAACCCTACGTTGCTCCAGTTCACTCAGGTCTATGAATGAGTACCTTGCTATAGACAGTGGTTGATATTTGTGTACGAAGGGTCTTCGAGCATTAATTACAGCTGGATGGATGCTTCCCAGTGAAGTCTAGATGGTGTTCGACTGAACATGTCTGCCAGGGAGTAAAGTATAAAGCGCTTTTAGCAGTTCCAGGGACCGGATACTGCATGATATAAGAACTTTCATAGCAGATAGTATGGTACTACAAGCCGCTTGATAAGCAGTTAGGTGCTTTAACAACTCAACTTGTCACTAACCACAGCACGCCTGGTTTTATAATCTTTAATCCATTCCATACTCCCTCACTAGGGCAGGCCAGACATTCAGGATCATATTTATTCATGTTGTAAAACAACAAACATAAGAATGAGTTAATGATATATTAATAATTATACATTAAATTTTGACAACACATTTACAATGTATCCATATGCCACACCGGTGGCCGTTAAATAAGAAGCACTGTTAAAATAATACAACCACTGTATATATTACTTTGATAATTTTTTCAACTGAATTAAACATAATAATAACAAAAGATTTGCCACTGTTTATTCGTGCAGTATCTGTGTATTGTATATACACTTTCTATGTAGCGGCATCACAGAACTTTAATTACATTTATATACAGACATCAGGGAAATATACATACTTAGTAACGGCAATGTAATGGAAAACTGTTGACCATTCATGTCCGAACTGGACATACATGGTCAGACTAACATTGTCTTGACACATCCCAGGGGGGGTCTGCAATATGTGTCAACAAAGTGGCTGTCAATAATTTGTGAAAATTTTAAATGTAAATACTGTTACTGCTTTGACAGAGTTGTCCAGCTCTGTCTTCTTATGGCATCTGCCAAGGATGGGTTAAAAAAAGCATATCCATAAAAAATAGAAAAATTATTCAGTATATCCTTTAACAGCCAGCAGTACATGGAATGTTTTATATATATTATTTGATATATTTGTTGTCAATACGGTTTCCATTTGTGGATTGTAATCAAGGAATGGCAGACGCCGACTGAACTAAAAACAATCATAACAAGGCACATTGGTAAAATGTTCAAGGCACCTGAAGAAACATTATAAACAACAGTCTCGGACGTGGAGAGTCAAATGTCGAAAGCATGTTGGGCCGTTATCACAAGTCCACGTAACAGTACCACCGAGCTTATGTGCGGTCAACCGTGACATCAGATGTTCACCTGCGCCTCAAAGAGACCATCATATGACCCTTCACCTCTGACTTTGAGTCTTCGCGGTTCTTCTCCCAGAATGCCATGCAAGATGAACACGGCTGTGTATTCTTCAGCATGTCTGCACACAAATAGGAAACGTCAACAAAAAGGTAACAGTAAACCCAGTCACAACACTGACTGATTATTAAAAAAGATTGATAACCATATTTGTATAATGTGTAGGCTGTATGAGAATGTATAATAATAAAACACTTTTTGATACCCAAAATCAGTAATAAATAGATCTCGAGGCAGGTGTTTTCCTTCGAGTGATTTGGTGACCTGGAATGATTTTTACAAAGGCTAGATTCAGTGTATTTGATATATATACAAGTGTATTATATACAAAATATGTAATGGTATTCTGAATGTGTGTGTGTATGCATGCATGCATGTATCACACTCCTTAACCGAGTGAATTAGCGTGTATGTGTTATGTTAATATCTTCAACATGTTATTACTTTGTTTATTTGGAAATAAGAAAAAACCATTTGTTCTTTCGTCAGCAGGATGGTATCAGTTGGTAATTAATGCCTTACAAAAAATTAATAAGCTTTCAACAAAAGGCTACTCATGAATTTATCTAAAAGCCTAAGCTATTGCAATGATATCATTGGTGCAGCCTGAATATTATATAAACTAGCAGAAATGCCCACCCTCCATATAGCACTACATGCACACAAAGGTAGATGATGGTTTCCCGGAGTATTTAAAAATGACATTGGCTATGACATAAATTTGAAACAGTTTGAATCATAAAAGCAAGCTATGTAAAATATCCCTAATTAATCAGCGGTTCGAAATAACAAAACACTTGTAATGTTACAATCTATTTATGTCTAACGACCTGTATAAACTTTTAAACTGGTAAAAATACGTAACTCTGGGAATTTTGAAAAGTAAATCCGTCACATTACTTCATACAGGTATTAAATTAATCCCTGAAAGTTTGACACTTGAGGTACAATCCATCTCGAACGAAAACACTAACATACATACGTACACACACACACAGAGTTGAACATGACAGATAGGATAGACGTACTTGGCCTGGAATGAGAAGGTGAGGAGGGCCTTGTTTTCTGCCACGCAGGTCGAGTACGCATCCAGATGGCCACTGCCCGGCTGCACCTCAAACGTTGTCTCCGTACAGTTCTCTGACATGCTCTCTGTAGAACAAGACACATCAAGTCAGTCCATCCATCCTGCTGTAAGACACACTAACAAAAATACTCATCATCTGGAGGGGAAGTTAAGGTTAGAAACCAAGTGCTTAGTTTGATATCCACACTACGTACACATTGATGAAGGGGATAACTTCACAAAGTATTTGTACCCAACATTTAATGACAATTACGTAACATTTAACAGTTGTTGGCAATGCTAGGTGTATTTTTTATGACTGTTCCAAGCTACATATACCATTACCAACTGACCGGTGGACAGTTTACCTAACTTGGACCAATAGTGGACAACATACATAGCAGTGCAAACAATCGTAAAACGTCCGGTGAAAACCCATAACCTGTGGGAAGGTTAAAAAAATAGATGCACACGTATCCTTATTAGGGTTACAGTTGAACTCCTGAGAATTTGGCATCTGACTTGAGAAACGACTAACAGATTTATAGGATACATAAGCTCTAGGCTTGATTGTATTTTGATAGAATCCATTGTTAAACTTAAGAAGCAAAAACAGGCTTATGAACTTATGCGAATGCTAATGAAGTGGCGCCCAGGTGGTGAGTGTAATGACATGTCTTACCAAGTTCTGCGATCCAGTGACTGTCGGAGCAGGACGGGTTGGACAGAATGAGCTGCTGGAAGCGCTGCTGCCCCACGAGACAAGTACCAAAGTCCAGGCTCTCCTTCGACAGCGTCAGAGAAGGCACATACACAATGGCCGCCAGAGGCATCGTCTGCAAACACCGCAATATACAGCACTGTTTATTATCTTCAACTTAAATGTGATACGTTTCTGTTAAAATGAATGTAAATATTCTAATGACTTGGATTCAAGTTATTAATTGTGCTGCCTAGTTCAACTACCCCTAAGTCCATTTTTTGAAAAGTTATTTTTATTTGATCAATAGGTGTCACTACTATCTGTCTGTACTGCCACATACTACTATTAATGATTTCATGCACCTATGTCCTGTTATCCTTGTCTTACTGGGATCCTGAATGGCAAGATATATACGTGAGACACGGCACATACACAGTGGCCGCCAGATGCGTCGTCTCCAACCACAGCAATATGACTTGCCTCAAATAACTTGCCTCGATCTTCGTGTTTAAAAGTAAGGTTTAATAGCCTTGTATACACCTGCCTTTATGCATGATATTTTTTAGAATGTGGCTTGACTTGTGATTTTGTGCTTTTTTAAGTTTTGTTTTTGAAGGCGAGGATGTGTTGAGCATTTACTGTTTGCCGAAGATGGTTGTTCCAGTCTTGGAATTTTTTTTATATCAAATTTACTGGGTGTCTTGTATACATTTTTTATAGACTACAGATATGTTTCAGTTAAACTAAACGTAAATATTCTGATGGTTTGGATTCGGATTCAGGTTATTAATCTATGTGACACAAGGCTCTCTGGGGAGTAGAGTTATCGACTCGGAATCGTGGCTAGTTTGCTGTAATCAACAAGGCAGATGTTAATCTGTATCAGAGCTTCGTCCAGCAAATTAAATCCATATAATAAAATATGTACATGATGTGCAATAGCCTAAGGTGCGGGGAACCAACCACACACAGGTGGCAGAACCCACCCTTCATGCGATAAAGATAGATTTAAAGATTAAATCCCAGACATGAGTACAGTAGTCCCTCTCTTCAGCGGACACATCTGTATCCAAGCATAAGTGTCCCGACATGGCGGGTGTCCACTCATCGGAGGGACGGGCATCTTAGTGCCAATGTTCAGACCAGTACAACCGACACATGGTAAAGATGTGGCATTATGTCAACGCATTGACTGATAGGAATTAAGCACTATATATATATGTTTATTATTACTGTGATGTATTAAAAAATAAACAGTTGGTCATAAATTCATATCGTCCGCCCGACTCCCTCTGTCGATCCGAGATTTTCCTCAACCGCGTTCGCGCACTGGTCACTCACTCATTGCCACTAGCCTACACAATGGTATCGGCCTGACGTTGCAGTAGAATTTGCTGCGCGTATGGCAGCATTCAACAAAAAATGTCGAACAAAACATCTCCATTACAACATTTTATAAATTGGTATTCTCGAATGATTTAGATATTCTGTAGCTAAAATACTTTGTAAGTAATTTGCAAGTTGACGATTTAGACTGCCCCCTACCGGCTAAAAGAACAACCTGGAAATGATCAACCGAATATTTAAATAAGTTGCTACATGCAGCGTGAACGTTAATTAAATATTTAAAACGGTAACGGGTACAATCGTTAATTGTCTCACTTCAGTTTTCATCCAATTTCGAAAGATTCATTAATGCACAAATTGTGCGTCACTTAATAATGCGTTCCACCGTTTCATACGCTGGTAACCAGTTCATCTTTTCCAGGCACTGGTAATATTTGCCGTTTGGCGTAGCGCAGCCTAATTTGATGATGCTTGTTTATTATTTCACCTCAGTTTAGGCTTCATGTTGGGCTACATTGAAAACAATTGAGGTGAACCTTTTATACATTGTATTTGTGAATCTTAATTGCAATTTACAAGATGAAAAGGCAATGCCAAGCCAAAGCCCTGACTGGGGCTGGAGGTGCAAAAGGGGAAGCCATCAATGGCATCACTGGTGGCAAATGTGATTGATAACAGCACAACATTAACAATACCTTCCTCCACATTCACTCTGCCTAAAGTTTACAGACTGTAATCAAAGGACCTCTAAGTAGTTTAGACAAACACAATGATTACAGCAAGGAAGACAAGCTCGTTATTATGGGTACATGTGTACTTGGTGAACATTACCATTGACACACACCAAGCTGTGTCTTCCATTTTCTAAACAAATTCGGCAACAAATCTTTGAATTAATGAATACTGTCCGTCTTAGGAGGGACATATAACCAAAATATCCTGTCCGCGTACACGACGTGTCCCCTCATCAGAGGGACATTAACATGGCAGAACGGTCCATACATTGACAAACTGTCCCGACATAGTGGATGTCCCCTCGTCAGAGGGTCCGCTGAAGAGAGGGACTACTGTATGTGAACTGGCCACCAACCTGCTCGGTGTTGTTGCTAAAGCTGACAACAAGCTGCCGTCTGAAATGAAGCTTCGTCTCATATTCGTTCCGTTCCAATTCGAAAAATTTGGCATTCTCGTTGGTGGCATCATCTATATAGTTGAGGAGGTCGATGCTCAGCCGGAATGCCACGTGCACCTGAAGTCAAGGGTGCACACAAACTACAATCTTAATACCGTCTTGTATCGTTTTATGCCCAATGTTTCCCGTGATGATTTTTAAAGTAGCGTTCCCTCACTTCAAGCATGAGGCTTTAACCAACCTTTCACATGAATCATTTCACCAGTTTAATCTTATACCAAGCCACAACATTTTCACCTCTATGTAAAGCATAACAAATATCAGACATTAATTAATAATGTCATTAAACAGAAACATGCGTAATGTATGTGTTAACTTAAAATGAACAAGCATGCCACACTGATCCAAGATATAATTAATGGAGTAACATCAGAATTATAATTGATATATTTATGATTTATCCTAGCTTGATACAGAAAAGATAAAAGTACCCGGTAATTCACATAATTCACATAATTCATTGCAGTTTCTTGGGTCGTTTTTTGCAGACTTTATTAAGTGTCTCACTAAAATTGTATTCTCTAAAAACTGCCCCGAAGACATGGAAGCAAGAACCCTACCATGAGGTTCTGTCTTGGGTACAAGGTCAACTGCTGCATCTGCAGCATCGGTTTGTCAAGGCGACGCCCCCTGGTGGCACCCTCCACCATGATGTAGAAGGGTGTCGTTGTAGACAGACCGAATGTGAGCGGTGTCAACGTGTTGTTGCTCACAGTGCAGCTGCTTAGCTTCAGTTTCTCTGACATCACCTGCAACCAGAAGTCAGCAAGTGTACGGTGTTAAACATGTGATACACAACATGCAGAATGAACGCAATGGAAGTGCATTTTGCTGGGACCATCTGTCTGGTTGGTTGGATTTGAGTCAGTTTGACTCCTTAGATTATTGTGTTGGTTTGAAGTTTGAATGTATTCACATAGTCTAAGAGATGATCGCACAAGTTTGAAAAGTCCCAAAATATCTTAAGCAGTACGTGTGAGTTGGTTGTCACCACGTTTTGCAGGGAAATGATACTGCTTCAGTGGTTCCACCTAGTGAGTGACATATGTGTTAATGCAAACTGATGCTACAACAATTTGGGATTGTAAAAATCGCAAATTCCACATCATGTATTTGTGGATGGGGCTAAACCAATGCTAAATGCCTTTTTACTTTGCAGATTTATGAGACCATCCCTAACCTAAGTTGTGGAGCGCAGTAGCACAGTGGATAGAGCTTCAGACACTCAACTGAGAGGACCCGGGCAAGTTTCTTTACTCTATTTTGCTCCAGTTCACTCAGCTGTATGAATGAGTACCTGGCTATAGACAGTGGTGGACATTTGTGTATGAGTAGTCTTCGCGCATTGATTGCAGCATGGCTGGATGCTTCCAAGTCAAGATGGTGTTTGATAGAACAGGTCTGCCAGGGAGCAAAGTGTAAAGCACTTTGAGCAGTCCTGAGGACTGGATACTGCGCTATATAAGAACTTATTTTTTTAACCAGACTTGCATTATAACCAGCAGCTGATGACCAGCTGATGTGGACATAGATCTCACCTGACCGTCTGTGTCCAGTAGGTCGCTGGCCGCAGCTCTGTACGACATCTCGTCATCATCAATACATTCGATGGTCAGTCTGCAACAGTGACCAGTGCTCAGACACAGTCACTTAAAGCAATACTCTTGTGACTATCTTTATATTACTGATCCTTTTCATGTCTGGTTGTTGGCTACACTATGTATGTTTTCTATGACTGTTTCAAGCTATGTAAATGATTACCAACTGATCGGTGGTTGGTTTACATAACTTGGAGCATAGCAATACAAACAGCAATCAAATGTCTGGTAAAACCCATAATCCACACGGAATCACACAGATCCTTCTAGGGAGGATCTAGAAAGAGTTGAACTCCTGAGAATTTGACATCCGACTTACAAAGCATCTAGGAGTAGTATAAGAGAGGTTAATAGGATAAGACCACTTAGTAACACCTGCCAAGTTGTGTTATCTCTGACTGTGTTCCCTGCCACCCCAGGACATCCCTCCTCCCTGCTCCAAGTCCTCTCCTGGGTCTCTGCTGGCCTTCCTCTTTTTCCCATCATGGGCCCAGCTTAATGCAATTTTTCCATTTAGCGGATTCCCGTGAACATCAATAACTGTTTTTTCCTGTCCCCAATGCACAGTATACACTATCAAATCTCAGCTTAAGACATGTCTTTTTAAGAAAACATTTGAAGATTTTTATAAAATATTTTCATATTAATTATTACATATAGTCACTACATGGTTTATTTTATACTGAATTTTAATTATTTATTTTATTTCATCCCGTGATTGATTTTAAAGCAGCAAAAACCAGTAGTTTGGTTTTAGATAGTTAAATCTAGTCAATATTTAGCTGATACTTTATATGTATATTTAAATTCTGTATTATATTTTATAATATTATAATTTTTTTCAACATAGAATAATGACTGTATTATAGCAAATATTTGTTAACAATGTTATTTTAAGTGACTCTGAACCAATTTTTATACCTGGAGACATGGCAGTATACAAATAAAATGTATTATTATTATCATATGAGACGTACAGTGGAGGCTTGCAGTGGGCTGTCATGTCAAGACGAAGTGGCTGTACGTTGTACTTCTCCAAACGGTCAGCCACACATGGCACCTGGGCCTGTTAAACCAACAAACAAACACACCATTTCACAGTTTCTCTTAAAGCTCCGTGTCATTTCTGCTCATGTCATTTCATTCACACACCATAAATATAACATTCACAAATCTAATTCGCGATTGCAAAATCATTTGAAAAGGGAGTTTTCGTCTTGCCAAAAACACACGTTAGTCCGTAATGCATTTGTTGGGTGATGTTTTTTAATAAAAAAATTCATACTTGAGATGTACAAACAAGATTACAGCCCTTGCTATCAATTGCTATGATGTTGAATTCTTAGGATAAAGCACAGAAATGAGTTTTTGTCAGAAACAAATTGGATATATCATGTTTTGCCCTAAAACCTTTCAGCTGCTGAAGATCAGCAATTCACTTTTGCAATTGATTAATTTGCAATAAGAACCGAAGTCATGCTGTTAATTATTTTTACCGATCATCATATCAAAAGTTTTCACTTGTTTATTGTGCGTATTACTTAAAGTATTCATCCACTTGTTTATTAAACCAACTGTGCATATTACTAAAGTATTCATCCACTATAGATCTGAACATCAATGACTTTGATTCATGATGAGATGAGATAAATTAAATGAGCCAGCTACAAATGATCAAAGGCATGAGCACACAATTATTAGAGGTCAGCACACCGGTTAATGTAACACTCTTGTATCACAACACTTATCCCAAACGTGCCGTTGCTGTTTTTATCATATCCGTGATCTTCGCCGCATTCGCCGACATATGTCGCTTTCTGTCACTAAGACTATCGCAACAGCTCTTGTTAGCAGCAGATTAGATTATTGCAATTCCCTCCTTCATAATATTGTTATCAAGGATATTGCAAAACTACAACGTGTCCAAAATTGTTTAGCAAGGGTAGTCACACAATCTCCTCGATTCTCCCGCCCAGTGACTTCTAAAATCACCGCATTGGCTCCCCGTGTGATATCGCATTATGTTTAAAATCTGCACAATCACCTACCAAGCCCTTTCATCCAAACAACCTAGTTATTTACACTCAATGCTTACACCAGCCAGACAAACCATACAACTTCGGTCGTCTAGTTAAAAGTTGCTATCTGTTCCTAGAGTTAAGACAAAGGCTGGAACTCGAGCTTTTTCAGTTGCCACGCCAACTATATGGAATTCGCTTCCCGTTAATGTTAAATCAGCAGAAAATATTGTTACATTTCGTCGTCATTTCAAAACCTATCTTTTCAATATCGCCTATCCTCCCTAGCTTCCTAGCACATCCATCCATTTGTTGACGACTTTCGCCTATCACACGAGTATGAGAATGTTTAATCCTTTGGTTTTGGTGCGCCACTGAGCTCGGATTGTCTGAGGATATTGGCGCGTTAAAAGTCATTTATTATTATTATTATTATCTACCTTTTGTATTTCATGACTTCAAAAAGACGGTTGTAACTGGAGCATTATATAGGAATGGAACTGAATAAGAGTGAATTGTCTTTCAGAAACTGGAGAATGAACAAAGGCTGTTCTACACACAAATACATGAAATATCTGGAAAGAGCTGCAATGTGAGCCAAAACTAACATTCGGAGCATCAAGACTCATGTGTCCGTGGGCGTATCCATTGCAGTCGACGCCTGTTTCAAGGACGTCACATTTGAGTGGCGTAAAAGTGATGGTTATGGTGCCATATCGCCGGGCTGGGATCACCTGTCAACAATCAGACATCAGATGTTTGTTCACGTCATATAACAGAACTACAGTGAACGACAGTGGAGATTGTTATGCATATATTGTGGACAGGATGAAAACATTAAGCCATAGTGGCCATAAACTTGACATGTCATTTAATTTGTTGAAATGCTATCACGAAGTCTTGCTACCAGGAGGACACCCAAAACTTTACTATGCCAAGTACAGATTATTTTGCCTGAGTGTTTCACGTATTTTAATGTCTGTGTAAACTGTCTTATGAATCTTCCAAAATCTTGCTAAAAATGTTAACAATCTTGATAAAATCTTGTTAAATTTTATTAATACTTTAATAAAAAATATTGTTAAAATATGGTTATCCAATGTTAAATCTTACTGAGATGCTTATGTATTATAATCTTTAAAACAAAATTAAATAATTTGTTATTTGAATCTTAACCAGATAATTAATTTTTAAATCTGGTTAAATATTTAAAAAATCTTATTAAATAATTTTAAATCTGATTATATCAGTTTATATGTAACTAAATCATTTGAAATATTATAAAATAATTTTAAATCTTATTAAATCATTTTTAACCTTATTAAACATTGTTAATCTTGCTACAAAATTGTTAAAGCATGATGAATGTAGAGTCTCACCAGCTGGGTGGGTTCGATGGAGTAGGGTCCGCTGTACTCCGTCTCCTCGATGCCATCATGAGGTCGCAGGAGGAGCTGGATGACCTTGAAGCGAGAGAAGTCTTCCTGGGGGGCAGGGTCCTGCTCCATGTCCGTCACCTCCCGGGTCGAGGGAGGCGTCGAGTCTGGGGAGTTGGGAATGAGGAAGTCCTCCATCTCCTTATGGTGCAGCATCTTCACTGGAGGCAGCACAGGATTCACACACTTTGATTCTCACCAATATCACTAGAAGGTGTCACTATTGGCAATTCTACTATTGCAGTAGTATTGCGATATGGATCGACTCGCAACTATCAAACCATACGGTAACAGTGGCATCACTGAGTGGCCTTGGAGGTTGTTGATTTCCAAAACGGTGAATCCACGATTGACACTGGATGATTGTTGATTTGGTAAAAGTTAAATAACAAAATTAAATGTTTAAAGAAAAGTAAGTTCTTATATTGCGCAGTATCCAGTCCTCAGCTCAAAGCGCTTTATACTTTATTCCCCGGCAGACCTGTTGAATTGAACACCATCTCGACTTCTCTGGGAAGCATTCAGCCATGCTGCAATTATTGCACGAAGACTATTCGTACACAAATATCCACCACTGTCTATAGCCAGGTATTCATTCATACAGCTGAGTGAACTGGAGCAATGCAGAGAGGATGAACTTGCCCATGGTTCGACACCGCAGCACAGAATTCGAACCCGGATTCTCTCGATTGAGAGTCTGATGCTCCAGCTACTGTGCCACGGCACTCCACATGACATTTACAAGCATTGTTTTGGTGTGGCACCAGTAGCCTTCCTGTTCTATTTGTCAACTACTGTTACTATCTATAATTCAATGTACTATGGCAAGAACTATCGATAATTTAATTTGCCTGTCACCATGTTAAGTGGAGTCATCCCATGAGCAGAGACAGTCTTACCCATAAACTGTGATAAACCAAGCAGAACAGAAATCAAGAACGCGATCAAGAAACTGAAGAACAGAAAAGCAGCAGGGCCGGACGAAATACCAGCAGAGGCGATAAAGGCAGATATTAACACATCCACGGAAATACTGCACAGCATCTTCGAGAAAGTCTGTTCCAGAGGAATGGAGAAAGGGACTCGTAGTCAAGCTCCCCAAGAAAGGAGGTCTCAGGGAATGCAAGAACTATAGAGGAATAATGGTACTATCAATCTCGGGAAAAGTGCTGAACAGAGTAATAATAGAGAGGATGAAAGAAGCAGTGGACGCATAGCTCCGAGAACACCAAGCAGGTTCCCGGCAGGATAGATCTTGAACAGACCATATCGCTACTATGCGCATCATATTAGAACAATCATTGGAATGGAACTCACCACTGTATGTCAATGTCATTGACTATGAGGAAACATTTGACAGTATGGACAGACAGACACTCTGGAATCTGATGAGACATTATGGCATTCCAGAAAAGGTAATCTCCGTGATCCAGAGCACCTACCAAGGAATGTCTTGCCAGGTGGTGAATGGAGGACGGCTATCAGATAGTTTTGAAGTCGCCTTTCCTGTTTATCGTCATGATCGACTGGATTATGAGGACCACCACGGACAGGAGATGAAATGGCATACATTGGACACCACGGACTCAGCTGGAGGACTTGGACTTTGCTGATGACCTGGCACTATTATCACACACCCACAAACAGATGCAGGACAAAATGACATTTTTGGAATGAACATTAGCAAAGACAGGTCTGAAGATCAACAGAAGCAAAACCAAGATTATGAAAATACACAGTAGGAACGACTACCTAGTTATAGCAGGTGGAGAGCCCCTGAAGGAAGTGGATTCATTTACATACTTAGTGAGCGTGATAAACAAACAAGGTGGTACAGAGGTAGATGTTGCTGCAAGAGTGGGCAAGGCACGGACAGCATTCCTGATACTAAAAAACATCTGGAATTATTTAAAAAATGCCCTTAATTACTTATGCCCTTTGCATGTAGTGAAGGGCATAAGTAATTTTAAGTGGAGGACATAACTTTAATTTACCGTCGATAGAACACCTAGAAAGGTCGGGAGACAGGTATTGTATTGATGAAGTGCAAGTGGAGATGCTGGTGGTGGAAAACAGGGATAATAGTTCTGGTATGGAAAAGAAAGGGAGACATGCATGACCCAGGAACATACAGAGGCATCATGTTGCAGCCACATGTTGGGGAAAATCCTGGATGGAAGGATAAGAACAATAGTGGAAGGAGAAATCGGAGAAAAACAACAGGGTTTCAGAAGAGGAAGAGGTCCTGCTGATGGGATGTTTGTGCTGAGGCAGCTGATTGACAAGAAGTTGGAGGGACAGGAGAGTATGGCTGTGGGTTTTATAGACATGGAGAAAGCTTATGACACAGTACCGAGAGAGATGGCAATGGCGACACTGAGATGGATGAGGTCCCAGAGGCCAGGATGGTGGAAGGGACATATGAAGAAATGAAGGGCAGTGGTGTGTGGACCGGGAATCTAAGAAGAAATCAAATTGAATGTTGACTTGAGACAGGGGAGTACCCTGAGCCTACTGCTGTTGATCACAGTGATGGAATTGATAAGTAGAAAGACCAGTATGAAAGATATTCTCCAGAAACTACTAGCAGACGATTTAGCAGTGGTAGCAGATGGGCAAACGGATTTACAGGAACAACAGATAGAGTGGAAGGATATCTTCAGCAAACACGGACTGAATGTGAATCTGGAGAAGGCAGAGGTGCTGTGGGTTGGGCAACAAAGCAAAGAGCTGGATATACACCTGGAGGGGAAGGAACTAAAACAAAGAGACAGTTTCGTATACCTGGGCCGAGTGAATTGTGGGGTTGGCTCCTCAGAGACAGAAATTTGCAGGAGAATACAAGTAGGGGCGAATGCATGGAGGAAACTAGGTGTGATGGGAGACAGGCACATGTCACGAAAACTCAAGGGAAAGGTACTGTGCGCATGTGTGACACCAGCCTACTTGTATGGCCTAGAAACTCTAGCAATGAGAGAGAAACAACAGGAGAGGGTACAAGTGTGCGAAAACAACTGGGTCAGGAGAATTGCGGGGGTAAAGAGAATAGATAAGCAAAGAGTGGAAGAGCTGAGGGAGGATGTTAGTGTGAAAGAAAGTGTCAAGAAGAAGATGGTGAGAAGTCGGTTGAACTGGGCAGGACATGTGGAGCGAAAGGTCAAAGAACAGATGGCAAAGAAAGCAGATACCTGGAGAGTGGAGAGAAAAAGACGAGGGTGACCGAGACTGAGGTAGGATGATTGCGTGATGAGAGACCTGGAGGGATGGAAAGGGGAATGAAGGAAAAGACCAAGGAGAATGGAGAAGGGTGGTAGAGAAAGTAGCGCAAGTGCAATGAGGAGGAAGAGAAAGAAAAGAAAATGTCGACATAAGCCAGCCTCACCCCTGAAGACAGGGAACGATGAGGAGAACAATAGCTGAACACCAGGCAGCCAGCTGATCACTGACCAACCAATCAACTGACCTCCGACCTCCGAGTTACTCACCATAGTCGTCAGTGGGTGGGAGGATTTCTTTGCCGTCAGTGTCCAAGAGAGGAAGAATGTTGCCAAAGAGGAACTTGATGTCCAGCAGCTTCTGCGAGGCTTTGTCTTCCTTGTACATGGTCCAGTCCAATCGGATGTCTGATAACAATAACACCAAATAATTTAATAATTATCACATTTCATGATGCAGCATCATATAAATTTATTGATTGGTACAGTTTTGTTACCAGGTGTATTTGAGACAACTATAAAATGTACTAATGTGGCTTATGTGCTGGGAATCTGGGAGCAGGTTGGAGCCCTTAGGTGCAGTGTGGTGGGCCCACCTGTGCATGGACACTTCTCGACGCTCACTAATCAAGCTTCCAGCTATGGATAAATAGCAATGGGTAGATCACGCTCATAAGCCTTGGTAGGCGAGTGGTCGAGAAGGATACTCCGATGTAACACTGTGGTGACAGGAGTGGCGCCCACACCAGCTAGAGCTAAAGAACAGGAGTGGCACCCACACCAGGGTTAAAGTCCCTGTTGACTTGTCGTTTGGTATGACCACTAATTCTCGAAGAGGATCACATGATGACTTACGACTAAAGCCACAAAGATGTTGTAAGTTTGACAACAGTGGATGTAAAGGGGTGAAACTAGTAATTGCAAAAAACCTATACAAATATCAACCTTGAACGTTAGAACCATACGATCACCCAGGCTCAGAGAAGAATTAGTGAAGAACATGATGAAACAGGGAATTGAAGTAATTGGTATTCAAGAGCATCATATAATACATGACGAACCAGTATGCTATGAGCAGTTCCTAGGTAAAAACTTTGATCACTGCCACAGCCTGGAGAAATGCGACTACTGGAGCAGCAGAGGGAGGAGTAGGCAGTCTGCTCAACACAAGGGACATGGGAGCCCTAGAGAACATTACAACACACAGCAGAGGGAGGAGTAGGCAGTCTGCTCAACACAAGGGACATGGGAGCCCTAGAGAACATTACAACACACAGCAGAGGGAGGAGTAGGCAGTCTGCTCAACACAAGGGGCACGGGAGCCCTAGAGAACATTACAACACACAGCAGAGGGAGGAGTAGGCAGTCTGCTCAACACAAGGGGCACGGGAGCCCTAGAGAACATTACAACACACAGCAGAGGGAGGAGTAGGCAGTCTACTCAACACAAGGGGCACGGGAGCCCTAGAGAACATTACAACACACAGCAGAGGGAGGAGTAGGCAGTCTACTCAACACAAGGGGCACGGGAGCCCTAGAGAACATTACAACACACAGCAGAGGGAGGAGTAGGCAGTCTGCTCAACACAAGGGGCACGGGAGCCCTACAGAACATTACAACACACAGCAGAGGGAGGAGTCGGCAGTCTGCTCAACACAAGGGGCACGGGAGCCCTACAGAACATTACAACACACAGCAGAGGGAGGAGTAGGCAGTCTGCTCAACACAAGGGGCACGGGAGCCCTACAGAACATTACAACACACAGCAGAGGGAGGAGTAGGCAGTCTACTCAACACAAGGGACACGGGAGCCCTAGAGAACATTACAACACACAGCAGAGGGAGGAGTAGGCATTCTGCTCACCACAAGGGACACGGGAGCCCTAGAGAACATTACAACACACAGCAGAGGGAGGAGTAGGCATTCTTCTCAACACAAGGGACATGGGAGCCCTAGAGAACATTACAACACACAGCAGAGGGAGGAGTAGGCATTCTGGTCAACACAAGGGACATGGGAGCCCTAGAGAACATTACAACACACAGCAGAGGGAGGAGTAGGCATTCTGGTCAACACAAGGGGCATGGGAGCCCTAGAGAACATTACAACACACAGCAGAGGAAGGAGTAGGCATTCTGGTCAACACAAGGGACATGGGAGCCCTAGAGAACATTACAATACACAGCAGAGGAAGAAGTAGGCATTCTGCTCATCACAAGGGACATGGGAGCCCTAGAGAACATTACAATACACAGCAGAGGAAGGAGTAGGCATTCTGGTCAACACAAGGGGCATGGGAGCCCTAGAGAACATTACAATACACAGCAGAGGAAGGAGTAGGCATTCTGCTCAACACAAGGGGCATGGGAGTCCTAGAGAACATTACAATACACAGCAGAGGAAGGAGTAGGCATTCTGCTCAACACAAGGGACATGGGAGCCCTAGAGAACATTACAACACACAGCAGAGGGAGGAGTAGGCATTCTGCTCAACACAAGGGACATGGGAGCCCTAGAGAACATTACAACACACAGCAGAGGGAGGAGTAGGCATTCTGCTCAACACAAGGGACATGGGAGCCCTAGAGAACATTACAATACACAGCAGAGGGAGGTGTAGGCATTCTGCTTAACACAAGGGACATGGGAGCCCTAGAGAACATTACAACACACAGCAGAGGGAGGTGTAGGCATTCTGCTTAACACAAGGGGCACGAGAGCCCTAGAGAACATTACAACACACAGCAGAGGGAGGAGTAGGCATTCTGCTCAACACAAGGGACACGAGAGCCCTAGAGAACATTACAACACACAGCAGAGGGAGGAGTAGGCATTCTGCTCAACACAAGGGACATGGGAGCCCTAGAGAACATTACAACACACAGCAGAGGGAGGAGTAGGCATTCTGCTCAACACAGGGGGCGTAGGAGCCCTAGAGAACATTACAACACAAGGGGCATGGGAGCCCTAGAGAACATTACAACACACAGGAAATGAATACTGATTGCCAACTTCAGCGGCAATCCTGCTACAACAGTTATCATCACGTATTGTCCGACCAACTCTGCTGAAGTAGATAGCGAAGAGGACCACTACAGCAACTTAAGAAGGGCGATCGAATCGGTACCAGTGCACAACATGTTGCTGGTTGTAGGAGACTTTAGCGCACGACTTGGACCGGGGATGCCAAATTTACCCATACAGACCCTTACGATAACAATACAAACCGAAATCGGGAATTCCTTGTCGATCTTATCACTAAAAAAAATCTTGAGGTCACAAACACAAGATACCGCAAGAGAAATGGAAAGCGCTGGACGTTTATGAAACAACATTGAGGAAAATGACAGCTTGATTATATCCATCCAACCAAAAAATGGAGAAATAGCGTGATGAAGTACGAACCATACAGTACCTTTGCAAGTGGTGGATCTGATCATCGCATTGTCACAGCTACAACACGACTCAGTCTTCATAAGAAAAAGTCGCCACCGAGCAAAGTGAAATATGACTGCAGTGCGCTGAGCAAGGTCAATGGCTTGCAAAAACAGTACACATGTGAAGTACAGAATAGATTTCAGATTCTCGAATTGAGAGATGAAAGAGAAACGGAGTGATATGAGCATTTCATTTCAGCAAATAGAGATGCAATAGAGAAAATGATTCCTGTCAGTAAGAAACGGAAAAAGAAAATATACTTAGATGATCCACGAATAACATCAGCCAGAGAGAAAGTTGAAGAGGCCTATAGGGTCTACTAGCAAAACACTGTAGCTGACAACAGAGTGAGATATGAGCAGGCCAAGAAGAACATGGAGACAGCCTACAACATGGTGCAGGAGGAAGAACTTTGCAGCAACATCGTTAAAGTCGAAAATGCACACATTAATGGAAGACACGGACAGAGCTGGAAGCTTATAAACCAGATAAGTGGTAGAAAGACAGCTCATAAAAGACAACAAAAGGGCAAAACTGCAGAACAAAGGGTGGAAAACTGGTATGATCACTTCCACAAACTACTACCCGATAGGTCCACCAGACATAGAAGATGAGTATGAAGAGATCCAACCTGTAATTATAAATATCAACATCAAGGAAGGACCGTTTGAAAGAGATGAGTATGAGTAGGTCAAGAAATCCCTGAATGATAGAAAGAGCTGCGGGGATAATAATAATAATAAATAACTTCTTAAGCGCCAATATCCTCAGACAATCCGAGCTCAGTGGCACACCAAAACCAAAGGATTAAGCATTCTCGTACTCGTGTGCTAGGCGAAATTCGTCTACAAATGGATGGTTGTGCTAGGAAGCTAGGGAGGACAGGCGATATTGAAAAGATAGGTTTTTAGGTGACGACGAAATGTAACAATATTTTTTGCTAATTTAACATTAACGGGAAGCGAATTCCATATAGTTGGTGCGGCAACTGAAAAAGCTCGAGTTCCAGCCTGTCTTAACTCTAGGAACAGATAGCAACTTCGAACTAGACGACTGAAGTTGTCTGGCTGGTGGTATACCATCTGAAGTGTTAAAACACTTTGATCTGGACAGTGTCATACTAGAGTTTTGCAACATAGCTTTGACTGAAGAGAAAATACTGCTACAGTGGACAATTCTGAACATTATTCCAATACCTAAGAAAGGCAATTTAAGCATAGCAGGGAATTACCGGGCATTAGCCTGAGCTCCATTGTGACAAAGACATTCAACAGGATGATATTGAACAGAAAACGTTCTGAAATTGACCACCACCTAAGAGACAGTCAGAATGGATTCCTGACAGGGAGGACAACAGTAGGTCATACAGTAGGTCATATACCAACCCTGAGAAGGTTAATAGAAGGAATTAGAGCAAAGCATCTTCCTGCAATTATGACATTCGTAGACTTCCGAAAAGCATTTGATATGGTTCATCGTGGCAAGATGATGAAGATTCTTGAAGCCTATGGTGTCTCCAAAGAGCTAGTAACAGCTATTTCCAACATGTACAGGAACACACGTGCCAAAGTACAACCAACGGATGGAGAAACTGAGCATTTTGATATGACGGCGGGAGTGTTACAGAGTGACACATTGGCATCATATCTCTTCGTGATAGTCCTTGACTATGCACTGTGGCGAGCTATCGATGGAAGAGAAGAGGAACTTGGATTCCAGATAACAAGAAGGAAAAATAAACGTGTTAAACCTGAGGTGATCACCGATTTCGAATTTGCAGATGATATTGTGCTACTATCAGAAGTGATCAATCAGGCAGAGGAACTTGTAACACAAATGGAAACATCATGTGCAAGGATTGGTTTAAAGATCAATCCTGGAAAAAACAACTATATCACATTCAACCAATTAGGAAACATCAGCATCGTTGCCAGGGGAGGAGCTGTTTTAGAGAAGGCTGAAGACTACAAATACCTTGGCTCCTGGGTCTGCACAACAGACAAAGACATCAAAACCAGGAAGGCAATGGCGTGGAGAGCATTCAACCAACTAAACCTAATATGGAAATCTACACTCCCACGCAAAATCAGGCAGCGACTGTTTATTGCAAAAGTAAAGTATGTGCTACTCTATGGATGTGAAACATAAACAATGATGAAAAAATTGACAATCAACTAGACGGATGTTATACAAGAATGCTTCGAGCCGCCTTTAACATTCACTAGCAACAGCATTTGACAAACAGGACTATACAGTGGAATGTGTAAAGTTACTGATAAAATAAGAAGAAGACGACCGAGATTTGCCGGACACTGCAACAGACATAAGGATGAAATGGTATCTAAGACCATCTTGTGGCAACCAACACATGGAAGAACCAAGGCAGGAAGACCAGCAGCAACTTACATCGACTGCTTAAAGGAAGATGTGGGTCTAGAGACGGAGGAGCTGAAGACGGCAGTGGCAGACAGAGGGATCTGGAGACGGATGATTGAAGCTACTAATGTTCGACCCCAGTGGTCGACATGAGCGAGTGAGTGATAAAATCAACACAGCCATTCATGATTATATGTATAATGTATGCTGGACAACAACATGGACCCCGGTTTCATGTATGTATATGTGTGCATGTTCTGTTTAACAAGATTTAACAAGATTGCCACACAGAGAATTAACTGTAGGTGGCAGGTGGACAAGGAAGCCCTTTGGCTTATTGAGAGTCCGACCCTTTTATCTACGTGTATCCTGCCCGTCTGAGGTATGTGTCGATTTATTTTTAAACATATTCACGCTACTAGCACCCACACAATCAGCAGGTAATCTGTTCTATTCATTTACAGTCCTTTGTGAAAATGAAAAAAACTTTCTTATATCTAATCTACTCTGCTCCTTTGCTAATGTAACTTCATGTCCTCTAGTCCTTCTATCTTTCTTAACTGAAAAAAAGTATTTCTATCAATATTTTCATAACCATTCAATATTTTAAACACTTCTATCTGATCTCCTCTCAATCGCCTGGTCTCTAGTGTTATTAAACCGCATTTTTTTAGGCGTATTTCGTAACTAAGATCCCTCAGTTTTGGTATCATTTTTGTTGCTCTCCTCTGCACTCTTTCTAGCATATTTATGTCCTTCCTGTGATATGGCCTCCACGCTTGAATACAATATTCTAAATGAGGCCTAACTATTGTTTTGTACAGCGGTATTATTAGCTCTTTTTCCTTATACGTTATGTTTCGCCTAATTAATCCAAGGATTTGATTTCCCTTTGAAGCTGCAATTCCGCACTGCTCTGAAACCTTCATATCAACACTAATGGTTAACCCTAAGTCCTTTTACAGTAGTACTTAGTACAGTATCCCCCATTGTATATTCTACCTCTTCGTTCCCATGTCCTGTGTGGAGGCATTTAGATTTCCCAAAATTGAACAGCATTTGCCACTTTTCAGATCATTTGATCAACCTGTCAAGATCATCTTGTAAATGCTGTCTATCTCCATCACTTTTAATCCTTCTAAACACTTTTGTATCATCCGCAAATTTCAACACCTTGCTTGTTATTTCATCATCCAAATCGTTGATATATATTAAGAATAATATAGGTCCTAATACTGATCCCTGTAGTACCCCACTCAATACCGATTTCCAGTTTGAAGCCTCCCCATCAACTACTACACGTTGTCTTCCGTCAATCAGCCATTGTTCTATCCAGTTTATTATACCATTTCCTATGCCATGGGCCTTTAGTTTCAGCAGTAATCTTTGATGTGGTACTTTGTCGAAAGCTTTTTGAAAATCTAAGTAGACGATATCTTCTGGTGATCCCTCATCTACCCACTTAGTGATGTCTTCCAAAAAACATATTTGTTAAGCATGACCTCGCTTTAAAAAAACCATGTTAAGATGGGTTTATCAAGTTTTGTTTAACAAGAAAATCCACCATGTGATCTTTAATTAGGCTTTCTAATAATTTGCAAATCACTGATGTTAAACTCACTGGTCTATAGTTCTCTGACTTGTTTCTCGAACCTTTTTTAAATAACAGTATAATGTTTGCCTCTTTCCATTCTAAAGGAACCACTCCCTCTTCTAATGACAAATTGAAAACTGTTGCAAGCGGTACGCTAATTTGTTCTACAATTTCCAATAGTAGTTTGGGCGGAATCCCATCCACTCCAGGTGATTTATTATCCTTCATAGCCCTTATTTTCTTAGCTACCATTTCCAGGGTTACAATTAATTGTCCTAAATAATCTGAATCTGCCCCCTTGAACTTAGCCTCTGGTACTGGCAGTGAACTAATATCTTCTCTGGTAAACACTGAACTAAAGTACTCATTTAGGTCTTCTGCCATTAAGAATCCCTTGAGTCTGGATTAAATCTTTTAAATTGAATGTATGCGGCTAAGTAATAGTGATCAATCACGAGCATGCAGTAGATCTATCCAGTCATATAACACAAATGAGTGCAATCCCCTAACAAATACTATTTGAGATACGTGTGATAACAATTTGTTAATTAATTATCTGGATAAACGTAGCCTCAATTGATAACAGACAAGTTGACAGAGTCAGGAAACGAAAGCTATAGTCGCAAAAACATTAACAAAAACCTGGCATTTGAAATAATGCTCTCACTTAAACATCAAGCACATCAATCCTGTCTCCATGACGGAAAAGTTCTGATGTACAGAACTGAACCCATTACACAGGTACGTACCAACTGGCCCGCTGTTGATTATCTTCATGTGTCTCCTGAGAGGGGGCGCTCCACACACGTGTGTCCCGAACCTGTCATCGGAGCATTCATACAATGGTACGACACTGATATGAGCGATATTCAGGATTTCTAATGTATGGCATCAAAATACTTCAAAGTGATATAAGTAACGCCTGCTTATGTAACACAGGACACATGCCTATGTAACAATTGTCACCTGCCTATACAAGTAACACCTACTTATGTTATAAGTAACACCTGCCTATGTAACAAGTAACACCTGCCTATGTAACAAGTAACACTTGCCTAAGTAACAAGTAACACATCCTTATATAACAATTAACACCTGCCTATATAAAAGTAACACCTGCTTAAGTAACAAGTAACAGGTGCCTATGTAACAAGTTACATCTGCTTATGTAACAAGTAACACCTGCCTATGTAACAAGTAACATCTGCCTATGTAACAAGTAGCGCCTGCCTATGTAACGAGTAACATCTGCCTATGTAACAAGTAACATATGCCTATGTAATAGGTAACAGGTGCCTAAGATCAGTACAAGATGTCATGCCATGATGAATAATGAATTAACAAAATATCTCTCATAACAGTATGAACTGTCAGAAGACACACCTGAGTTTGGGTGCCATTCCTCTCGACTGGGGTGACGTCATCTGGAAGTAGATTGGACAGCCCACCACTGTCATCTTAATGGGCAGCTGATGACTCCGATTTGAACTGCCAATGTTTGTGATTGTCTGTGACAATAACAACAACAATATCATAAAAAACTCTGCTCTATTTGTGCTAATTCCCTATTTCTGTGGGTTGTTACAAGGGTAGTTTCTACCACTTTGGGTTCGAGCAGTTGTAGTTGTCCACTGTGTCATCATGTGACGCTTCAGCAGCAACTGAGTAGAACTCTTCAGGCGTGGAGTTTGAATAAAAAATGCTTCCTATTTTCATGGACTGTCAAAACTGCAGGAAAGTGTACTAGTTAGCAAATTATTTGGGCAGTGTCCTTGTATTTGGTAGCCTAAATTATGTGATAAAATAGGCAGCATTTCATCAACAACACCATCAACACTACCCTTACAACACCATCAACACTACCCTTACTACTACTCTTACAACACCATCAACACCACCCTTACTACTACTTTTACAACACCATCAACACTAACCTTACTACTACTTTTGCAACACCATCAACATATACCCTTACTACTACTCTTACAACACCATCAACACCACCCTTACTACTACTTTTACAACACCATCAACACTACAACACTACCCTTACTACTACTTTTGCAACACCATCAACATCTACCCTTACTACTACTCTTACAACACCATCAACACCACCCTTACTACTACTTTTACAACACCACCAACACTATTCTTACTACTACTCTTACAACACCATCAACACTACCCTTATTACTACTCTTACAACACCATCAACACTACGCTTAATACTACTCTTACAACACCATCAACACCTACCTTTACTACTACTCTTACAACACCATCAACACTACCCTTATTACTACTCTTACAACACCATCAACATTACCATTACTACTACTTTTACAACACTATCAACACCTACCCTTACTACTACTCTTACAACACCACCATTACTACTACTTTTACAACACCATCAACACTATTCTTACTACTACTCTTACAACACCATCAACACTACCCTTACTACTATTCTTACAACACCATCAACACTACGCTTAATACTACTCTTACAACACCATCAACACCTACCCTTACTACTACTCTCACAACACCATCAACACCATCCTTACTACTACTCTTACATCATCAACACTACCCTTACTACTACTCCTACAACACCATCAACACTACCCTTACTACTACTCTTACAACACCATCAACACCTACCCTTACTACTACTCTTATAACACCATCAACACATACCCTTACTACTACTCTTACAACACCATCAATACCATCCTTACTACTACTCTTACAACACCATCCTTACTACTACTCTTACAACACCATCAACACTACCCTTACTACTACTACTCTTACAACACCATCAACATTACCCTTACTACTACTTTTACAACACCATTAACACTACCCTTACTACTACTCCTACAACACCATCAACACTACCCTTACTACTACTCTTCCAACACCATCACCACTACCCTTACTACTACTTTTACAACACCATCAACACTACCCTTACTACTACTTTTACAACACCATCAACACTAACCTGTTTAATATTACTGATAAAAATTGCAAAAATTACAGTGCTTTACTATAAAATTTACAGAAACAAGGTAAACAATAAAAAAGAAATGTTTCCATAACCACGGATCGCTTTTCAGTGGGGTGATTTCTGCATGTGACACCTGCACAGACCTGACAGTTGATGGCATCTGTGTACATTCCCCACATGTCACTGAAGGCTGTCACCGTGATAGTGATTTCTTCATATGGACCCAGCTTTCCTTCAGATGGCTCGATGGTGAATGCGACTCCACGGTTCTCTCTCAGCACAATCTTGCACAAGTCTACGAGAAACCAACATATCACTGTCTAGTCACATGCACTGGGATGTCCAACTCTTTCTGCAAATAAAGCGATCTGTCCAGTCCTTGTAGGGCTGCTTAAAGCGGTTTACACATCACCCCTGGCAGACAAGTTCTTTCAAACACAATGGGGCATTAAATAAATTAATTCATTGTTATTCTTATTATTAAATTTAATGATGCACAAAAAAATTATTCGCAATGACACTTCTATCTCATCATAATGTACATAAAATGACATTTATTCTCCCTCCCCACACATCCAGTTGTCGCTGCATCTTTCTCCCTCGGTCATCATAAAAAACATGGTTAAATAATGCTTAAACAGATTGTCAATGTCAACATTTATTTATAAAAACATAAATTACTGCTATCATATGTTTTGGTGAAAATAACATCAAGCACTTACAGTATACACGTAGTAAATGTTTGTTATAACGCACTATATATTTATGCTAAGTGTTGCTAATATAAAAAAGTAGCATGCAAATGTTTTAATGAGGTCAAAATGGATGAACAGATAATTACTCTTTTTGTGTTTTTCACAGTCAATTTTACATTGTTTTCATGGTGTTTCAACCACTTTCAGCAGTTTTCATCAGACTGACTACCACTAGATAAAACTGACTGTCAAACATATAAAACAGCTAATAATTTGAACCATCCAGTGTAATGAACCTTTCTACTTATAGAAACAAATGTTTGACAGACATCCCTGTTTAGTGTGTAGCATATAGTATGCACATAGCATTTACTGTCTAGCGTCTTCTCACCGCTGTGTGCTTTCTCCGGGGTTTGACTCAGGGGGTCCGCCAGATTAGGAGTGCGTGCCAAGATTCGGTTGCTTCTACTGCAACGAGACCAACAAACCTGGCTAAGTCTGACACATTAGTGTAGGAGATAACAATATCTATGATTGTTACATGTTAACTATAATTTAGTATTACTTAATTTTACATTGATATCCATTTTACTACGTACTTAGCACTTATATATTTTGCGTGCAAGTGAATTAACCTTGATTACATGTGGCACTGTAGTATATAAATGTACTTAGTATTATTCTAGACAAGAAATAAATCTTCAAGCGTAGCTTATTACATGAAAGAATGTATTACAACTACAATTGAAGGCAGCTGTCCAGACCATGACTGACCTTTTGGCGGAGTCGTCATGAGGTCGTGACTCCGGTGGGGTTGGAGGTCGTGGTCCAGGGAAGGTGCGCACGGAGAGTCTGTATCGAGTGGGAATAGCAGTGTGGTTCTTCACCAAGATCTGTCGCGTTGGGTTGCTTCCCAACGCCACCTCGGAGCCAAAGTCCACGATGCAGTCATCAATGGAGTCTCTGCAAACATTCAATAATGGATTTATAGCAGCATGTCAGATAAAACATTAATTTAAAAGTACAAATTCTGATCATTTGTGCCCCAGACCCTGTTTTTTTCTACACTACACTAAGCAAACATTGATTATTTAATGTTATTAAATATAATAATATCCTGTTAATTGTAGCAACTTAATCGACATACTACACATGAAATGAATACATTGTTTATAATAGTTACGAATAACTGAGCCTAATGTCTGCGTCCACAGGTACTGGTCGACAACTGCTTCTGCGATCTGTCTCATCTTATGTTTAGGCAATTACCTATACACTCTGGTAAGCTACGATGCCATAAAAAATAAACCATATATCATGCCTAAATCCTCAGATACCTTAGCTCATTGGTGTATCAACCTCACAAAGGGTATACAATCTTAATGTTGTCAACAGATGGTGAATACATCAGGGAACTAAAGGGTGATCTCATTATTAGTTTACAAAGTAAATAAACATGTTACGCATTCAGCATTGGTTGTAGGATTTGTGATTTTACAATACAAAATAGCTATTACTGTCAATTTAGATTACAACACATTTCACTCGGTAGGTGGTGCCACTGTAGTAATTTACCATACACCCCACCCCACATAATGCTGAATGTATTTGGAACTTAGTGAACTGATATCTTTAAACTGTGCTTACCACCCCTAAGGATGGTAAGCATGGTTAAAAGATTTATGTTGAGATGATGGCTGTATTGCGACAAGCACAATACAGACAACTTACACCACTGGAATGACGTTGAAGGCAATGTCAGGTCCGGAGACAAAGCCGTAGATGGCGAGAAAGAGAGGTGAGACCATGTCCTTTATCTGGCACTCCACACGGAAGTCTGGGATTGCAAACTGAAACAAATTAAACATGCAATAATTTCATAGCTGGCAGACCTGGCCATGGACAATAGTATATATCACCAACAGATGGCGTGTTTCCCGACTTTGCAATGTTTGTTCAGCATAAAGGTAATAATACTGTTCGTCAATGCATAACAAAACATGCATGACTGGCTTAAATTAACCGTTTCAGTGCCACTGCCGATTGTGTCAATCACCAGTTTTGTCAAGCAGTGTCTAAGCACATATATATGTAAAAGTAAGTTATCTTGTGTCATCCGACTATTACATGTTCGGATTTAAATAGAAAAATATCGGGAAATGCATAAATTCCTTGGTGATATTTGAACAGAAAGCGCTTAAAAATACCAGTTTAGAATGGTTTCCATGTCTCAAAAAAGGCTTGGCAATTCTTGTATATAAGGGGTCATTCACAACAGTCGACATTTACCTATTCGTATGAAGCGTACGAAGGGGGGAGGGGGGTCAAGGCCAGCATACAAATTAAAATTGTTCGATAAAATGTCGATCTCTCGGTGGAATGTATTACAAAAATGTGTGCTGCCGCCTAGTGTCCCTGACACCATGTTGTCGTGCAGCGCCGCGCAACAAACGGTTACGCATCTACTGTTATTTACTAGCTGCCATCTTGGAAATTAGCAGTTTGGCACGGCGTGTTCGGAAAGACAAACAAATCTGGTTGAATTAGTTAGAGAAACTCAATGCGATAACGAACTAGGCACTTGTGCCGAATCGGAACCCACCTTGATTTCACTGTTATAACTTGAGTTTTGCCTAACTTTGATATCACAGACTTAGTGCAATAGTTCCATCATTCAACATCATCCCAGGCATATTGATATTACGAAAATATTATGTCTTTTGAAACCCAAATAGTGACCCGGTTTGCACTAGTCTGCGGTGGTGCATTTAACGCCTAAGAATTAGTACTCTCTGTACTAATAAAAAAATTATGACAATTGTGAACAACCCCTACACAAAATTTTGGCTGGCACTGAAACTAGTTAATACCACAATCATGGTCAATAACACATGACGTACCATTCGGCGGGCAAGGAACCGCATCTGAACTACGACCTGTTCCCTCGGACCAATCACACCGGAGCGTGGCGTGAAGCTGACCGAGTAGTAGTCATAGTCCTTTTTGTTGAACTCCCCAGTGATGGGAACCTTCACGTGGATGCTCTCGATGCTGGTAGCCTCCCCGCCCGACGTATCCATGAAATCACTCGATGGACAGAACTGAAGCTGTCAGAACAGACGTTTTCATTAACTGTTTGGTTTACAACTTTACATCTAGGAGTGATTTGATGGACAGAACTGAAGGTGTAAGAACAAGTGACTTCATTAACTCTTTAGCTTACATCCAGGAGTCATTCGAAGGACAGAACTGAAGCTGTTAGAACAAGTGACTTCATTAACTCTTTAGCTTACATCCAGGAGTCATTCGAAGGACAGAACTGAAGCTGGCAGAACAAGTGGCTTCATTAACTCTTTAGCTTACATCCAGGAGTCATTCGAAGGACAGAACTGAAGCTGTTAGAACAAGTGGCTTCACTAACTCTAGCTTACATCCAGGAGTCATTCGATGGACAGAACTGAACCTGTTAGAATAAGTGGCTTCACTAACTCTTTAGCTTACATCCAAGTGTCGTTCGATGGACAAAACTGAAGCTGTTAGAATAAGTGGCTTCACTAACTCTTTGGCTTACATCCAGGAGTTATTTTGATGGACAGAACTGAAGCTGTCAGAATAAGTGGCTTCACTAACTCTTTAGCTTACATCCAAGAGTCGTTCGATAGACAGAACTGAAGCTGTCAGAATAAGTGGCTTCTTTAACTCTAGGTTGCATCCAGGAGTCATTCGATGGACAGAACTGAAGCTGTCAGAACAAGTGGCTTCACTAACTCTTTAGCTTACATCCAGGTGTCATTCAATGGACAGAACTGAAGCTGTCAGAACAAGTGGCTTCATTAACTCTTTAGCTTACATCCAGGTGCCATTCAATGGACAGAACTGAAGCTGTCAGAACAAGTGGCTTCATTAACTCTTTAGCTTACATCCAGGTGTCATTCAATGGACAGAACTGAAGCTGTCAGAACAAGTGGCTTCATTAACTCTTTAGCTTACATCCAGGCGTCATTCAATGGACAGAACTGAAGCTGTCAGAACAAGTGGCTTCATTAACTCTTTAGCTTACATCCAGGCGTCATTCAATGGACAGAACTGAAGCTGTCAGAACATGTGGCTTCATTAACTCTTTAGCTTACATCCAGGCGTCATTCAATGGACAGAACTGAAGCTGTCAGAACAAGTGGCTTCATTAATTCTTTAGCTTACATCAAGGAGTCTTTCAATGGACAGAACTGAAGCTGGCAGAACAAACAGAATAATTAACTGTTTGGTTTACATCTATTTTTTACACGATTAACCTATCCATCAGGTTACCTGTTTAATCGCAAAAGCTCTGTTAAACCACCACAAAATGGTGCATTTTGTTGAAATTCTAATCACAAAAGTGTTTCTTTATGACAAAACATAAGGCAAAGTTTTTAAAGTGACAATTATATGCGGGAATGTTTGATTAATGAGATGTCATGCAGCAATGGTAATGGAGCCATGCATATATAACTGTCACCAACACTGGTGGAAAAGGAAAAACTTGATGTGACGTAGGCAAACCGCGATGTACTGGAGATCAATTACAATAAGTTTGTCAATTTAAAGAGGTCGCCTGCCATCTAGGAAACAGTCTATCAGTGTCATTCACATCATAATTTGAAAATATCGGAAACGGAAGACTTTTTAACAAGACCAACTCTGCCAACAACTAATACAATCAACAATAAAATAATTCCATGTAACTGGGATTACAGTCTTAAAAGACTAAAAATATGAGAATTCTACAGATTAATAATGAGACATAATCTCAAGAATGTTCTCAACAACGACATTGACTACACGTCTGACATACCTCACCCCAATCGAACTCTGTCGCAAGTAGCGTCTTGTTGACGAGCGTCACCTGGTGGTAGGTGGGCACACCAATGAACACCTCGTTGAGAGTGACTTCACATGACAGCAGACACACATCTGGCTGTTGCACCTCCACCTGCAGCGCCACCGTGCTGCAAACATGTGTACCACAATGACCTAGACTCGAACCAGGGCAGTTAGTGCTGGTCACCAGGTAGCCTCCAAACGGTGACATCTTAGTATAATCGAGCAGGTGTATGTATGTATGATAACGTTTCCTCTTTGATGGCTTGCATCTCGATTAATCTATGACCCCAGAGTAATGCAAGACCAAAATACATTGACACCATCGCATATGTAAACGAGCACGTTGTGGCATTTACATAAGGATGCTGGGTGTTTTTCTAACATTTGGTAAATACTGTTATCACAACTGTCACATATGAGCTACCAAGTTGTCCCGTCAGGGTTTGGGCATTTTTGTTAGTATATGGTAATAAGGCAATATCTCTTTGAAAACTTGAGGGCGAAGTCAGGTGACTTTTTTAGATTTTGGGGGACCACTAAAACACATGGGGAGTCCTTCAAAGTGGGATGAACATATGGATTAGATGGAAGAGGAACGTTTAACAAGGAGGTTATGCCCTCAGAGTGGAGCAAAAGGATAAAGCCGTATTGTTTTTATTGTAGCATCATGTTACAAACGACAAAATATATCTTTTCCAACGGCTCACCTTGGCGCCCCATCCTGAACTTGTAGCTCAATGAGTGTGTGCATCGACTGACACTTGTTGGGCACAAACAAGACAGTGACCGTCTGGACCTCCACGGGACGCAGGATACTTTGCTGGGGAGTGAAGACCAACTCATATCCCTTCTCCTTGTCTCCTTTGGAAATGGCTCCTTCCTACTCACAACACGGCGACACTTCAACAGTCATCCCGTATTAGATCAAAAGCATTTAATTAACTTCAAAACATATCCAGATTTACACCTTCGCACCCAGGTGATACCTTCCATTTTATAGAAGAACAAGAGAAATGTCAGGCTTTGTTTTAGAGTGCACTGCTCTAGTACTGTGAAATGACTGCTTAATAACAAGGGCAGTGTTTGCTGAAGTTGGAGGGCAGTGTTTACT
Source organism: Paraescarpia echinospica (assembly GCA_020002185.1). Lineage (NCBI taxonomy): Eukaryota > Metazoa > Annelida > Polychaeta > Sabellida > Siboglinidae > Paraescarpia > Paraescarpia echinospica. Next base: position 70,920,107 of record CM034531.1, read on the forward strand.
GAAGTTGGAGGACAGTGTTTACTGAAGTTGGAGGACAGTGTTTACTGAAGTTGGAGGACAGTATTTACCGAAGTTGGAGGACAGTGTTTACCGAAGTTGGAGGACAGTGTTTACTGAAGTTGGAGGACAGTGTTTACAGAAGTTGGAGGGCAGTGTTTATCGAAGTTGGAGGACAGTGTTTACCGAAGTTGGAGGACAGTGTTTACTGAAGTTGGAGGACAGTGTTTACTGAAGTTGGAGGGCAGTGTTTACTGAAGTTGGAGGGCAGTGTTTACTGAAGTTGGAGGGCAGTGTTTACTGAAGTTGGAGGGCAGTGTTTACTGAAGTTGGAGGACAGTGTTTACTGAAGTTGGAGGGCAGTGTTTACTGAAGTTGGAGGACAGTGTTTACTGAAGTTGGAGGGCAGTGTTTACTGAAGTTGGAGGACAATGTTTACTGAAGTTGGAGGACAGTGTTTACTGAAGTTGGAGGGCAGTGTTTACTGAAGTTGGAGGACAGTGTTTACTGAAGTTGGAGGACAGTGTTTACTGAAGTTGGAGGACAGTGTTTACTGAAGTTGGAGGGCAGTGTTTACTGAAGTTGGAGGGCAGTGTTTACTGAAGTTGGAGGACAGTGTTTACTGAAGTTGGAGGACAGTGTTTACTGAAGTTGGAGGGCAGTGTTTACTGAAGTTGGAGGGCAGTGTTTACCGAAGTTGGAGGACAGTGTTTACCGAAGTTGGAGGACAGTGTTTACCGAAGTTGGAGGACAGTGTTTACCGAAGTTGGAGGACAGTGTTTACTGAAGTTGGAGGACAGTGTTTACTGAAGTTGGAGGACAGTGTTTACTGAAGTTGGAGGGCAGTGTTTACTGAAGTTGGAGGGCAGTGTTTACTGAAGTTGGAGGGCAGTGTTTACTGAAGTTGGAGGACAGTGTTTACTGAAGTTGGAGGACAGTGTTTACCGAAGTTGGAGGGCAGTGTTTACTGAAGTTGGAGGACAGTGTTTACTGAAGTTGGAGGACTGTGTTTACCGAAGTTGGAGGGCAGTGTTTACCGAAGTTGGAGGACAGTGTTTACCGAAGTTGGAGGGCAGTGTTTACCGAAGTTGGAGGGCAGTGTTTACCGAAGTTGGAGGACAGTGTTTACTGAAGTTGGAGGGCAGTGTTTACTGAAATTGGAGGACAGTGTTTACTGAAGTTGGAGGACAGTGTTTACTGAAATTGGAGGGCAGTGTTTACTGAAATTGGAGGGCAGTGTTTACTGAAGTTGGAGGACAGTGTTTACTGAAGTTGGAGGGCAGTGTTTACTGAAGTTGGAGGACAGTGTTTACTGAAGTTGGAGGGCAGTGTTTACTGAAGTTGGAGGACAGTGTTTACTGAAGTTGGAGGACAGTGTTTACCGAAGTTGGAGGACAGTGTTTAACGAAGTTGGAGGACAGTGTTTACCGAAGTTGGAGGACATTGTTTACCGAAGTTGGAGGACAATGTTTACTGAAGTTGGAGGACAGTGTTTACTGAAGTTGGAGGACAGTGTTTACTGAAGTTGGAGGACAGTGTTTACTGAAGTTGGAGGACAGTGTTTACTGAAGTTGGAGGACAGTGTTTACTGAAGTTGGAGGGCAGTGTTTACTGAAGTTGGAGGACAGTGTTTACTGAAGTTGGAGGACAGTGTTTACAGAAGTTGGAGGGCAGTGTTTACTGAAGTTGGAGGACAGTGTTTACAGAAGTTGGAGGGCAGTGTTTACTGAAGTTGGAGGACAGTGTTTACTGAAGTTGGAGGACAGTGTTTACCGAAGTTGGAGGGCAGTGTTTACCGAAGTTGGAGGACAGTGTTTACTGAAGTTGGAGGGCAGTGTTTACCGAAGTTGGAGGGCAGTGTTTACCGAAGTTGGAGGACAGTGTTTACCGAAGTTGGAGGACAGTGTTTACCGAAGTTGGAGGACAGTGTTTACTGAAGTTGGAGGACAGTGTTTACTGAAGTTGGAGGGCAGTGTTTACTGATGTTGGAGGACAGTGTTTACTGAAGTTGGAGGACAGTGTTTACTGAAGTTGGAGGACAGTGTTTACAGAAGTTGGAGGGCAGTGTTTACTGAAGTTGGAGGACAGTGTTTACTGAAGTTGGAGGGCAGTGTTTACCGAAGTTGGAGGACAGTGTTTACCGAAGTTGGAGAACAGTGTTTACCGAAGTTGGAGGACAGTGTTTACTGAAGTTGGAGGGCAGTGTTTACTGAAGTTGGAGGGCAGTGTTTACTGAAGTTGGAGGACAGTGTTTACTGAAGTTGGAGGACAGTGTTTACTGAAGTTGGAGGGCAGTGTTTACCGAAGTTGGAGGACAGTGTTTACTGAAGTTGGAGGACAGTGTTTACCGAAGTTGGAGGGCAGTGTTTACCGAAGTTGGAGGACAGTGTTTACTGAAGTTGGAGGGCAGTGTTTACTGAAGTTGGAGGACAATGTTTACTGAAGTTGGAGGACAGTGTTTTTTACAAAAATATGTTATTGTCTGTCATAAAACGATACATTTCAAAACAGAAAATTGTCTTCAGACTCATTCATTGATTAATTATATTCATGTCCGGAAAAGTTGTGCCAAATCAACAATCGTGTCACTGAAATCTTGTGTGCCAACAGTTGTGGCCTATTTTAATACACCGTCTGATTTCGTACCAACTCACATGACACATTCTGGCCATACAGCAATTTACACAGCACAGACAGGGTGCATGGTCTTTGACACAGGCGTCTTTTACGAGATTTTGATCATGTATTTTCGTTATTTTTATTTACTCAAAAAAAAATTTATGAGTTTATTTGCAGAAATTTGATGGAGCAGGTGTACTTATGAAAGAATTTGTTAGGATTTTTTTTTAAATGGCAAAAAACAATTGGGTACACAATTTGTGCTGCCGTCAGTATAATTAATGTTTACACATACATGACTGTCCCTTCCACTGTATACACATTACATACCTTACTGAGCTGGACCTTGCCAGTGGAGGAGAGACAGGTTGAGGTGCCCAGATTGACCAGTTCATCCAGTGACCAGTTGGCCTGGACGCGGCTCATGTTACGCAGAGTCAACTCAAAGGTAGCCGTCTCACCCAGTCTCACCAGGCCTAAGTCAACACTGCCACACTCCACCACCACCTCAGGACCCTGGATACATGGGCAGACAGGGGTAGGGTGTGTGTGTGTGTGTGTGTGTGTGTGCGTGCGTGCGTGCGTGCGCATGTGTACGCATGTGTGTATGTGTAATAATGTTTGCGTGTGTGTGTTTATGAGAGTGCATAAGTGTGTGCATGCATAATTATATATAATGAGTACAATACAGTATGCATGTTGTCATATCTTTCATAACACAATTTTATTAGTAAATGTTTATCCCCTCAATTACTGCACATATTCAAAACCCATGAGCTGTTGATTGAGGGGGATATATACAGAATCATATATGTGCCCATGACACCTGTGAACTATGAACCAATGGTATGTTCACCTAATTGGACTGGTGCGCATGTGTGATAATACAAAACAAGTTCTCAACATCGGCTCTAAAACTTCATTCGAAATTCAAAATTATGTTCTCAATCAAATACTATAGACTCCAGCATACGACACTAAAGTCTCACTAAATCTAAATAGGCATAAATTACCAACGTAAAGTGTATGTTAGATTAAAAATAAACAACTTTAAACAAGTGGTCACCTCCGCAGACTTCCCGCCAAAACACGCCATCTTGGATTACAAATCAACACCGAAGAAGCCACGAACCGGTCTACTAAACAGCTAAGTGCCACTAAATCCCACCAAGCACGCTCAAGATAGTCACTTCCAAACCATATTTTAAACTAAACATTAATCCTAAGCAATAAATATAACCAAGTCGCCCACAGTCGGCCAACAAGCACTACGTATGTAATCTCGTCCCCTAGCAACGATAATGCTATGCCTACGGCCTATGCTTACGGGCCCACTACGGCTACGCTACCACGACTATTCCCATATCAACATAACGTAAACCGTAATCGTTCCATCGTACGCAATTGTAGAGATCCACTTTGATCACAGGCTGCCATTATTAACAGAAGGAAAACAGTGCCCACAACAATAAACTTTCTACTAACAGGCTCTCCGTCAAGACGTCTTCCCAGTATCGCCCTGGGGCCCAACTAGGGCGAAGACCTACATTTTCATTCGCACCACACCAACGTCTTGATACTCATGCACTCTTAAAATTACTAGTAATTTTGAAACAGCGCCACAGCCTATTCAACTTGGATCTTTAGCACACCACTTCAATCTTATTTCCAATTATTAACAGTCACTATATACTGACACTGGTCATACCACTCTTTTGACACTCACCTGCTGCCAATCACAATCACAACAATGTTCCAAGGGTCCCTGTTCGTGCTCTTATTCATATTAGCCACAAATCGATTCCTTACACAATGCTTCGATGCTTCTGAAACTGACTCAATAAACGGAATATATGCCTTCTCACGCCATTCCTTCAACTCATCCCATTTCATGTGGCCCAAACCAAAAAGTAACAAGACGCTGACAATACTCGCCCTCTTCCTCTCAGGCGACATACAAACAAACCCATGCCCAAGACAACTCCCCATATATCCCTGCGGCTTCTGTGAGCTTGCTGTGTCATGGTCACCCAATGAAGAAGCAAACTACTCTTCAAAGAAGACCCAACAGCTCCACACACTGTTCAAAGAAGACCCAAAGAAGCTCACACTCTTCAAAGAAGACCCAATAGCTCCTCACACTCTTCAAAGAAGACCCAATAGCTCCTCACACTCTTCAAAGAAGACCCAACAGCTCCTCACACTCTTCAAAGACCCAATAGCTCCTCACTCTTCAAAGAAGACCCAATAGCTCCTCACACTCTTCAAAGAAGACCCAACAGCTCCTCACACTCTTCAAAGAAGACCCAATAGCTCCTCACACTCTTCAAAGAAGACCCAATAGCTCCTCACACTCTTCAAAGAAGACCCAATAGCTCCTCACACTCTTCAAAGAAGACCCAACAGCTCCTCACACTCTTCAAAGAAGACCCAACAGCTCCTCACACTCTTCAAAGAAGACCCAATAGCTCCTCACACTCTTCAAAGAAGACCCAACAGCTCCTCACACTCTTCAAAGAAGACCCAACAGCTCCTCACACTCTTCAAAGAAGACCCAATAGCTCCTCACACTCTTCAAAGACTCCTCACACTCTTCAAAGAAGACCCAACAGCTCCTCACACTCTTCAAAGAAGACCCAATAGCTCCTCACACTCTTCAAAGAAGACCCAACAGCTCCTCACACTCTTCAAAGAAGACCCAACAGCTCCTCACACTCTTCAAAGAAGACCCAATAGCTCCTCACACTCTTCAAAGAAGACCCAACAGCTCCTCACACTCTTCAAAGAAGACCCAACAGCTCCTCACACTCTTCAGAAGACCCACAGCTCCTCACACTCTTCAAAGAAGACCCAATAGCTCCTCACTCTTCAAAGAAGACCCAATAGCTCCTCACACTCTTCAAAGAAGACCCAACAGCTCCTCACACTCTTCAAAGAAGACCCAATAGCTCCTCACACTCTTCAAAGAAGACCCAACAGCTCCTCACACTCTTCAAAGAAGACCCAATAGCTCCTCACACTCTTCAAAGACCCAATAGCTCCTCACTCTTCAAAGAAGACCCAATAGCTCCTCACACTCTTCAAAGAAGACCCAATAGCTCCTCACACTCTTCAAAGAAGACCCAATAGCTCCTCACACTCTTCAAAGAAGACCCAATATCTCCTCACACTCTTCAAAGAAGACCCAATAGCTCCTCACACTCTTCAAAGAAGACCCAACAGCTCCTCACACTCTTCAAAGACCCAATAGCTCCTCACACTCTTCAAAGAAGACCCGACAGCTCCTCACACTCTTCAAAGAAGACCCGACAGCTCCTCACACTCTTCAAAGAAGACCCAATAGCTCCTCACACTCTTCAAAGAAAGCAAAATCGACAAATTCCAGAGGAAGTTCTTCAATATTTGATCTTCCACAGAAAAAAAACCTACGCGTCATGACCATAAACTGTTGTAGCATAATGAACAAAAGAGCCGACCTGGAAGCGTCCATAACCTACATAAAACCAGACGTTATCTGTGGCTGTGAGTCCTGGCTTAGTAACAACATAAAGTCCAATGTAGTGTTCCCAGATAACTACACCACCTACAGGAAAGACAGCAATGCAGTAGGAGGCGGTCTTTGTGCTAGTACGAAAAGACCTGATATCATATTCTCTACTGAACTAGACCTGAATAGCGAGTGCGAAATCATGTGGGTCAAAGTACAACTCCAAAACAAAAAGAACCTACTGATAGGCTCATTCTACATGCCGCAACGCTGCGACAAAACCATAAATCCCTGACAAAGATCACAACAAACTCGAACCAAAAACAAATAATCCTCTGTGGAGACTTCAACTGTCGCGATGTACTATGGGACACAAGCACTGTGAAAACGTGCGCACCAGAGCGATCCGTCCAACAAGCCCTCATTGACACAACAGAAAGTGCGCAGCTTACACAAATCCACACTAGCTCCACTAGAGAGGGCAAGTTACTAGAACTAATCTTTACAACAAATCCCACTGTAGTGACAAACTCTGCTTCAGTGCCAGGGATATCAGACCACGACATCATCGTCACAGACTTTGATACAAGAGTCCAACACCAAAACAAACAACGAGGGAAAATTCACCAATTTACTCGCGCTAACTGGGACAATCTAAATGCTGATGTCATCACCCTGTCTAATGAAATAAAGACTCAATACACATTAGGTGCGAGCACAGAAACTCTTTGGACAATCTTCAAAAACGCACTAGCGAAATCTATCAACAAACATATCCCATCAAAGCTCAGCTGCAGTCGGTGCAATCTCAAATGGCTAAACAGAAAGCTACAAAGACTACTAAAGCGAAAGAGAAGACTGTACAATAAAGCTAAGAAAACAAACAACTGGGAAAATTACAAATTCATACAGAAAACATGTAGACGAAGTTTGCGTAAAGCAGAATGGGACTTTATTAGTAACACCATCACCACAGGCCTCCAAAAAAAAAACCCAAAGCCATTCTGGTGCTATATCAAAAGTAGAAAACAAGACAACATCGGAGTAGCTCCCCTAAAAAAGAATGGATCACTAGTGTGTAACAGTAAGGAAAAGGCTGAGATCCTCTTGAACCAGTTCCAGAATATCTCACGAAAGAAGACAGATCTGCCCCCCCACACCTTGATCCCCCACAACACCCCAATATATGTGACATTAAAATTGACACCACCGGAGTATGTAGATTATTCAAGTCCATTAAACCGCATAAAGCATGTGGCCCTGACCAGATCCCCAATGCTGTCCTTAAGAACTGTGCTGACAATCTATCCCCTGCACTCCGAGACATCTTCCAGAGATCCATAGACACAGGTAACCTACCCTCAGACTGGCGCACAGCAAATGTGTCAGCTGTCTTTAAAAAAGGAGATAAGCACCTACCAGAAAACTACCGCCCCATCTCCCTGACATCGGTCCCATGCAAAATTCTTGAACACATAATCTACCGTCACAGCATGACCTACCCAGAAGAGCACAAGATCCTAACACACCTAAACCATGGCTTCAGAGCAGGCTTCTCCTGCGAAACACAACTCCTAACCACCTAATGACCTATTCTCTTCTTTCGACTCTGGAACTCAAGTAGACATAGCAATATTAGACTTTAGCAAGGCTTTCGACACAGTCCCCCACACAAAACTCCTCCATAAACTATCCCACCATGGCATAACTGGAACCACGCTCAAGTGGCTAGAAAATTTCCTCACTGACAGATCTATGAAAGTTGTGCTAGAGACGGCGAAACCTCGAGAGAAGTACCCGTCAAATCCGGCATCCCGCAAGGCACTGTACTTGCCCCCCTACTATTCCTCTGTCATATAAACGACCTACCAGCATCAGTAAAATCTAAAGTCTGCCTATTTGCAGATGACTGCCTACTATACAGAGAAATCAAAACATTCAACGATCACATTGCAATACAACACGACCTAAAACAACTCCAAAAATGGGCAAAGGACTGGGGTATGAACTTCAATACAAACAAATGCTACATCCTCAGTGTAAAATATAAAACTAACTATTTCTACACCTTAAATAACACCACCCTAGAATGTGTAAACTACTACTATGATCTTGGTATCTCTATCTCCGACGACCTTAAATGGCACTCCCACATCGCAGCAGTAACTAAAAAAGCAAACTCCACACTTGGTTTCCTAAGGCGTAACATACGACACTGTCCTATAAACAACAAACGGACTGCATATATTGCCCTTGTGCACGCTGCTTTAGAGTACGGAGCCATAGTGTGGGACCCATACCATCAGGGGGACATAGATAAACTAGAACGTATACAACACTGTGCTGCTCGCTTCATTACCATCGACTACCACTCCAGACATGAAGGATCGATCACAAACATATTAATAGACCTAAAACTCAATACCCTGCAAAGCAGACGTCGGGACCTACGACTTAAATTCATGTACAAAATAGCTGAGGGATCTATCCCAGCCATCCCCGCAGAAACATACTTTCGGCCCCAAAGAATAAATAAAAGACGCATCCAACCCAAACATTTCCCAGACTTTGTACAACAAACTTTGTACAACACCTAACAACCAATAACACCAGGTGCTATATAGTACCTGCTTCCCACACCGACCAATTCAAAAACTCATACTTTGTAAAGACAATAGTAGACTGGAATAAACTAAACGAGTCGCAGGTCCAGGCTGAGACCATAAACGATTTCAGTCGCCTATCCTATGGCCCAAACACTCAATAACACCATACGCACCCACCCCGTCGTAAACCATACCCAACGGTGGCTCCTTACGATGTAAATAATTATAATATAATTATATATATTATATATAAATTATATATATATATAATTATATATATTATATATAAATTATATATATATATATATATATCTGTTTACATATGTTACTGTTTTTTTCCCACAATTCAACCTTTGAAAATCTACAGAAGTAATAGCTGTACATAGGATGATTTTTTTTGTAAGGAAACGTAAGTTATAATTATTCACAGAAAGATTTATTCCTGTCATATGTGGTTCAAAAACATAAAGGAGATTACACCAACGTGTACCAATATTTGAGCCAAAACTTTGAAAAAAACATGACATATAATGAAGTCTTTCGTATTTACCACAGTGTCTCACTGACATGTTTGAATAGAACACACTAGTTCATTACTGCATTATTTCATAATTTTCTTGGACAGTATTATATTTGCAAGAAATAAATGTGGAGTTGACATGCCGGGTTTTGTGATTTAAATGTACATATCTCACAAACATGCATGTCATATATGAACACAATATAATGGTCTATGTACTATTTATGTAAACACAAGGGCTACTCAAAATTATAAGTTTTTTTCCAAGCGACCGACCAACGACACAGTTCTAAGACGTTATTTCACAAAATACAATTCTACACTTTTTTGCGTTTTTACATCCGAGGGTTCCCTCATAACGTATTTAAGTTTCAGCTTCATATATTAATTTATTGATATTAAAACTTAAATAAAACGTCATTATTTTAACAGTATGCTAGGAGTAAATAGGGCAGGCGTGGAGCTAAGTGTCTATGACATGTGACGCCAGTGACATTCGGCGAGCACACAGAGAACTACGTTCGTTCCAGACACGTCTCCAGATGGAAGCACGTTTGTGGCGTCATTTCAAAATCAAATGTCGTCTGCTTCAGAGAGTCGCGTTCACAAACGGTCTCTTTGCAATGTTCTATAGTATTATTTTTCTGTGTAATATGTATCAATAACTGTAATCTTACTAACTGTTAGGTTACACCCTGCAACAAGGTAAGTATAATACAGTAAGTTGTGTACACTTATAACAAAAACTGAAAAAGAACAAGTTAACTATTTTAATAATGTATGATCTTTGATTAATTCCGTAATAACGGTAATTTCATTCCTGCGGGAAAAATGGTTCAAATAGCTACGTCCTCCAGTAGGAGCAAAGAGGAAAGACAAGTTTAGCTATAATCAACGCCTATGTAAACACGCGTATTAACTTAATTAATCAAAGTTTAAAAAATAGTTATATAAAAGGCCCTGTCCCCTTCCGTTTACGAAACAATAGCTGAACTATTGTATAATGCATACAATTTATTAATAATCAAATATTGGATTTTTTAATGTGTAAACATTGATGACCATTCACCAGATCGGCGTGTTTATTGTTGCAATGCTGATAATTAATATATTTATTAATTTATAGAATGTTCCAGATCAACATCTGCACTTTGGCCGGTTGGGTGAATAAGCATACAATGTATAAAAAGTCGTCCACAAAAAGGATCTACACAGAAAGTCTGTCAGATAGTAGCAAGTTCGACCCCCCCTGGACCCACCCAGGACAGCTGACTCGATACATTTGTTTCAACTGACACTGACAAGTGAAATCCGACTTTTAGTTTCACCAGTTTCTTGTCTGAATTATCGAATAATTGAGGTATCAGAAGAATTGTTGGCATTAAAAGTGTTGTTTTGGTGGATCAAGTCTGACATTTGTTGTTGTTTACTGAAGGTAGTTCAACGATGAAGAGACTTTGAGAGTTTGTTCGACAACAGATGATATTATTTATGTCGATGAAGTCTACAATAAACATTTTGTTGTTTCAGGTTGTTCCGGTGCGGTTTAACGCCGCAGACATTGACTGACTTGTCACTGGGACTGCGACACATGCAGCAGTTGGAACGGCTCATGTAAGAAATATTTAATTATTCCTGTTGTAAACAGTTACAGCGATCTGTGGTTTAAGAACACGCAGAGTGCATCAGGTGTTTAAAATATAAAACAAAACAGTGAACTGTGTAAATTGTAATGAAATGTTTCATGAAGTCTGCGTGAAACAACTGCTGGTGCATGCAGCTTTTAAACTGTATCTTCAAAACTATTGATTTTCTATAATTGCAAGTTGTGTTTATTTTGATGTTCATTTAATTATAATTATAAAATGGTGTGACTGTGGTGTCTATTGGTTAAAGATGTATTGTCACCTGTAGGTAACAAACATAGAAAATTAATATTCTGGACAACTATAGAGTGAAATATCCTACACTTTATATATATCAAATGTAGGAAATAATGAACACTCCCGCTTACTACTTACAGATCTACAATAGACGCTCCCCGTAACCGGAAGCCTCCGGGCCGCGATTGACTGTATTCCACCACACCAGTAACAGCTTGTTTGATTATTGTATCATTAGACCGGATTGACTATTAAATACGTGATTAAATGCAAGAGAACTTCGTTCTTCTTTATAATCAAACACTGCTGAGACGGCGCAGATAAGTACGGGACGGCTATTCGATGGAGAAACTGGTAAATAGACAAATTTACTGAATACCGTCGGCAGCCATCAGCAGCCGTCTGCTGCCGCTAGAATCCGTCGGCAGCCATCGGAAATCGTCGGAAACCGTCGGAAACTGTTGGCAGCGACAGCAAGCTGCGCAACTATTGATAACATTGAAGCCATACGGACTCTGCCATTCAACTGTCTAGAGCCAGATAACACTGCAAACATGGTGATTGAGGTTGCGTGTCCATTCCCAGGATGTGACCACGTATCATGGAACGACGACGCTGCAATAGTAGTCAATTATTAAAGATTCATGGGTTGACACACTCGATTCATGCCGCGGCGACACCTGGTGGGAAAATGGAAAAGCTCAAACGCCCTACCGTATCGTTAGCTGGTACGTCAGAAACCTGGGCATACTTTGAAACCAGGTGGGGCGAATATCGAGACGGCACACGCCTCCGGGGAGACGACATCGTTGTTCAACTATTGGAGTGTTGTGATGACGAACTGAGACGGGACCTCACTCGTTCAAACGGAGGTTCCATGGTCGGAGGCACCGAGGTAAACGTGTTAGCGGCGATGAAGGCACTCGCGGTACGCAGTGAGAACATCATGGTGGCACGGTATGCATTACATGACATGCGCCAGGGACGCGAGGAACAAATTCGATCATTCTACGCCCGAATCAAGGGTCAAGCTGACACCTGTGATTACCGAATCAAGTGCACCAAAGCAGAGTGCGACGAGATGGTCGACTTTGACGGCGAGATATTGCGCGACGTACTCGCTCGCGGTATCGTGGACGACGAGATTCAGTTGGATTTGATAAGCGACCAGAACCAAAAGATGAAGATCGAGGAGATGATTAAGTTCGTCGAGGCGCGTGAGTCAGGCAAGCGATCGGCATCGCGCCTGCTGGATACCCCGAGTGTGAACGCGGCGAGTAGTACATACCGCCGCAATAAGCAACATGAAGTGCGAACCAGGGGCGCGGCGACAACTAAGCCGATACCTGATCCGAAGCCCGAACATACGAAGCCCGAACTATTGTATAATGCATACAATTGATTAATAATCAAATATTGGATTTTTTAATGTGTAAACATTGATGACCATTCACCAGATCGGCGTGTTTATTGTTGCAATGCTGATAATTAATATATTTATTAATTTATAGAATGTTCCAGATCAACATCTGCACTTTGGCCGGTTGGGTGAATAAGGATACAATGTTTAAAAAGTCGTCCACAAAAAGGATCGACACAGAAAGTCTGTCAGATAGTAGCAAGTTCGACCCCCCCTGGACCCACCCAGGACAGCTGACTCGATACATTTGTTTCAACTGACACTGACAAGTGAAATCCGACTTTTAGTTTCACCAGTTTCTTGTCTGAATTATCGAATAATTGAGGTATCAGAAGAATTGTTGGCATTAAAAGTGTTGTTTTGGTGGATCAAGTCTGACATTTGTTGTTGTTTACTGAAGGTAGTTCAACGATGAAGAGACTTTGAGAGTTTGTTCGACAACAGATGATATTATTTATGTCGATGAAGTCTACAATAAACATTTTGTTGTTTCAGGTTGTTCCGGTGCGGTTTAACGCCGCAGACATTGACTGACTTATCACTGGGACTGCGACACATGCAGCAGTTGGAACGGCTCATGTAAGAAATATTTAATTATTCCTGTTGTAAACAGTTACAGCGATCTGTGGTTTAAGAACACGCAGAGTGCATCAGGTTGTAACAGACCTGCAGTGGCTAATTTAGTTAATTACTATTACTATTAGTTATCAGAGAAAGACTAGACAGAAAAACCAGAGTCATGTTATATAAAAGCATTATATAAAAGAATGCTGCACAAGGCAAGCATATGGTCGCCGTCATTGTGGGCGCGTTTCTAAAGCAACAAGGTTTGAACGATTTGTTTATTTTCGCGTCTGTAGGCGTAGTTCTTGGTGTCTACCGGAACAGAATGTAGTTGACAGTTAAGAGTCATGACTGGAATTTGGTGCAGACATTGGCCTGACCTTAGATTCACTTCGTGACCATGTCCTGGTTTTAAGATCGAACCGGAAAGATTAAATTATGCAAATAAATGCAGACCCCCGCAGAACCCCTCACGTGAGTGAGCACCCTCATCCCCATAGTATGACAGCATTAAAACACGCATGCGTAGAGCCATAATTCTACAAATGTCATACTATGCGTTTCGATACCTTACGGTTTAAAGACAATTCCCGGATTTGGCTTGAGGCCAAGCCAGTATGTTTAAAAGGGAACTATTTTTGGAATTAGGGGAGGGCGGCAATGAACACACACGAAGAGACACGTTGACGCTCTCTACGGGAAACTAGGAAAATGTTCCCACATTTTAGACTTATCAAAATTTCGGCAAATATAAACCACGGTGGTTTATATATTGCTTTATCGTTCGATCTTCAAAAATCACGGACACTTTAAATATAAAATAGAATTGTACTGTCGGCGCACAACAATGTTGTCTGAAGTTTCTACTGATGAATAAAACATATATATTCGTGACGAACCTGGAACGTTTGTTTGTTCAATTCCATTGACAAGCGAATACACCCTTAGCCGTGAGGGGAGAATGCATCACTACAGCACGATGTTGTACACGGCTTGGCGAGCGACATACCCGAGGTAAGGCTCCGGTCTTCTGAAGCCATTGCGTACCGCCCAATTGAAGGAAGGAAGGAAGGAAGACGGAGGGGACAGGACAACTTTACAACTGGCGAGCGCGCCAGGATCAGTATAAAGAAACAAACGATGACGCAGTCTTACAACTGACGAGTCAACTCGAGATCGACAACGATGTCAAACACTACATCGACAACGTCGAAATCTGCTCCGGTGGCAGAGATTCAAGCACCGACGCCCCGTATGATACCTGCCGGCATGGAAGAAGCACCGTGGCCAGAGCACGGAGCATCGTTTCCCGAGGGAGACTGTCTCGACGAAGACATCGAAGCTATCGACGAACCAGATCAAGGTCACCGACAAGACATGAACGACTCCGGAACGAGTGCGGAGAACAAAAAACAGTGAGTGACAGTCAAACCATATTTGTAACGATCGAACTAAGTAACCATGGATCATAATCAATTTCAAAATCTTACGCAAGGCTTGGCCGAGTTAGAAACTGAGAGGCGAGCGATACAAGCATCGCGAGAACAGATCCGTGATTTAATCAGACAAACTCAAAATTGTGACGGTTCCACCACGGCAGCAGTGAGAAATTGGATCCGTGAAGTAACATTAGCCTTTAACCAGGTGGGTGCAACTCATGTCGTTGAGATCGCTTCAAAAACTGTGTCCGGACCGTTGAGGTTTGAGTTAGAACGTTACATCGAAGGTGTAATTGCAGCTAATCAGATCGCACGAGCAGCCATTCCTTGGCTTGATATCAGAGATCACATAGCTGCACAATTTCTCAACCTTGATGAGAGCGCAGCACTGCGAGACGAACTGGAAAAACTGTGTCAATCCGCGTATGAACCGACTGCGCAGTACGCCAGACGTTTCCGTGACGTAGCCGACGTGGCTTATCCGATCGGACAGCGTAACGCCGATCAAGAACGCCTCCTGATTAGAAGTTTCGCCCGAGGACTAGTTTCCGACGAACTGGCAAGGAAGCTCGTCGAACAAACAAATCCGGGAACCATCGAGGAAGCGATTACGGCCGTCACGAGATTTTGTGAGCGAAGTGACGCTTACAAACGACTTGGACGAGTGGAGGTTCCAATGGAGGTTGGAATGATCAAATCACGAAAAGGTGACATCGAATCGACCAGCCAGATCGACGCCTTGACAGCGACCGTTGCCCGTCTGTCAACCAAACTCGCGAAACTCGAGATAAACAACCAGGCGACGCGAGCGTCAACAACGCTGAGAGATGACAGGCACCGCCAACGATCTACGCGCCCGGCTGAACGAACATTGCCTCCGCCTGCAAACCACGCGCGAATGCGACACGTACAGTGTTATCAATGCGGACTCTATGGTCACCTCGCGAGAAACTGTAAACAGGAACAGTCCGGCCGACTCAGGCAGCAGCCGGGAAACGAGACGACGTCTTAGGAACGCGCAGCCAGGTAAGCGGCCGCCCGACGTGTAATGTTGTTGTATCGGGTATTAAGCTAACCGCTTTGATAGATACAGGCGCTAGTTGCTCGCTCCTAAGACGTGACGTTTTTGCAATGATTGTGAACAGGACTCATAGAATATATTATTTAGAACATGCGACGCCATTGCAAGGTCTAGGTGGTGTATCTTTAAAGTAGAAAACTCAGGTAACTGTTGCAGGAATTGCATCTCCAATTGAGGTAGTAATATGTGATGATTTGCCACATGATATGATCATAGGGGATCCTACCTTAAGGCAAGGGAGAGCTGTCATTGACATGTACAAGAATGAGTTGACATGGTTTAGCACTAAATGGCCACTCAGGCGACACGCAAAACAGGGTTATACCAGCATCGGTCCGATTTCTCCTGAAACGGGAAATAAGGGAATTAACAAGTTAATTCAGAGGAACGCTGATGTTTTCTCAGCAAAAGGGGAGAGGAATGGAGAATGTAAGACTACCACCCGGGGTAGACCTCTACGAATCAAAACAACGGGTCCCCCGATTTGTCAGAAAGCATATCGTATGCCTTTAAATAAGAGAAAGACAGTTGAAGGAATGATTGATGAAATGTTAAGCGAGGGAGTCATTCGACCTAGCAATAGTCCCTATTCCTCTCCGATTTTGCTAGTCGATAAGAAGGATAACGGTTCTAGACTATGCATAGACTACCGCAAATTAAACCAAGTAACAGAGGCTGATGCTTTCCAATTGCCACACATCAGAGATATTTTCGATCTGACGGGAGGTAGCACCATCTATTCAACACTGGATTTGAAATCTGGTTTTTACCAGATGCCTGTAGCTGAGGAAGACATTCCAAAAACAGCTTTCCGATGTCATGTAGGACATTATGAATTCACTAAAGTGCCATTTGGATTAAAAACAGCTCCAACTTTTTTCCAAAGAGAAATGAACAGGATCTTGGCAGATTTGATTGGGAAATGCGTGTTTGTATATATCGACGATATTTTGGTATTTAGCAAGAATGAGAAAGAGCACGTTAAACACTTACAGCAAGTCTTTGACAGACTCAGAGAGGCAGGGCTTAGGTTAAAACCTACGAAATGTGTTTTCGGCCTACCAGAAGTAAAGCTTTTAGGTTATGTCCTAAACCAACATGGCATCCAGACCGACCCTGACAAGGTAACAGCTATTGCAAATTTGAAACCGCCAACCACAGTGAAGGAAGTCAGATCAATGTTGGGTATGTGCAATTATTATAGGACCAGCCTACCTAACTACGCAAAAGTCGTGGAACCTTTGATAGAATTGACACGAACTCATGTACGATTTACATGGAATGACGAACGACAGGACGCTTTTGACGAGTTAAAGCGACTGCTAATCTCATCACACGTAATGGCACCACCGGACACAAACAAACCCTATAAATTATATACCGACGCTTGCGACTATGCAATAGGGGGAATTTTAGTTCAGGATTCCGACGACGGAGTTGAGAAAGTAATACAATATATTAGCCACACTCTGTCAACCACGCAGCGGAAATGGCCAACAATTGAGAAGGAGGCTTATGCAGTAGTGCATTGTATTGATAAACTCAGACCATATTTATATGGAGCGCAGTTTAAAGTGTTTACAGATCACAAACCCTTACTGAGCTTATTCACACAGTCAATGAATAATATCAAGATTCAGAGATGGGGAGTGTTACTGGCAGAGTTCGGAGCTTCCATACATTATCGGCAAGGTAAACGACTTGTCAGAGCGGATATGTTGTCGCGCATTAAACAGACAGATGATGATGTAGCAGCGATAGACATTGACGAGCCCTTTGACCCAGACGACGAAATAAGAGACATTCTACCCTTGATTCATGACGGCCTCGAGCTCACGACAGTTGCAATAGATCAGCGTAGGGAATTCCCAGGCCTATGGCAATGGGGTAAATATGATGATGACGAAGAATACACGATCGTAAATGGGGTATTGTACAGTGTTAAACCACCAAATATGACATCACCTCTATATCCGAGATTAGTTCTCCCAAAGGCTTATCGAGAGGCAGTCATTGATCGCGCACACGGAGAATGTGGGCATAGGGCAGTATGGAAGACTGTCAGGCGCATAACAGAAGCGTATGTCTGGACGGGTTTACGCCGAGATGTGAGAGCACACCTGCGTAAGTGCACAGTGTGTATGATGCATAATCGACACCACGCCAGACACGCTATGGGTGAGATGCCAATAGCGTCGTATCCAATGCAGATAGTGGCAGTGGACTTGATAGGACCTTTTGTTGAATCACCTCGCGGGAATAAATATATTCTTACGGCGATTGACTTTTGCACAGGTTATGCTGAATGTTTTCCTATTCCATCTAAGACTAATGAAAGCGTGTGGAACGCTTTCACAAACGGCTTTATCTCCCGTCACGGCGTTCCTGAAATTCTTTTGTCAGATGGGGGTTCTGAATTTACAGCATTAGCGTTTGAGAGATATCTAGAACAGATGGGAATAGAACATAGAACGACAACACCTTTCCACCCCCAGTCGAACGGTCGTATAGAAAATTTTAACAAACAAATCAAATCTCTTATTCAGAAGGCTTTGGATAACCAACCAAGCAAGTGGGAAGACGTAGTGAATGACGCATTATTGGCATATAGAACCAGTGTATCTTCCGCCACTGGTTATACTCCACATTTCCTACTGACGGGACGAAAACTTCGGATGCCAATGGAGAAAACCTTGCGTGTATCCAACGAGCAAGCATTTGGTAACAGGTTAGACGATTTAGCCACAGCGCTTAAGATTGCCCGAGCAAATACGGAGGAAAGCCGCAAATACAATCGCGAACGTCTGGCCAGGAAGGCGAATGCTAAACAGATATCACCCGGAGACACGGTAATAATCAAAGCTGAGGGACGACTCACGTTCACTAGCCGTTGGGACCCAGAATGGATTGTCACACGAGTCCGAGGACCTGTTGTGTTCTTACATCATCAACGCTCCGGAAAAACAAAAGTTGTAAACCATGAAAAGGTGAGAATTGTAGACCCCGAGTTGAGATGGGACCACTGCCGTAGTCGCCCGAAGCGTAAACAAATTAGAGTAAGCCGATACCAGAGACGGCTGGCCCAGTTGCAGAACGACAGACCGCTTGTAGAAGTTGACCCCGCTGATCCAGATATTGAGGACAGAGAGCAGGAACAAGAAGACGTAAATGACAGATCTGGGACACCCCAAGATTTGGCACAGCAACCGCTAGAGGCCGCAAATCACCATGGAAACGGATCAAGTAACATACCGAACCGGCACGATGACTTGCCACATAGAGGTGACACAGTTAGACGTGGCCGTAGATTCAGGACACTGTCTACCAAAGCGCGGTTGGCAGCAGACCTGTCCGACGACAGCGATATCGAAGTAGATCCTGTCACTTCGCACTTCAGGAAACGGAGGAACTTAGCACCTACTGAATTTGTACAGAAACGTTCTAGGCAAGAATGTATCTGTTTGGTGGCGTTGTTTACGCATTACGGATTGTTGTACTGGCAGGTGATTATGCTAGAAAGGATATACGACTTAACGAGCCGCGATTCTTGGCTGACGGACTGTTGGTGACAGGAGCCGATGACACACGTAACCACGTCGCAACATGGGTGGTATTAATAACCATTACGGCCCCATCCGAGATATCAGGACTACGACAGAAACTGGAACAATTCAAAACCGCCATTCTTAGGCTGCGGGCAGTCCGAGAATTCAATAATCAATCGATGGAAAGCTGGAGTGATCGACTAGCTGAAATCAAACAAGCGATGTACGTCCCGCAACCAACAGGACGACAACGACGTGGACTACTGAACATTTTTGGACAGATTTCTAAAACACTTTTTGGTGTTGCGACAGACGATGATGTGTTAGAATGTAAACGACAGATAATGCAAGTCGGCAGATTGAACCAGAGAATCGTGCACTCAGTAAGTGGAATGCTTTCTGTAATAAATCAAACACATGTACAGCAAGTCGAGGACCGTAAACATATCCTCGCGATAGAACGCTATGTAGGTGAAATGTCACATGAAATACGATTCATTGAATCGCAATTGAGTCAACAGGACAACCTGTTGCAGGTGCTTGATGCGCAGATAAAGATTGACCAGGTTCTAAGTGCGATGGAATCGGCACACGATAACTGGCTCCGACAAGTTGATAAGTTTAACAGACAAGTCGCTTCTCTAGAGTTAGGATTTTTAACCGAAGAATTAATAAGCAGGCAAGAAATAGTGAGAATTCTAACAGCCGGCAGACGTGCTGGTTATGAATCGCCGAGTGCACATTGGTACTATGAGAACATTCTCGTGTCCCCAATCACCAGAACGGAACACCAGTTGATATTTTGTATTAAACTCCCATTAACGGATGCTATAGTGTATAAGCGATATTTTCTCACAAGTTGGCCAATTCCGGGGAAAACACACAACTTTACTGTCCAGCTAAAAGTAGCCTCTGATATAGCAATCAATCCATTAACAGGCGGGATGTTCGAACCGACCGCTTGCCAAGGCAAAAAGCCAATGGTGTGTAGAGCTGGAGCAATATATGACAGGACTCGTTTTAAGTGCCCTAGGGGAATTCTTACCGGTGAGGTTGCCCTACGAAATAAATGTAAAGTAACGATAAGAGCACAGGTAGACACAGACACGACGGTGACAGAACTATTCCCTGGAACATTTGTGACCGTGACATATGGCGAACATGTCTCACTCCTTTGTACTAATGAACCAGAACGAAGACTAACATTGACAAGTGGTGCATACGCGTTAAGATTAGAACGAGGCTGCCATTTAAAGGCCCCCGGCTGGACAATAACAAGTATTGCCCGACTCAGCTCCAAAGTTTTGGTTGACTTCTCAGTCATTTCGATTTCCCCAATGTCGCTTCTTCAAATACTTCCCCGCGACAAAATTACACGCCATTTTGATAATCCTGTGTGGGAGTCTGTGAGAGAAATTAAGAATATCGCACTGGACAAGCTAGCGATTAGTTCCAGTGATGACACGCAAATTTGGGGTAGTTACCCCGGGCACATTTCTTGGACTGCATTAATCGGTTTAATTGGTGTGGTGGTTGGGCTAATGAGTATCCTATTAGTAATGTATCGTAAACGGATAATTACTATTCCAACCTGGGCTATAAGAGGAATCAGCGGGTAGCTTGGAGGATATCTCCAGGAGAGATGTGGGCGTATCCCCACCTAATCTACCCGAAGCGTGGCAACCGGATAGCAGTGATCGATCTGGTCACTAAGTTGACAGTTGTGTAGTGTAGATGCTTTGCCATAAACATGACAGCTGACCGAAAGCGGTTCAACCTGTCATTCACAGGGCGGAATGCTGTTAGATTAGCATGATGATAGTATATTGATGCTTAGCGACAATGATTGCAGAATAATACCTGCCGCATAATGGTGTATTATATAATGCATGTTTTGCGTTATGTTGTGTAATGACATCCTTTATGAATGTCACACTATTGGCCATTATTCATTTAAGCAACAGGGGGTGTTTTCAATAAACATTTATTCTTGCATTAAAAGCATGGCTTCCGCACTATAGGTGAAAACAACTGGTTGATTGTACCTGTTATTTAGCAAAGGTATTGAAATGTTATACACCACATGAGTATTATAGATTGGTTATTATGTTAACACCGAGTCGTATTAAAACTACTAAGCATGTTTTATTACCTTGATTGCCATTATTATGTCCATGTATGCGAATATCGGCGTATATCAGACCGATAACACTTGAATGTTATTTTAGACATATATGTATTGCTTACGCTCATATGGAAGGCGTTCAATTTTATTGTTAGAGTTGGAAGACATCTTTTACGGATGCCATTTAGCTAATCTCAAAGCGAACTGTAGGAGGCCAGAGGTTAGTAAGATATATGTATGCGCATGTTTTACAAATTAGCCATATAACGATAGAATCCTGCAGGATCTTTTGTTATTTTATTGTGAGTTTAAAAATGTATTTTAAACTAGAAGTGTGTATGGTATGTAACAGACCTGCAGTGGCTAATTTAGTTAATTACTATTACTATTAGTTATCAGAGAAAGACTAGACAGAAAAACCAGAGTCACGTTATATAAAAGCATTATATAAAAGAATGCTGCACAAGGCAAGCATATGGTCGCCGTCATTGTGGGCGCGTTTCTAAAGCAACAAGGTTTGAACGATTTGTTTATTTTCGCGTCTGTAGGCGTAGTTCTTGGTGTCTACCGGAACAGAATGTAGTTGACAGTTAAGAGTCATGACTGCAATTTGGTGCAGACATTGGCCTGACCTTAGATTCACTTCGTGACCATGTCCTGGTTTTAAGATCGAACCGGAAAGATTAAATTATGCAAATAAATGCAGACCCCCGCAGAACCCCTCACGTGAGTGAGCACCCTCATCCCCATAGTATGACAGCATTAAAAACACGCATGCGTAGAGCCATAATTCTACAAATGTCATACTATGCGTTTCGATACCTTACGGTTTAAAGACAATTCCCGGATTTGGCTTGAGGCCAAACCAGTATGTTTAAAAGGGAACTATTTTTGGAATTAGGGAAAGGGGGCGGCAATGAACACACACGAAGAGACACGTTGACGCTCTCTACGGGAAACAAGGAAAATGTTCCCACATTTTAGACTTATCAAAATTTCGGCAAATATAAACCACGGTGGTTTATATATTGCTTTATCGTTCGATCTTCAAAAATCACGGACACTTTAAATATAAAATAGAATTGTACTGTCGGCGCACAACAATGTTGTCTGAAGTTTCTACTGATGAATAAAACATATATATTCGTGACGAACCTGGAACGTTTGTTTGTTCAATTCCATTGACAAGCGAATACACCCTTAGCCGTGAGGGGAGAATGCATCACTACAGCACGATGTTGTACACGGCTTGGCGAGCGACATACCCGAGGTAAGGCTCCGGTCTTCTGAAGCCATTGCGTACCGCCCAATTGAAGGAAGGAAGGAAGGAAGACGGAGGGGACAGGACAACTTTACAACTGGCGAGCGCGCCAGGATCAGTATAAAGAAACAAACGATGACGCAGTCTTACAACTGACGAGTCAACTCGAGATCGACAACGATGTCAAACACTACATCGACAACGTCGAAATCTGCTCCGGTGGCAGAGATTCAAGCACCGACGCCCCGTATGATACCTGCCGGCATGGAAGAAGCACCGTGGCCAGAGCACGGAGCATCGTTTCCCGAGGGAGACTGTCTCGACGAAGACATCGAAGCTATCGACGAACCAGATCAAGGTCACCGACAAGACATGAACGACTCCGGAACGAGTGCGGAGAACAAAAAACAGTGAGTGACAGTCAAACCATATTTGTAACGATCGAACTAAGTAACCATGGATCATAATCAATTTCAAAATCTTACGCAAGGCTTGGCCGAGTTAGAAACTGAGAGGCGAGCGATACAAGCATCGCGAGAACAGATCCGTGATTTAATCAGACAAACTCAAAATTGTGACGGTTCCACCACGGCAGCAGTGAGAAATTGGATCCGTGAAGTAACATTAGCCTTTAACCAGGTGGGTGCAACTCATGTCGTTGAGATCGCTTCAAAAACTGTGTCCGGACCGTTGAGGTTTGAGTTAGAACGTTACATCGAAGGTGTAATTGCAGCTAATCAGATCGCACGAGCAGCCATTCCTTGGCCTGATATCAGAGATCACATAGCTGCACAATTTCTCAACCTTGATGAGAGCGCAGCACTGCGAGACGAACTGGAAAAACTGTGTCAATCCGCGTATGAACCGACTGCGCAGTACGCCAGACGTTTCCGTGACGTAGCCGACGTGGCTTATCCGATCGGACAGCGTAACGCCGATCAAGAACGCCTCCTGATTAGAAGTTTCGCCCGAGGACTAGTTTCCGACGAACTGGCAAGGAAGCTCGTCGAACAAACAAATCCGGGAACCATCGAGGAAGCGATTACGGCCGTCACGAGATTTTGTGAGCGAAGTGACGCTTACAAACGACTTGGACGAGTGGAGGTTCCAATGGAGGTTGGAATGATCAAATCACGAAAAGGTGACATCGAATCGACCAGCCAGATCGACGCCTTGACAGCGACCGTTGCCCGTCTGTCAACCAAACTCGCGAAACTCGAGATAAACAACCAGGCGACGCGAGCGTCAACAACGCTGAGCGATGACAGGCACCGCCAACGATCTACGCGCCCGGCTGAACGAACATTGCCTCCGCCTGCAAACCACGCGCGAATGCGACACGTACAGTGTTATCAATGCGGACTCTATGGTCACCTCGCGAGAAACTGTAAACAGGAACAGTCCGGCCGACTCAGGCAGCAGCCGGGAAACGAGACGACGTCTTAGGAACGCGCAGCCAGGTAAGCGGCCGCCCGACGTGTAATGTTGTTGTATCGGGTATTAAGCTAACCGCTTTGATAGATACAGGCGCTAGTTGCTCGCTCCTAAGACGTGACGTTTTTGCAATGATTGTGAACAGGACTCATAGAATGTATTATTTAGAACATGCGACGCCATTGCAAGGTCTAGGTGGTGTATCTTTAAAGGTTTGTGGGAAAACTCAGGTAACTGTTGCAGGAATTGCATCTCCAATTGAGGTAGTAATATGTGATGATTTGCCACATGATATGATCATAGGGGATCCTACCTTAAGGCAAGGGAGAGCTGTCATTGACATGTACAAGAATGAGTTGACATGGTTTAGCACTAAATGGCCACTCAGGCGACACGCAAAACAGGGTTATACCAGCATCGGTCCGATTTCTCCTGAAACGGGAAATAAGGGAATTAACAAGTTAATTCAGAGGAACGCTGATGTTTTCTCAGCAAAAGGGGAGAGGAATGGAGAATGTAAGACTACCACCCGGGGTAGACCTCTACGAATCAAAACAACGGGTCCCCCGATTTGTCAGAAAGCATACCGTATTCCTTTAAATAAGAGAAAGACAGTTGAAGGAATGATTGATGAAATGTTAAGCGAGGGAGTCATTCGACCTAGCAATAGTCCCTATTCCTCTCCGATTTTGCTAGTCGATAAGAAGGATAACGGTTCTAGACTATGCATAGACTACCGCAAATTAAACCAAGTAACAGAGGCTGATGCTTTCCAATTGCCACACATCAGAGATATTTTCGATCTGACGGGAGGTAGCACCATCTATTCAACACTGGATTTGAAAGCTGGTTTTTACCAGATGCCTGTAGCTGAGGAAGACATTCCAAAAACAGCTTTCCGATGTCATGTAGGACATTATGAATTCACTAAAGTGCCATTTGGATTAAAAACAGCTCCAACTTTTTTCCAAAGAGAAATGAACAGGATCTTGGCAGATTTGATTGGGAAATGCGTGTTTGTATATATCGACGATATTTTGGTATTTAGCAAGAATGAGAAAGAGCACGTTAAACACTTACAGCAAGTCTTTGACAGACTCAGAGAGGCAGGGCTTAGGTTAAAACCTACGAAATGTGTTTTCGGCCTACCAGAAGTAAAGCTTTTAGGTTATGTCCTAAACCAACATGGCATCCAGACCGACCCTGACAAGGTAACAGCTATTGCAAATTTGAAACCGCCAACCACAGTGAAGGAAGTCAGATCAATGTTGGGTATGTGCAATTATTATAGGACCAGCCTACCTAACTACGCAAAAGTCGCGGAACCTTTGATAGAATTGACACGAACTCATGTACGATTTACATGGAATGACGAACGACAGGACGCTTTTGACGAGTTAAAGCGACTGCTAATCTCATCACACGTAATGGCACCACCGGACACAAACAAACCCTATAAATTATATACCGACGCTTGCGACTATGCAATAGGGGGAATTTTAGTTCAGGATTCCGACGACGGAGTTGAGAAAGTAATACAATATATTAGCCACACTCTGTCAACCACGCAGCGGAAATGGCCAACAATTGAGAAGGAGGCTTATGCAGTAGTGCATTGTATTGATAAACTCAGACCATATTTATATGGAGCGCAGTTTAAAGTGTTTACAGATCACAAACCCTTACTGAGCTTATTCACACAGTCAATGAATAATACCAAGATTCAGAGATGGGGAGTGTTACTGGCAGAGTTCGGAGCTTCCATACATTATCGGCAAGGTAAACGACTTGTCAGAGCGGATATGTTGTCGCGCATTAAACAGACAGATGATGATGTAGCAGCGATAGACATTGACGAGCCCTTTGACCCAGACGACTTGCCCCCAGACGACGAAATAAGAGACATTCTACCCTTGATTCATGACGGCCTCGAGCTCACAACAGTTGCAATAGATCAGCGTAGGGAATTCCCAGGCCTATGGCAACGGGGTAAATATGATGATGACGAAGAATACACGATCGTAAATGGGGTATTGTACAGTGTTAAACCACCAAATATGACATCACCTCTATATCCGAGATTAGTTCTCCCAAAGGCTTATCGAGAGGCAGTCATTGATCGCGCACACGGAGAATGTGGGCATATGGCAGTATGGAAGACTGTCAGGCGCATAACAGAAGCGTATGTCTGGACGGGTTTACGCCGAGATGTGAGAGCACACCTGCATAAGTGCACAGTGTGTATGATGCATAATCGACACCACGCCAGACACGCTATGGGTGAGATGCCAATAGCGTCGTATCCAATGCAGATAGTGGCAGTGGACTTGATAGGACCTTTTGTTGAATCACCTCGCGGGAATAAATATATTCTTACGGCGATTGACTTTTGCACAGGTTATGCTGAATGTTTTCCTATTCCATCTAAGACTAATGAAAGCGTGTGGAACGCTTTCACAAACGGCTTTATCTCCCGTCACGGCGTTCCTGAAATTCTTTTGTCAGATGGGGGTTCTGAATTTACAGCATTAGCGTTTGAGAGATATCTAGAACAGATGGGAATAGAACATAGAACGACAACACCTTTCCACCCCCAGTCGAACGGTCGTATAGAAAATTTTAACAAACAAATCAAATCTCTTATTCAGAAGGCTTTGGATAACCAACCAAGCAAGTGGGAAGACGTAGTGAATGACGCATTATTGGCATATAGAACCAGTGTATCTTCCGCGACTGGTTATACTCCACATTTCCTACTGACGGGACGAAAACTTCGGATGCCAATGGAGAAAACCTTGCGTGTATCCAACGAGCAAGCATTTGGTAACAGGTTAGACGATTTAGCCACAGCGCTTAAGATTGCCCGAGCAAATACGGAGGAAAGCCGCAAATACAATCGCGAACGTCTGGCCAGGAAGGCGAATGCTAAACAGATATCACCCGGAGACACGGTAATAATCAAAGCTGAGGGACGACTCACGTTCACTAGCCGTTGGGACCCAGAATGGATTGTCACACGAGTCCGAGGACCTGTTGTGTTCTTACATCATCAACGCTCCGGAAAAACAAAAGTTGTAAACCATGAAAAGGTGAGAATTGTAGATCCCGAGTTGAGATGGGACCACTGCCGTAGTCGCCCGAAGCGTAAACAAATTAGAGTAAGCCGATACCAGAGACGGCTGGCCCAGTTGCAGAACGACAGACCGCTTGTAGAAGTTGACCCCGCTGATCCAGATATTGAGGACAGAGAGCAGGAACAAGAAGACGTAAATGACAGATATGGGACACCCCAAGATTTGGCACAGCAACCGCTAGAGGCCGCAAATCACCATGGAAACGGATCAAGTAACATACCGAACCGGCACGATGACTTGCCACATAGAGGTGACACAGTTAGACGTGGCCGTAGATTCAGGACACTGTCTACCAAAGCGCGGTTGGCAGCAGACCTGTCCGACGACAGCGATATCGAAGTAGATCCTGTCATTTCGCACTTCAGGAAACGGAGGAACTTAGCACCTACTGAATTTGTACAGAAACGTTCTAGGCAAGAATATATCTGTTTGGTGGCGTTGTTTACGCATTACTGATTGTTGTACTGGCAGGTGATTATGCTAGAAAGGATATACGACTTAACGAGCCGCGATTCTTGGCTGACGGACTGTTGGTGACAGGAGCCGATGACACACGTAACCACGTCGCAACATGGGTGGTATTAATAACCATTACGGCCCCATCCGAGATATCAGGACTACGACAGAAACTGGAACAATTCAAAACCGCCATTCTTAGGCTGCGGGCAGTCCGAGAATTCAATAATCAATCGATGGAAAGCTGGAGTGATCGACTAGCTGAAATCAAACAAGCGATGTACGTCCCGCAACCAACAGGACGACAACGACGTGGACTACTGAACATTTTTGGACAGATGATGATGTGTTAGAATGTAAACGACAGATAAGGCAAGTCGGCAGATTGAACCAGAGAATCGTGCACTCAGTAAGTGGAATGCTTTCTGTAATAAATCAAACACATGTACAGCAAGTCGAGGACCGTAAACATATCCTCGCGATAGAACGCTATGTAGGTGAAATGTCACATGAAATACGATTCATTGAATCGCAATTGAGTCAACAGGACAACCTGTTGCAGGTGCTTGACGCGCAGATAAAGATTGACCAGGTTCTAAGTGCGATGGAATCGGCACACGATAACTGGCTCCGACAAGTTGATAAGTTTAACAGACAAGTCGCTTCTCTAGAGTTAGGATTTTTAACCGAAGAATTAATAAGCAGGCAAGAAATAGTGAGAATTCTAACAGCCGGCAGACGTGCTGGTTATGAATCGCCGAGTGCACATTGGTACTATGAGAACATTCGCGTGTCCCCAATCACCAGAACGGAACACCAGTTGATATTTTGTATTAAACTCCCATTAACGGATGCTATAGTGTATAAGCGATATTTTCTCACAAGTTGGCCAATTCCGGGGAAAACACACAACTTTACTGTCCAGCTAAAAGTAGCCTCTGATATAGCAATCAATCCATTAACAGGCGGGATGTTCGAACCGACCGCTTGCCAAGGCAAAAAGCCAATGGTGTGTAGAGCTGGAGCAATATATGACAGGACTCGTTTTAAGTGCCCTAGGGGAATTCTTACCGGTGAGGTTGCCCTACGAAATAAATGTAAAGTAACGATAAGAGCACAGGTAGACACAGACACGACGGTGACAGAACTATTCCCTGGAACATTTGTGACCGTGACATATGGCGAACATGTCTCACTCCTTTGTACTAATGAACCAGAACTAAGACTAACATTGACAAGTGGTGCATACGCGTTAAGATTAGAACGAGGCTGCCATTTAAAGGCCCCCGGCTGGACAATAACAAGTATTGCCCGACTCAGCTCCAAAGTTTTGGTTGACTTCTCAGTCATTTCGATTCCCCCAATGTCGCTTCTTCAAATACTTCCCCGCGACAAAATTAAACGCCATTTTGATAATCCTGTGTGGGAGTCTGTGAGAGAAATTAAGAATATCGCACTGGACAAGCTAGCGATTAGTTCCAGTGATGACACGCAAATTTGGGGTAGTTACCCCGGGCACATTTCTTGGACTGCATTAATCGGTTTAATTGGTGTGGTGGTTGGGCTAATGAGTATCCTATTAGTAATGTATCGTAAACGGATAATTACTATTCCAACCTGGGCTATAAGACGCTCAGAGGAATCAGCCGGTAGCTTGGAGGATATCTCCAGGAGAGATGTGGGCGTATCCCCACCTAATCTACCCGAAGTGTGGCAACCGGTTAGCAGTGATCGATCTGGTCACTAAGTTGACAGTTGTGTAGTGTAGATGCTTTGCCATAAACATGACAGCTGACCAAAAGCGGTTCAACCTGTCATTCACAGGGCGGAATGCTGTTAGATTAGCATGATGATAGTATATTGATGCTTAGCGACAATGATTGCAGAATAATACCTGCCGCATAATGGTGTATTATATAATGCATGTTTTGCGTTATGTTGTGTAATGACATCCTTTATGAATGTCACACTATTGGCCATTATTCATTTAAGCAACAGGGGGTGTTTTCAATAAACATTTATTCTTGCATTAAAAGCATGGCTTCCGCACTATAGGTGAAAACAACTGGTTGATTGTACCTGTTATTTAGCAAAGGTATTGAAATGTTATACACCACATGAGTATTATAGATTGGTTATTATGTTAACACCGAGTCGTATTAAAACTACTAAGCATGTTTTATTACCTTGATTGCCATTATTATGTCCATGTATGCGAATATCGGCGTATATCAGACCGATAACACTTGAATGTTATTTTAGACATATATGTATTGCTTACGCTCATATGGAAGGCGTTCAATTTTATTGTTAGAGTTGGAAGACATCTTTTACGGATGCCATTTAGCTAATCTCAAAGCGAACTGTAGGAGGCCAGAGGTTAGTAAGATATATGTATGCGCATGTTTTACAAATTAGCCATATAACGATAGAATCCTGCAGGATCTTTTGTTATTTTATTGTGAGTTTAAAAATGTATTTTAAACTAGAAGTGTGTATGGTATGTAACAGACCTGCAGTGGCTAATTTAGTTAATTACTATTACTATTAGTTATCAGAGAAAGACTAGACAGAAAAACCAGAGTCACGTTATATAAAAGCATTATATAAAAGAATGCTGCACAAGGCAAGCATATGGTCGCCGTCATTGTGGGCGCGTTTCTAAAGCAACAAGGTTTGAACGATTTGTTTATTTTCGCGTCTGTAGGCGTAGTTCTTGGTGTCTACCGGAACAGAATGTAGTTGACAGTTAAGAGTCATGACTGCAATTTGGTGCAGACATTGGCCTGACCTTAGATTCACTTCGTGACCATGTCCTGGTTTTAAGATCGAACCGGAAAGATTAAATTATGCAAATAAATGCAGACCCCCGCAGAACCCCTCACGTGAGTGAGCACCCTCATCCCCATAGTATGACAGCATTAAAAACACGCATGCGTAGAGCCATAATTCTACAAATGTCATACTATGCGTTTCGATACCTTACGGTTTAAAGACAATTCCCGGATTTGGCTTGAGGCCAAGCCAGTATGTTTAAAAGGGAACTATTTTTGGAATTAGGGAAAGGGGGCGGCAATGAACACACACGAAGAGACACGTTGACGCTCTCTACGGGAAACTAGGAAAATGTTCCCACATTTTAGACTTATCAAAATTTCGGCAAATATAAACCACGGTGGTTTATATATTGCTTTATCGTTCGATCTTCAAAAATCACGGACACTTTAAATATAAAATAGAATTGTACTGTCGGCGCACAACAATGTTGTCTGAAGTTTCTACTGATGAATAAAACATATATATTCGTGACGAACCTGGAACTTTTGTTTGTTCAATTCCATTGACAAGCGAATACACCCTTAGCCGTGAGGGGAGAATGCATCACTACAGCACGATGTTGTACACGGCTTGGCGAGCGACATACCCGAGGTAAGGCTCCGGTCTTCTGAAGCCATTGCGTACCGCCCAATTGAAGGAAGGAAGGAAGGAAGACGGAGGGGACAGGACAACTTTACAAGGTGTTTAAAATATAAAACAAAACAGTGAACTATGTAAATTGTAATGAAATGTTTCGTGAAGTCTGCGTGAAACAACTGCTGGTGCATGCAGCTTTTAAACTGTATCTTCAAAACTATTGATTTTCTATAATTGCAAGTTGTGTTTATTTTGATGTTCATTTAATTATAATTATAAAATGGTGTGACTGTGGTGTCTATTGGTTAAAGATGTATTGTCACCTGTAGGTAACAAACATAGAAAATTTATATTCTGGACAACTATAGAGTGAAATATCCTACACTTTATATATATCAAATGCATTCTACTGTTCTGTTTACACTTGCCATGCCTTGTGTAGACATGGTACTGTGTAAATCAGTTGTATCAATATAGGCTAATAATTACAGATTCACAATATAGTTGACACCTGAAACAACCAAATGTCAACTATTAGAAGAGTTGACATAGTTCTGCTATACACAAGACAAGAAATCTGTATATGCCTGAATCATAAGCACATAAACTACAATATAATATTCACTGTAAGGTCA
Source organism: Paraescarpia echinospica (assembly GCA_020002185.1). NCBI lineage: Eukaryota > Metazoa > Annelida > Polychaeta > Sabellida > Siboglinidae > Paraescarpia > Paraescarpia echinospica. The sequence goes on from CM034531.1 coordinate 70,951,727, forward strand.
GAGGGGCTCCCATTAAGACAATTATATGCAGCTATCATGGGAGCCAACTTACTGATGTAACTGGATAGTGGACTTTGCCCTGATCACTTACTAGTTTCAGTGAACAGTAAACATGTAAACATTTTACTTCCATCATAACCCTTAATGATCTGTAACTATGATTCACCAAAAAACATTTGATTAATAATTACCTACAGGGTTGTTTGATTTATGCCGGTCAGAAACTGTTTCTGCCTGGCAGAAACAGCAACAATATGAAATACATGCCATTGATAGGCAAACGTGTTCTTTTTATAGAAAATGTCAGTTTCTTTCTGTACCTGTCTACGTATGATAACCATTTGTCCGCCCTGCTCACAATAAACATCACATGAATGATAAAAGGAAGATAACTGCCACTTAACTTGTGGATTATTATTATTATAAAACAGCTCTGCTACTGCTTGGTGGACAGTAAGCTGCAACTGTCTTTGAATTTATTTACCCACCCTACTATTTCTCTACTGCTGCCTCCTGCAGTCACTGATTTCTATTTATAACTGGATAGTGGACTTTGCCCTGATAACAGGGGTTGCTCAGTTGGGGGACCAGCTGTAAACCTGTGTATTTGATAATGGCAGGCTCACTGCCTGCCATTGAGTTTTTTTGATTTGCATTAGTACTTCATCTTGCGTGAATGATCTGTTTAATATGTCTATGTAATATTTCCATGCAATCCATTTGCATATATAATATAAAACTTCAACAACCGTTTTCTTAATTTACACTTTCTGACCTTTACCATGTTAAATGCTCCATAACTTCGCCAATTTTTGTAGCAGTCATAATTTTTGAAACCTTGTAAAGCACCCTTCCCAACCTTTACAAGAATGTAAGAAAACAATGTTAAATTTGTTCTGACTTATCACTCATTTGGTCAGCCAGGCTCACCTATTGACGTATTAGTCCAAAGGACTTCAGGGCCAACTGGCCCATTTTTTTTAAATACGTTCGGTGAAGTAGTATTTTGGCAGCTCAAAGACTGTTAGCAAGAAGCATCTCATTTAAGTGGGTCACAATTGTAAACTGCAACCCCTATCTTGGTATCTCTATCTCTGACGACCTTAAATGGCACTCCCACATCGCAACAGTAACTAAAAAAGCAAACTTGGTTTCCTAAGGCGTAACATACGACACTGTCCTATAAACAACAAACGGACCGCATGTATTGCCCTTGTGCGCGCTGCCTTAGAGTACGGAGCCATAGTGTGGGACCCATACCATCAGGGGGACATAGATAAACTAGAGCGTATCCAACACCGCGCTGCTCGCTTCATTACCGGCGACTACCACTCCAGACATGAAGGATCGATCACAAACATATTAACATACCTAAAACTCAATACCCTGCAAAGCAGACGTCGGGACCTACGACTTAAATTCATGTACAAAATAGCTGAGGGATCTATCCCAGCCATCCCCGCAGAAACATACTTTCGGCCCCAAAGAATAAATAAAAGACGCATCCAACCCAAACATTTCCCAGACTTTGTACAACAAACTTTGTACAACACCTAACAACCAATAACACCAGGTGCTATATAGTACCTGCTTCCCACACCGACCAATTCAAAAACTCATACTTTGTAAAGACAATAGTAGACTGGAATAAACTAAACGAGTCGCAGGTCCAGGCTGAGACCATAAACGATTTCAGTCGCCTATCCTATGGCCCAAACACTCAATAACACCATACGCACCCACCCCGTCGTAAACCATACCCAACAGTGGCTCCTTACGATGTAAATAATTATAATATAATTATATATATTATATATAAATTATATATATATAATTATATATATTATATATAAATTATATATATATATATATATATATATCTGTTTACATACGTTACTGTTTTTTTTCCACAATTCAACCTTTGTAAAATCTACAGAAGTAATAGCTGTACATAGGATGATTTTTTTTGTAAGGTAACGTAAGTTATTATAATTATTCACAGAAAGATTTATTCCTGTCATATGTGGTTCAAAAACATAAAGGAGATTACACCAACGTGTACCAATATTTGAGCCAAAACTTTGAAAAAAACATGACATATAATGAAGTCTTTCGTATTTACCACAGTGTCTCACTGACATGTTTGAATAGAACACACTAGTTCATTACTGCATTATTTCATAATTTTCTTGGACAGTATTATATTTGCAAGAAATAAATGTGGAGTTGACATGCCGGGTTTTGTGATTTAAATGTACATATCTCACAAACATGCATGTCATATATGAACACAATATAATGGTCTATGTACTATTTATGTAAACACAAGGGCTACTCAAAATTATAAGTTTTTTTCCAAGCGACCGACCAACGACACAGTTCTAAGACGTTATTTCACAAAATACAATTCTACACTTTTTTGCGTTTTTACATCCGAGGGTTCCCTCATAACGTATTTAAGTTTCAGCTTCATATATTAATTTATTGATATTAAAACTTAAATAAAACGTCATTATTTTAACAGTATGCTAGGAGTAAATAGGGCAGGCGTGGAGCTAAGTGTCTATGACATGTGACGCCAGTGACATTCGGCGAGCACACAGAGAACTACGTTCGTTCCAGACACGTCTCCAGATGGAAGCACGTTTGTGGCGTCATTTCAAAATCAAATGTCGTCTGCTTCAGAGAGTCGCGTTCACAAACGGTCTCTTTGCAATGTTCTATAGTATTATTTTTCTGTGTAATATGTATCAATAACTGTAATCTTACTAACTGTTAGGTTACACCCTGCAACAAGGTAAGTATAATACAGTAAGTTGTGTACACTTATAACAAAAACTGAAAAAGAACAAGTTAACTATTTTAATAATGTATGATCTTTGATTAATTCCGTAATAACGGTAATTTCATTCCTGCGGGAAAAATGGTTCAAATAGCTACGTCCTCCAGTAGGAGCAAAGAGGAAAGACAAGTTTAGCTATAATCAACGCCTATGTAAACACGCGTATTAACTTAATTAATCAAAGTTTAAAAAATAGTTATATAAAAGGCCCTGTCCCCTTCCGTTTACGAAACAATAGCTGAACTATTGTATAATGCATACAATTTATTAATAATCAAATATTGGATTTTTTAATGTGTAAACATTGATGACCATTCACCAGATCGGCGTGTTTATTGTTGCAATGCTGATAATTAATATATTTATTAATTTATAGAATGTTCCAGATCAACATCTGCACTTTGGCCGGTTGGGTGAATAAGCATACAATGTATAAAAAGTCAACCACAAAAAGGATCAACACAGAAAGTCTGTCAGATAGTAGCAAGTTCGACCCCCCCTGGACCCACCCAGGACAGCTGACTCGTTACATTTGTTTCAACTGACACTGACAAGTGAAATCCGACTTTTAGTTTCACCAGTTTCTTGTCTGAATTATCGAATAATTGAGGTATCAGAAGAATTGTTGGCATTAAAAGTGTTGTTTTGGTGGATCAAGTCTGACATTTGTTGTTGTTTACTGAAGGTAGTTCAACGATGAAGAGACTTTGAGAGTTTGTTCGACAACAGATGATATTATTTATGTCGATGAAGTCTACAATAAATATTTTGTTGTTTCAGGTTGTTCCGGTGCGGTTTAACGCCGCAGACATTGACTGACTTATCACTGGGACTGCGACATATGCAGCAGTTGGAACGGCTCATGTAAGAAATATTTAATTATTCCTGTTGTAAACAGTTACAGCGATCTGTGGTTTAAGAACACGCAGAGTGCATCAGGTTGTAACAGACCTGCAGTGGCTAATTTAGTTAATTACTATTACTATTAGTTATCAGAGAAAGACTAGACAGAAAAACCAGAGTCATGTTATATAAAAGCATTATATAAAAGAATGCTGCACAAGGCAAGCATATGGTCGCCGTCATTGTGGGCGCGTTTCTAAAGCAACAAGGTTTGAACGATTTGTTTATTTTCGCGTCTGTAGGCGTAGTTCTTGGTGTCTACCGGAACAGAATGTAGTTGACAGTTAAGAGTCATGACTGCAATTTGGTGCAGACATTGGCCTGACCTTAGATTCACTTCGTGACCATGTCCTGGTTTTAAGATCGAACCGGAAAGATTAAATTATGCAAATAAATGCAGACCCCCGCAGAACCCCTCACGTGAGTGAGCACCCTCATCCCCATAGTATGACAGCATTAAAACACGCATGCGTAGAGCCATAATTCTACAAATGTCATACTATGCGTTTCGATACCTTACGGTTTAAAGACAATTCCCGGATTTGGCTTGAGGCCAAGCCAGTATGTTTAAAAGGGAACTATTTTTGGAATTAGGGAGGGGGCGGCAATGAACACACACGAAGAGACACGTTGACGCTCTCTACGGGAAACTAGGAAAATGTTCCCACATTTTAGACTTATCAAAATTTCGGCAAATATAAACCACGGTGGTTTATATATTGCTTTATCGTTCGATCTTCAAAAATCACGGACACTTTAAATATAAAATAGAATTGTACTGTCGGCGCACAACAATGTTGTCTGAAGTTTCTACTGATGAATAAAACATATATATTCGTGACGAACCTGGAACTTTTGTTTGTTCAATTCCATTGACAAGCGAATACACCCTTAGCCGTGAGGGGAGAATGCATCACTACAGCACGATGTTGTACACGGCTTGGCGAGCGACATACCCGAGGTAAGGCTCCGGTCTTCTGAAGCCATTGCGTACCGCCCAATTGAAGGAAGGAAGGAAGGAAGACGGAGGGGACAGGACAACTTTACAAGGTGTTTAAAATATAAAACAAAACAGTGAACTATGTAAATTGTAATGAAATGTTTCGTGAAGTCTGCGTGAAACAACTGCTGGTGCATGCAGCTTTTAAACTGTATCTTCAAAACTATTGATTTTCTATAATTGCAAGTTGTGTTTATTTTGATGTTCATTTAATTATAATTATAAAATGGTGTGACTGTGGTGTCTATTGGTTAAAGATGTATTGTCACCTGTAGGTAACAAACATAGAAAATTTATATTCTGGACAACTATAGAGTGAAATATCCTACACTTTATATATATATCAAATGTAGGAAATAATGAACACTCCCGCTTACTACTTACAGATCTACAATAGACGCTCCCCGTAACCGGAAGCCTCCGGGCCGCGATTGACTGTATTCCACCACACCAGTAACAGCTTGTTTGATTATTGTATCATTAGACCGGATTGACTATTAAATATGTGATTAAATGCAAGAGAACTTCGTTCTTCTTTATAATCAAACACTGCTGAGACGGCGCAGATAAGTACGGGACGGCTATTCGATGGAGAAACTGGTAAATAGACAAATTTACTGAATACCGTCGGCAGCCATCAGCAGCCGCTAGAATCCATCGGCAGCCGTCGAAAATCGTGGGAAACTGTTGGCAGCGAAAGCAAGCTGCGCAACTATTGATAACATTGAAGCCCTACGGACTCTGCCATTCAACTGTCTAGAGCCAGATAACACTGCAAACATGGTGATTGAGGTTGCGTGTCCATTCCCAGGATGTGACCACGTATCACGGAACGACGACGCTGCAATAGTAGTCGAGCTCCTAAAGATTCATGGGTTGACACACTCGATTCATGCCGCGGCGACACCTGGTGGGAAAATGGAAAAGCTCAAACGCCCTACCGTATCGTTAGCTGGTACGTCAGAAACCTGGGCATACTTTGAAACCAGGTGGGGCGAATATCGAGACGGCACACGCCTCCGGGGAGACGACATCGTTGTTCAGCTATTGGAGTGTTGTGATGACGAACTGAGACAGGACCTCACTCGTTCAAACGGAGGTTCCATGGTCGGAGGCACCGAGGTAAACGTGTTAGCGGCGATGAAGGCACTCGCGGTACGCAGTGAGAACATCATGGTGGCACGGTACGCATTACATGACATGCGCCAGGGACGCGAGGAACAAATTCGATCATTCTACGCCCGAATCAAGGGTCAAGCTGACACCTGTGATTACCGAATCAAGTGCACCAAAGCAGAGTGCGACGAGATGGTCGACTTCGCCGGCGAGATATTGCGCGACGTACTCGCTCGCGGTATCGTGGACGACGAGATTCAGTTGGATTTGATAAGCGACCAGAACCAAAAGATGAAGATCGAGGAGATGATTAAGTTCGTCGAGGCGCGTGAGTCAGGCAAGCGATCGGCATCGCGCCTGCTGGATACCCCGAGTGTGAACGCGGCGAGTAGTACATACCGCCGCAATAAGCAACATGAAGTGCGAACCAGGGGCGCGGCGACAACTAAGCCGATACCTGATCCGAAGCCCGAACATACGTTCGACCCCACGGCATTGTGTTGGTTCTGCGCGGAGAAGGGCCACGGTAAGAACCCGCCGTGGAGCATAAGGAGAAGCCAATGCCCAGCGTACGGCAAGCGATGTGGTAAATGCAAGAACGTGAACCACATAGAACGCGCTTGCCTCGGCAAGGCGTACGCCCGCCGGCCGACTGAGACCGCCGAGACAAGTGACGAACAGTCCGCGGCCTTCGAACTGTGCACGATGGTAAACGGACCGGTTGCCGACGTCAAGGCAATCGCACTAGACCACCATCTGTACGATAACCTTTGTGACAGGTGGCATAAACGCGCATCCGACCCGCAGCCGTACGTCCGGGTCTACGTCGGAGCATTCGAGGAGGATTACCGTGCCCTCGGTTTCGCGCTCAGGAAGCGAGTAAGCGCCGCCGAACTCCCCGCGATGGCAGATACCGGATGCCAGAGCTGCCTAATGGGCATACAAGTGGCCGAGAGGATGGGGCTCAATGCAGACGACCTCATACCGGTCACCATGACGATGAGAGCGGCGAACGAGGGAGGGATACCTATCCTCGGAGCGATGGTGGTGCGATTCTCGGGTACCGACAGCCGGGCCATAACGCACGAGACAAGTCTGCTGGCAAGTTACGACTGGCGGCTTCATAAAATCACACCAAATTCATTTTGAAATGAGAAGAATACAACAAATCTTGTCTGCTGATACCCATGCAACAAGAGTCAGTGAGACCATCAGCACAACAAATCTTGTCTGCTGATACCCATGCAACAAGAGTCAGTGAGACCATCGGAACACAACAAATCTTGTCGGCTGGTACCCACGCAACAAGAGTCAGTGAGACCATCAGAACACACACAGAAAGACGAGAACATGATTGGACATCCAACTGGCTCAACCTTCAGCCCTCGGAGTATGACAAGATGAAATTCCAGAATGATGCAGAATGCAAGAACTTTTTTATCTCTTACTTTTTGATTCCTAGAAAAATCTTCAAACTAAATCCATGGTATGGCATGCGACTTAGAATAAACTGCACATGACATGATAAAGTATAAATTGTACATACATAGTTATGCCTAGACATTCAATCAATCTGGTACAGTTCAATCAACACCCCCCCATTCCTTGAACATAAAAATAATTGTTACCATGGAACTGGGGACAGACACCATTTAATAGTATTAACAATATCATACTTTATTTATTTTTCAAACATAAGATGGATTAAAAGCACTAGTACAAAATATGTATTTGATAGAAAGAAATATATCCATGAATCACAAGATTAAATAAAAGTTCTGATCCTTTGAAATTAGGTTAGAATATATTATAAAAAAACAAAGGCAGTTGTTCTTTCTCTCGCTCTCTCTCCCTGGAACCAAGCTCGTGTGGTTTAGCAACTTGAGCACATATAATTCATTAAATGACTTTTAAGCTTTACTTAAATTCAAGCAACATTTCCACTGCATCGTTAAAATAGTTCTGCAATATAATATACATAAATATGCAATATACTGCAGGAAAATTAAAATTCATATGTACAAAAACCTCCCAGAAACAAATGAGCTACTTATGCTAATTATTATGGGTTATAATAGGACAGAAGAATCAGTAATAATCGGTAGTTAATTGCTAAGTTACAATTTTGAATTTAAAATGGTGTCTGTCCCCACAAGTATCTCATTGTGACTTACCAAGTCTGATGAGGTGGCATGTAGCCGAGTCATAATCTCCATCATCTATAGAGCAAAGAAATCTTCCTCGACTGTTGGGGGTATGCGTGTCTGAAGGAAGTCTGTGATTCCTGAACATTGGAAGATTGGACAACTAATGTTAGTATGATTACATCCATCGTGAAGACATGAACATAGTCTATTTACACACACAGTCTGCTTCAATCCTATAGTATATAAGACAATTGATGTTAGTTTGATTACATCCATCATGAACATAGTCTATTCACAGACACAGTCTGCTTCAATCCTATAGTATATAAGACAATTGGTGTTAGTTTGATTACATCCATCATGAACATAGTCTATTCACAGACACAGTCTGCTTCAATCCTATGGTATATAAGACAATTGGTGTTAGTTTGATTACATCCATCATGAACATAGTCTATTCACAGACACAGTCTGCTTCAATCCTATGGTATATAAGACAATTGATGTTAGTTTGATTACATCCATCGTGAACATAGTCTATTCACAGACACAGTCTGCTTCAATCCTATGGTATATAAGACAATTGATGTTAGTTTGATTACATCCATCGTGAACATAGTCTATTCACAGACACAGTCTGCTTCAATCCTATGGTATATAAGACAATTGGTGTTAGTTTGATTACATTCATCGTGAACAATTTGGGACGTAAAAGAACCACTGAGGACGACAAGCACCCTGGCAGTGACCACCCTCAGTGCCAGCATATAGAAAGGTCGACTTGGCGATAATGTTCTGAAAAAGGCTGACTAGTTGAATGAGACCTCATAAGATCATAACATATAACCACAATATATACATATCAGACCTGGGGCCGAGTACATTTTTATGAGTACGAGTACTTTGATGATGGACGAGTACGAGTACATTGCTAAAAGCTGAGTACGAGTACATTCTCACGAGTACGAGTACATTTTTGTAAATATAAATATTAAATAATAACGTATCGTAAAATCGACAATTTAGTGGATCTCTCTGCAATGTAGGCATGTGGTATCACTGTCATGATATATCTAGGGGCAATATTGAGTCACCGACCAACTAGGCACATGTAAACCAATCATAAAGTACGATTGACATTTGAGAAAAAAACTTAGCCAATCAAGTTGATATATGTCTTTAATGATCACAAATGAGTGGGTAAAAGAGACTGACCAGTGGATACCCCCAGCCAAACATTTGAACTTTGCTGGTTGTCTCCAGGTTAAGCATGTAAAACAAAGCAACCAACAGGAGGATTTGTTACCTGGCATCCCACTGGCTACGTCTTTGTTTAGCATTTCTCTTATCTCTGCTCCCTCAGTGTGTGTTCTCTCTGACCTAGACTATCATGCCACATGGCTTCACTGGTGTCACACTAAGTTGGCACCGGATTATATTAGTGTAGGGTGACTTCTGACTTGAGCCACCTTACTTCTACAGAGGAAGACTGGCAGTTCTTGTTCTTAGCAGTTAGCACTGTCGGCCAGTGCCAAGTGGCATGGTCTCCAGACTACATTAAATGCATTCCCTGTCTAACAGGTGGGTTAACTGCTACTAGTAGTTGGCTCTTTATGGACATCCTGGTGGCTTGATTAAACTGTTTTATGGCCTGAACTGATAGCCTACAATTATTGTTTGCTTAACAGGGTGTTTCTGACTGGGGAAAGATGTTGCCTGTTGCCATGTTAGGGTATCATAGTCATGGACTCATGGCTATCAGAGAATGAGGATGTACTATGTGTAGGGATGGCAAGGTGGCATTCTATGTGAAATAACAAAATATTTTAAAAAATAGTTGAGCATTTTAATATTTCAGGAAAGTTTGATTTTATAACTGCAAATAAATTAATTGTTCCCAGTATATATTGAGAAAGTACTCAGATGTACTCGTAAAATCTGAGTACAATGAGTATGAGTACGAGACCCATAAGTTTTATGAGTACGAGTACTTCAAAAATGTACTCGAGTACATGAGTACCGAGTACTTCCGCCCCAGGTCTGTTACATATATATTCTCCTTTCTATATGCATTGCAAGGAATCTTCTGATGTCAGTACAGAAGGAGTGCATCTGTCAAGTAAACCAGTTCTCACTGACTGAGTAAAAAAGGGAAGTTCTTATATAGTATCCATTCAGACACAAGTATCTATTTGGGAGAACAGAAAAGACAAAGTAAGTTTTAATGCAGTGTCCATTCCTTAGGACTGCCCAATTAAGAGACCGATGCTCTAGCCAGTGAGTCACAGCACTCCACACATAAACCAGCTCCCAATAGCTGAATCTAACACAAACATTTAGTAATTTCACTAATATATATACATATATTAGCAATGCATTCAAAAAACATGATCAGTAATTAAACCAAAATGCGTCGTCAAGTCTGTTGTCAAAACAGCTGACTTTGATTATTAAACTGGATAACTGGTGAAAGTGTTGTTCACTAACCTTGTGTTATAGAATGTAGAACTGGACCACATTAGCCATTTCTTGCTAATACTAGGTAGGTCAAGTTATAAAATGTGTGTGTATTTATGTATAATTGTGTTACGCATTATGCGGAAACTGTAAATCCTGTTTGCCCAGTACTGAAGATATTCACCTACATTTAACTTACCCATGTGGACTATTGTATGGTGGTTGACTGGGCAACGATATTCTGATAAGTACTGCACAGAGTTTATGATGCCATCAAAGGGTGATCTCTCGCAAACAGTGTGCAGCGTTCTGCTGGGGCCAGTGAATGTCCAGTATACGTTCAGTCTTCAACCAGTGACCACAGTCTTCATCACGAACTATGTTTATGACAACAGGTGTCAGCATATTGCTGCTAGATGCCAGTAACACACTGTGACTTGAGTTCTGCAACAGACAAACATGTATTCTTTACAGCTCTTAGCTAAAAATACTACAAATTCACAGAATATCTACGTATAGTGGATATATCATATGTAATCATGTTCACTGTAAATGTACATTGCATTTTTTATCAAACAGTTAAAGGTAAGTTCTTATATATCGCAATATCCAGTCCTTTGGACTGCTCAATTCACTTAACACATTACTCCCTGGCAGACTTGTTCAATCAATTTTGATTTATATAATACAGATAAAGGAATCTTGGCAGGGTGCTGGTGAACTTCTGGTACTACAAAGACCCTCTGTATAGTTTGGTGGCACGCAGTGGTGCAGTGGCTGGAGCTTCGAACTCCGAGTCTCGACCGAGAGAACCCGGATTCAAATCCTGTGCTGCGGTGTCGAACCTTGGGGAAGTCCGTTCACTCTACGTTGCTCCAGTTCACTCAGCTGTATGAATGAGTACCTGGCTATAGACAGCGGTGGATATTTGTGTATGAATAGTGACAGTAGGTACGTGACAATTTTTTTAGAATACTTTGTATCTCAATAAAACTGATATCACTGGAAAGAGCTTGGAAATACCTTTAACATGGTGCTTATATATTTGTACTATGGTGAATATTAAGAAAGTTATGCCAATTTGAATGTCGGAAATTATGTCTAAATTTCGTCCCTTTGTTTTACAGTAAAACATTGGCAAACGTGTGACCAACAATCAAGTTTTTGCACTTCAAAATGTCATAACTTTCTTAATATTAATATTATTAAGATAAAAATTTTAGTGCATAATTCCTATGGACAACTATTTATAATTATGTAGTTTTAATTACATTGTGATGCTAATTAAGTTCTTAGATTAATAATTAATTACTCAAACGAACGATTCAATGAGATCATTTTTTTAAATAAATTCATTCATACATCATATATTTTAATGAAATGTTCAGTGAGATCACACCACAAAATAACATACAAACAAGTGATGGGAAAGTAATGTGTCTGTCCATAGTATTTCTCCAATCAAACATCATTAATTACTTCCCGAATCACTAATTAACTAACTTACTGGACTCTTAAATTTCTTTAAAACATGATTCATAATTAATATATTTCAATGACATACACACAAGAACCACTACTAGACAGTAGAGAAACTGGAGATAAAAAAATTAAGTATTTAAATTGTATTCCACAATTACACTTAATTAATTAACCGACTTATTTAGACACACGGACATGCAAACATGACAGTTGTTTTACATGTATTCTATTCATAGTTAGTCATAGACAGCTGAACAATTTCAATGACATTTTTAGTAAACAAAAACTGGAGATAGCAAAATTAAGTATGTAAATTGTATTCCACAATTAAACATAATTACTTATTCCATGAATAACTAATTAACCGACTTATTTAGACACACAGACATGCAAACATGACAATTGTTTTACATGTATTCTATTCATAGTTAGCCACAGACACCTGAACAATTTCAATGACATTTTCAGTAAACAAAAACAGAAACTGGAGATAGCAAAATAAGTATGTAAATTGTATTCCACAAAATTAATTCTTATTAACCAACTTATTTAGACATGACAATTATTCCGGTCGATGTTGACGGCGCAGGTTCGAACGGTGCAGGTCCGGTCGATGTCGACGGAACAGGTCCAGGTTGAACAAACACTCCGCGGCAAAGCACATCAAACTTCACAAACTCACTTCCTTCTGTTAGATGTCTGTACTTGTCCAATGTCTTACACAGTTTCTGGACCCGGTACTTATAAGATGAAAGATCCCCAGGAACAACATCCTTCAAAGCTGTGAGTGTACGCGAAATCACACGGTCGTGTTCAATGTACACAAACAACACATGGCCATTCAGGATATCCTCACCAACACAGGGCAAGGTAGCGAAGTTGTCTGTTAAATGCTGCCTAGCAAGTCCAACTTTAGCAGCAGGAGCCTTCCGTTTCTTTTTTGGAGGCATCTTCTGAAATTAAAATGTATAATATGTATTAATTACTATGTAATAGTATCCAGATTACAGATAGTAAAACAAGATTCAATATTATACTTATATTATTATAAGTGTGCATGTGATGTGCGCGTGTTGGAATGATTATGTATTAATTGAGTAACAGTTAATCAATTAATATATAATCACACCCACCACTTAAATAACCTGATATAAGACATACAAGTAGTTTCAATTACAATTTAGAGTAACAATGGCTTCTTTTTGTGTTGAATCACCTTTTGTGTTGGCTCCAATATGCTGAACAGCCAACAAAAACAAAGAGGACTGCTAAGTTAAATAACCAAATACTCAATACACTAAGTTACTGTCAAAACATTAAGTAAAAAACAACTGATGTAGCAGAATTGCATTGAAACCTCTGTAGATCTAGCAGCAAACAAGCTTAAATCATAAATGCACGTGTTTGTTTGTAAACACTTTCTGAATAGCCAATGAGGATGCCTAAAACAGGTCACGTGATCACCGGGCTGGTGACAACAACGATTGAGAATGATCACAAATCGGCAATCATCCTCTAATCCGTATTATTGCATGAGTTACCAACAATCCATAACTTGCTAAAATATAATAACATTAATATTGGATGCCTTAATGGCACAATTAAACATGGTTTTGATGGTAAAATAAAACAGTGGGTGACCGTTCGAATTTGTCAACATCGACATTTCTCGGAGCGAAAATAGTTTTTCCCTCGGCTAAAAACAAGTACTTCTCTGCAATAGATTTTTCCCAAACTTGGCCAATATATACATAAATATACATTAAACATGTGTATAAAGTTTAAAAACTTTCATATCCTTACCTTCAAGATGAATATTGACGCTGAAAATGACGTTCGATTTCAAAATTTCACAACTTTCCAAGTTTCCCTCCGATATCAACAATTCGAAAACGAGGTAGCAGAGGAATACGTGAACTACATCATCAGTGTTGCTGTGGCTTGGGTATCCCTAAAATAGACCGATGACGCTACAGGAAAGGGGTCGACCCCTTTCCCCGCAGCGCTCTACAGCGAAACGATGTGAGGTAAGACCACATTTAAATTTTACATAGGCGGCCATTATAACGTTTCCTTCATTTCCTGCTAAATTTGACGAACAATTTTCTTGAAAATTTCACAGCATATTTAACCTCCATTGACACAAGTGCTGGGGAAAACTCGTAAAATTCTCATACCTCAGTTTTCAGAAAAATCCACCCCAACCTGACACCCCTCAATTTCGCCCCAATCTGGTGACGGATTTTGAAATATTGGTGCGTTCTGCAAAATAGCCACTGTGCGAATATGCGAGCGACTAGCGTATGTTTATTGCTACCTCGTGAAAGATCTAATGTAGTAGTACATTCAGTATTCATTGGACTGACATGTGCCATGCCAAAGTGCTCGAACAAAATTCACACATGACACCAAAACGGTATTTTCAAGGGCACTCTTTCGGTGGGTAATGGCGGACGAATCCTTAATGTGGTCTTACCCCATGTTCGCGGCCGAAGCGGCCGCCGCGGGGTGGCGGAGTTTGTCACGTACCTAGTGACAGTCTTTGCACATTAATTGCTGCATAGCTAGGTACATCACATTCCGCTAGGGGCAGCACCGTAAATTTGTCCCGCATTCTAGACCTGAAACCTGTGACGGTTTTGGACGCCATTGCTACTGCTCCCGCCGAGATTGGGGGATTCCCCAAAATCGCTTGGCAACATTATGCAAATGAATTTACGTCGTATTTTGATGATCACATGAACCAATGAAAGACTGATCTACGTCATAGCCAGTTTCGCGGGAGTTTTCCGAGCACGATAAGCGAGGTAGGTGGATTCTAAATTTGATGTTGTAAACAATCGTTTAAAAATATGGTATAATAGATTTTCACCCCGTTAGTATCCTGTTTCTACCTTTTTTAAATACATATGCCTTCATATGATATACATTTTATGGTTGTGGACCCCCGTGGGAGCGTGCAATCGCTCGTGGAAAAACAGGCCTGTCGCACGCTGTTCGGCGTTCAAAGTTGAAATGCGTAGTTTGTAGCCTGCGCGCGACCGGTTCAGCGGCACGTACGCCACGCTGGCGTTGCATAATTATGATGTACTGGCGCGCGCTATGCAAATCATAACATTTTTGCTATGCGGGTTAAACTGTATGCGTTTCAAGCAATCGTGAAAATAATCATAGTTTTAAACTGATTTACAAATGTAGCACTGGGCCTGAGAATGTGAGCGTAGTCGTAGACTGCATCGATCCAACATTCGTACGCCATTTCCTGCGATGCAAAATCCACGCAATCCAAACTGTTTGCACCTAAATCCTAACATGTTCTGTGCACAAAAGTAACTATTGATATGTAAGTGTTGCATGGTATTCATTATTTTTCCAAATAACTGTGTGAAAATATTAGTTTTCTAATTTAAGGCCAGGCACGGCAGGCAAAAATGTATTATTGCATATATCTGGCATTTAAATGGAAACGTGATCGTGATTGGGTTACTTGTGCCACGTGGGCACTGACCTGCCACGTAATTGGCTGTTGTGAGGGATGGGCTAGGATCAATGGGTTTGACTCCATCTTGGAATCTTTGAAATTACCACCTACTGCAAGATTAAAACATTTAATATTAAATCCAGTGCCATCAGCACTTTTGTAATTATGTCCATTTAATTTAACATTTATTATTGTTTAAAATAAGAAATAGTAATTAAAATGTTGCCATGATATTTTAATTATTTAATTTTTAATAGTTGTCTTAATATTTTTGTGTGTAAGATTACTTACACAAAAACAAAGTCCAGTGACACCAATTTAATTATTTTATTTTTGGAATACACTCTTATGTTTATTAACACTAGTGGTACTGCATTAATTTGTATCACACATACATTAATACAGTTTTCCTCTATTTCATGTTGAAGGATTCTGCTGCAAATGTATGAAGATTAACAGTACATTGACAGTGTCCTGTGAACATTGGCACGCTTCACTTGCATTGCTGTATGACACATTGAACGGATTTTATCTACAATCGACCAACAGTGTCCTGTGAACATTGGTACACTTCACTTGCATGGATATATGATATGAAACAGTGAACCGATTATATCTACACTAGTCGGCAATGTACTCTGTTCCTCCTTCTATAGTTCCCTGTATGTGCAGTGAAGTTGACAATAGTTATTGTACTTCTGCTGTTTCAGTTGTTTTCAATGTTTACTTGTCGGCTGCATACTGTGAACAACATGTTAACATTACTTCATGTTGATGTGAGACATTAATGAACAAAAGAATTAAGTATCATTGTTGTAGTACTGACCTTTGCATTGTACTGTGAACATTTCATGACATTGAACTATACAGGAAATTATACAGATCTTGGAATGCATAATAAATTATGTTAAATTCAAGCAATGCTGTTGTGTTTCTTCACAACAATGGTTGTGTCAGGGACACCTCAATGTTTACAAACAAGTCAAATAATGCCCAATGGTCAACAGTTAGTAGTTGAACTTTCATTTTGATCAACATACCATAATTATTAAGTAAAAATAAATTGGACATTAATAATATAGACAACATGGTTAGAGGTCAATTTTTTTTATAAATTAATCATTAATGGTTCACACTTTAATATGCCATTTTATCTCCAAAATTATGGTTAATATGTAGATGTGATAAATTACAAGGATTTATAAAGTTACTAAGTCCATGTGTTACACTAAATAATTTAAGTAAGTAATTTGTCAACATAATTAAATCGGTGCTCATTCAAGGTCAATTATCTAGGTCGTATCAAGGTCATATGCTATTATGGTCAAGGTTAAACATTGAGTTACTTTTAATTTGATAGCACAACATACCATAATTATTAGTTTAAAATAAATTGCACATTCATACATGCAATTAGGTCAAAGGTCATTTTTTTAAAACAAGTTACCTCACTATTGTTCATGCTTTAATATGCTACTTTATAGTCAGTGTGTACATAAATGTTCCATTTCAACACTTTAAAACATACCAAGTCCATGTGTCACACAGAATCATTTAATTAGGTCACTTGTCAACATATATAGGTCAACGGTCATTAAAGGTCAAATAACTAGGTCACGTCAAGGTGACAGTACAAGGTCAACATTTTTGGGTCATAACATTTTACTTTACTTCAATATCTTACAATATACAGATTATGTAATGTTTTGCCTATATTCAGTGTCACATGGTGGCAGCACAGTCTGCACAAGCTCCAGATCACAAGAAATGGACATGAATCCTATAGACACAATGACCCTTTTTTCAGACACTAAAAAGTGGATTTACTTTGTTAATAATAGAGATAATTCAAAATTTCAAAAAGGGTTGTAAACTACATAGCATACACTATCACATAGAAGTGATTAAATGATTATATATCAATTTTGAATTTTTTTGTAATGTACCTAGCATAGCTGGATGGTTCCCAGAGAAGTTGAGATGGTGTTCCATTGAACAGGTCTGCCAGGGAGTAAGGTATAAAGGACTCTGAACAGTCCTGAGGACTGGACACTGCGGCCGTTATATAAGAATTTAACTTTTTGTATAGGACCCCTACCTCCTCATAACTAGATGATCCCAACTGAAAACAATCCCCAGCATAAGTGATCTGCATATAGATTGGCTTGATGTAGCGCCGACACATTTAATACAATAAGAATATATCTGTAGATATGTGTGGTATCCTTCTAAATTATCCATAGAAGACGTTCATGAAGAACATGGACATGGTAATTTACTATTTATTTCTCTACACTACACCTATACAGTACTCACACAAAAACTCAAATTCTACAAAGAAAGCCATGAAAATTCGAAATGGAATTATCTTTCACAGAACAGCCAAACCACAGTTCATTGTGGCTGTGTTTGTAAAACACTTTAAACAAAACCTCAAGGCAGGGAAAGAGCAACAAGAATACACAACATGAACATAAACATGTTACACACCTTTCCGTGAGCTGCCACACCATTAGGCCTACTAGATCACGAGCACTATTCCAGGTTAACACCTCTCAAAATAATGCTTCGGATGATCCGTGTGGTACGAGCGAGATTGTTTGTTGACCTAATTTCGTGAGTAATTCCGAGTAGTCTCGCACGTTCTCGTGTGCTCGGCGAGAATACGCTACATCATGCGGGGTCAGATTACTATTTTTATTTCCGCGTTAATGACGCCACGATTCGACCTGTGCCGGAATATTATACGCATTACTATCTTGGAAACATTTTATTACAAGGATATATAATAGGCCACCCCCCTACATTATGTTCACGTACATAATTTGTTTGGTGATAGTTCTACATACACTGATGTTATGACTCATGTATTTTTTATATTAAAATATAAACTTAAAACGTACAGCTCTACTGTAAATTAAGGGAACAATACGCTGTTGCTTGGGCCTATGCATCTAAAAGTGTTAAAAAAAACGAATATTTGCAACTACAAAAAAGGATATTATGCCAGTTGTTTACTAGAATAACTTTGTTTAAGGCACACCATTAAAATATAAGTTGTTTGGACAGCGGGCCGGCCATTTTCACAGAAAACCTGACGTCACGGATGCTTACGCTTTCTTGTTTGATCGCCAGTCACTGAACTGGGAATACTAGTCTAGTTTACGATGCTCAGCAACCAATATATATATTGGCCAACCGTTTGTTAGCATTTGTAATAATAATCTCACAGCTGATATTGTGCCACTTTCAATGAGTAAGTTAATCCTTTTTATGTATAATTCATTGTGAGATCTATTTTTTTGTTCCTATATCCACAGCCGATATAGCAAACCAGGTAGTTTACGACGTAGATAATCGCCGATAATTTGATTTTTCGCTATAAAAATTTGATGAATGTGCGCAGACGCCGCAGTGTGTTTGCGTGACGTAAAGGTCGCGTACATGATGTTCGCGAGCATATCAAGTAAAACTTGCATGCCAGGCAACTGAAGTCAGCTCGACAAAACGCACCGATGACTTCTATTTTTAAGGCGAGGACGGTCACTCCTGATTCGACCACAAAATATGTGGTGATGTTCGCGTATTTTGTGGCGGAGCACAACCTCCCAGCAGCCGTCGCCGACCATTTCACTGAACTGTTGCCCGGACAATGCCATCGTGAAGTCCTTTATTCTTTAAGAGCAAACGGACGAAGACCACGCACGTTATCAAGCGATGCTTGGCAACTGAGATGAAGCGGCTCGTCATCCTGGTCCGATTCTTCAGCGACGGGACGGCACGCACACGCCTGCTGGACACGCCAGTGTGCGTGCAACGGCGGCACAAGCGAGGAAATCTTTTGTGTTTTGGATGGAGTTTTTAGGTAACTGTTTACATTTATCATATGCTGTTTTATTGACTGCTCAAAAAACATTTTAAAATTGACAAAAATCATATCGACGGAGACACCTTTAAAGACGAATTCGAAGACCTCCAGCTGATGTAGGACGACGTCCTCGGCACGGAGGTCGGAGGTCAGGGGTTAGGCACGTCGTCTCGACTCCAACTGGGCTGATGTGATGGCGTTGAAGACGGCTCTACAGTAACGGCTCTTTCCCTGCCTGGCTCGCCTGTTGCAGACACGATTACTGCTTTCATACAATTCAAAATGAACTGTGACATTACTTGCTTTGACGTGACGCCACAGATGCTGCACGAGGCCAAGTGGGCAACCCACCAGTACAACCTGGAGCACCCCACACTGCCCCCAGGCGCTCAGTAAATTGGCCAATGCAGTGCACACTCACTTTACTTGTTTTGTACTGTTTTAGGTGTGTTTTTGCGCTAAATTTGTAAGGATTTTCTGCTTATCTCAAGGATGTCTGATTCAGATCTCACTGGTAACATATACTCAGGGTTGACACCTATGGTGTAACTAAGCTTCGGCTCAGCCATACCAGTATATTTATTGTACTAGAGCCAGTGGAGGTTTTTGGGCGTGCCTCAAAGGGGGGTGCAATTGGAGGGTTTTTTTTTAACTCCACACTACCGCCTCTGGATCCGCCCCTGATGTGTGTATGTGTGTATGTGTGTGTGTGTGTGTGTGTGCTTGCGTGCGTGCGTGCGTGCGTGCGTGCGTGCGTGCGTGCGTATGTGGTGTGTACATGGCATTTGAGCCTCATTATCATCATTGGGCAGCCGTAGTGTCCCGTGGTTGAACGAAGGCCTCAGCATGTCGTTTCCAAATCTGCTATCCTCCACCAGATGGTACCTTGCCAGTACTCCTGTCTTCTGACTTGTTTTATCACGTCCATAACCTTTGTTTACTCACTTACCCAGATGTTTGTTTCGCTCTCCCGATATTTGATGTTTAACATACTTCTTTCCATCTTTGTTTGTGCGGCTGCTAGCTTGTTCTTTGTCTGGATGGTGAGTGCCCATGTGTCCGAGCCGAATGTCATCGCTGGAAGTACGCATGCGTTGTAGACTTATATCTTCAAGCAGGTTCCATAGTTACCCTAGAAGATGTCGCGGTGTTTGGCGAATGCTGTCCAGCCGGCGGTGATTATTCTTTGAATCTCCTTGTCTTGGTTTTTGTCTCTGATACGTACTATATCGCAGTCCCAGATATACGTAGCTTTCAACGTTCTCTATCTGCGTGCGCGGTGTTAATATATATTTGTGTGCTCAAAATGTTCATCTTCAGACCTTGTTTTTTTTATCACTTTCTTCAGCTAGCTCCTGCTACTTTTTTGTAGTTCTTGCATATGAGTATGTCGTCGGCGAAGCGAAGATGACCGATATGTTCTCCATCTATATCTATCCTCAAGCCTCTGGTTTAATTCCCAGGTCAGTCTTCGGATTATGCTTTCGAGTGTTGCTGTAAACAGCTTGGGCTATATGGTGTCACCCTGTCGTACTCCATTCTTGATGTTGATCTTGTTGCTTCAGTTTTGTACCTGGACTGTCATCGAGTTGTTGGTATAGATGTCTTTCAGGAGTTCGATTTAACAAGATTTAACAAGATTGCCATCCAGAGAATTAACTCTAGATGGCAGGTGGACAAGGAAGCCCTTTGGCTTATCGAGAGTCCAACCCTTTTATCTACATATATCCAGCCCTTCTGAGGTATGTATCGATTTTATTTTTAAACATATTCACACTACTAGCACCCACACAATCATCAGATAATCTGTTCCATTCATTCACAGTCCTTTGTGAAAATGAGAACTTTCTCACGTCTAATCTACACTGCTCCTTTACTAATGTAACTTCATGTCCTCTAGTCTTTCTATCTTTCTTAACTGAAAAAAACATATTTCTATCAATATTTTCATAACCATTCAATATTTTAAACACTTCTATCTGATCTCCTCTCAATCTCCTGGTCTCTAGTGTTGTTAAACCACATTCTTTTAGGCGTTTTTCATAACTAAGATCCCTCAGTTTTGGTATCATTTTAGTCGCTCTCCTCTGTACTCTTTCTAGCATATCTATGTCCTTCTTGCGGTATGGCCTCCACGCTTGTATACAATATTCTAAATGAGGCCTAACTATTGTTTTGTACAGCGGTATTATTATTCTTTTTCTTTATATGCTATATTTCGCATAATCAATCCAAGGATTTGATTTCCCTTTAAAGCTGCAATTCCACACTGCTCTGAAACCTTCATGTCAGCACTAATTGTCAACCCTAAGTCTTTTTCTTTTACAGTAGTACTTAGTACAGTTCCCCCCATTGTATATTCTACATATTCGTTCCCATCTCCTGTGTGGAGGTGCATTTACATTTCCCAAAAAATTGAACAACATTTGCCACTTTTCAGACCATTGAAATCTGGTTAAGATCATCTTGTAAATGTGCTGTCTATCCCCATCACTTTTAATCCTTCTAAACACTTTTGTATCATCTGCAAATTTCGACACCTTGCTAGCTATATCATCGTCCAAATCGTTTATATATATTAAGAATAATATAGGTCCCAGTACTGATCCCTGTGGAACCCCACTCAAACTGATTTCCAGTTTGAAGCCTCCCCATCAACAACTACCCGTTGTCTTCTGTCAATCAGCCATTTTTCTATCCAGTTAATTATACCATTTTCTATGCCATGGGCTTTTAGTTTAAGCAGTAATCTCTGATGTGGCACTTTGTCGAAAGCTTTTTGAAAATCTAAGTAGATGATATCTACTGGTGATCCATCATCTACCCACATAGTGATATCTTCCAAAAAACATAACATATTTGTTA
>CM034531.1:70974887-71067427 GCA_020002185.1 Paraescarpia echinospica
TCATTCGCGCGAACCCGTTCATCCAACTTCTCGATCGTTTGCGACAGGGCAAGACCTCTCGATCGAATTCGTAGCGGCCGGCGATAAGCGTCTACTGCCCGGCTTCGTCTTTCAGTTGAACGTATTCAACTGACTTCGCAATCGTTTGCGACCGTGCGATCATTGAACGGACGCGTGTGTGTGTGTGTGTGTGTGTGTGTGTGTGTTGTGTGTGTGTGTGTGTGTGTGTGTGTGTGTGTGTGTGTGTGTGTGTGTGTGTGTGTGTGTGTGTGTGTGTGTGTGTGTTGTAACATATACTGTAATGAGAGTCCGCGTGGATAGCTTATACTGTGTATTTATATTATGGGAGTTATTCTTAGATAACACTTGGCGCCTAGTGTATGGTCGTGTAGCGGTATAATCCTCCTTAGAAAGGAAGTGGAATTTGATAATCGAAAGATTCAGTGTTATTGTTTATTATGTTCTATTAAGATTTGGTTACGGGATTTCTTTATTCTGTTTATTTTGTTAATCGAGATATTTACCAAAAGGAAGATATCTTGTAATAAAGTTTATTAAATTTTCCTCGTTCTTTGTTGCTTGTTTACGATAACCGTTCTTTCCATATGCGTTGACCTTGATATATAAGAACCCTACTAGACTGAGCCATCTAGTGTACGGAGACCTCGCTAATCCGTGACACTAGCTCAACGATGACAGATAATGTATGCCATTATTGCTGTGAAATTCCGTGACTCTCAACTGCGCAAACGGTTGATGGATACAGGGAACGCACGTCTCGTTGAAAATGTTCCTAGTGTGGAAGGATATTGGGGAAAGAGTTCGAGGCGTGGGAAAGTGGGTAAGAATATACTCAGCGTTATTGTCATGCAGTTGATGGACTTTATTAGGAAGTACACGAAGCGCTCTTGTATGTGAACGAACGGTTGTCATCAGGTGTCCATTAAAAACACATGGCCGAATGCAAGAGATAAGTGTCATCTCGTGACTGCGGAGTCACATGCCTTATCGGTAACGACCAGGCATGAAGAGCGAAGTTCAACTCGTGACTCCATTGTCTGTACTGTCTCGTGATTGACCAGGCATCGCCTCGATCGGGTGTGCGTATATAAACGTACCATAAGTCGAGTGGAGCATATAACTTTCTACCAAATTCGAACAAGGCAACTTCACTCCGACTGCTGAACTACCGAGATCGCGAGCGCTCATAACAAGGCATGCACCGAGGACAAGATGAATCTTAGACGTCTTGAAGAAGTAAGTGCTGGCAATTAGGCATTTTATCGCCCGTTGACCCTCGTAATATGCGCTTTGTCTGTCAAGTACGTGTGTTACCCTGCATGTCGCCTCTGCAACCGGAAAGTTGCTTTTGAAGTCAAATGTTAACATAGTATCAGTACTTGTCTAATCCATGGGCGACAAAAGGGGATATCTCTATACAAATGCACTATAGACATCTTTCTGATCGATCGTGAAGGCACGGAGCTATAGGTCATGGCGTTTGATCGCGTAGTCCAGCGAGCATTAGGTGGTTTTTCAGAAAGAGACTTTATGTCGTTGAAATCTGATGACTAACGCGGCAAACAGGTCAGGGTGACCATTAGAAAACAAGGAAAGGTATTTACGATAATTACTCTGTGTCGTCACTGGAAGTGATGGAATCGGAAT
Source organism: Paraescarpia echinospica (assembly GCA_020002185.1). Lineage (NCBI taxonomy): Eukaryota > Metazoa > Annelida > Polychaeta > Sabellida > Siboglinidae > Paraescarpia > Paraescarpia echinospica. The sequence continues at coordinate 70,976,556 of CM034531.1, forward strand.
TCTGTATTTCTGTTTGTAGTCGTCGATCCACCATGTGTCCACGTGGTTAGACGACATGGAGGGAGCGACGGCGATTACTATTTCACCTGACCAATCACCCCTAGCTGGCAAAAGCGTCAAAAGGCGAGTGAGCTATTCCGATATATCCGATGGCGAGGCAAGTGCAATTGTTTGTGACACAGGCATGTGGTCCAGTAATGGAGACGAAGCATGTAGCGAATTACAGGCGAGCGTGATAAAGTTGAATTAAATTCAAAACCGATCAGAACAGATGATGGATCAAGAGATCTTTGCCAAAACCATGACCTACGCCTGTATTCGCTACATGTCGAACGAACTGTGTCGCTTGTTTGAAGTGGAAGACGAATACATGTACAGGGTTTCGCGTCACTTGATTTTTTTTTAAATTTGCGTTGGGCAGTGTCCGATTTTAGTCATACATCGGTGACGCCGGCCTGGGTGCGTGAGACGATACCCCAAGTGAAAAAGTTCTTCCAAGTCTTCCAAGTCGCGGTATATCATTTCTCGATAAAAATGACTAACTAAAAAGTTTAATTTGTGCTCACGGTGTATTGTTGTGTTCAACAGACCAATGGTGGTAGCGGTTTAGCGAGAATTCGCTATGCGTACGATGAGACGTGGGCGCCGAGCAAAACAGTTCCACGGATGCCACGAAGGAGAGCGGCAACATCATTAAGACGCACATTTCTGACCAATTGACCGAACAGCGCCGTATGTCATCACCGACATCACGTGCTCGCACCACCGTCACCGCCGCAGATAGCAGTCCGACACTGGCCATGACGTCACCACGGATCCAACGTCCGGCACACCGCAGATGATGATGTGTTATGACGACGATGACACCTCGTCACGCATTTCGATATCCGATTGTTCGCCCCTCCACATCAACATGACGCTCTAAGTCCAGACGGACCCGTTATCTGGGCCAGTTTCCTGGATGTTATGGCGTTGAGTTCTGTGCGCCCTTTGAATGCATGGGGACTTAGAGCGAGTGGTGAGGTAATTATCCAACGTTATATATGTGTCGACACCTGGTACGATCGAAGAAGCCGTGAGACATGCCTGCCACGAGGCAGCGCGCAATATTACGAACACATAAATAGGTCAACACACTCCGCAGAGACACGGAAGTTTACACGCAGTAAACGAACTGTAACAATCCGCCTGACTTAAGCTGAAAACTAGTGACAGAAAGGAAAAATGCGCCCCTACGAAATACAGTTGGGGTTAGAGGCGCTCCGAACTGTTAGTAAGCAGTAGTAGGAGAGCCTGCACTTAATTAGTTGATTATTATATATTTTGTTATATATATATATATATATATATACTACCTGCTGCGTTTATGATACTGCTGGGGGTGTGCAAGTTGATTATTGGAGGTGTTAGTGTCAGAGAATAAAAGTACTTATAATTGCGTTCTTAATTGTTCGTTGACCTTTGACATTGAAAAGTGACTTTCCGGTATATTATACGGGCGCACGCACGCACTAATTCTCTGTCTGTTTGCACACACACACGCACAGTGCATGTCATTTAGTGCCACGCTCGCACGCATGCACTATTCCTCTGTCTGTTTGCACAAACAGGTACATGTCCTTTATTCACACGCATGTATGCACGCAGGTACGTGACTTTTAGACATACGCACGCACGCGCATACTATTCCGTGTTCACACGCAGGTACATGTCCTTGAGTCACACGCATACACATATCTCTTTGGTCACACACCTACCTGAGCCTGTTCACTATACATAGATGACACGCCTACCTGAGTCTGCTGACATGTCACTCACATCCATCCGTTTATTTAATTATCGGTTCATAGTTCACACGTATCGACGCCTCTACTTGCCTCCATCAACACGTTCGCACGCCTACATCCATCCACCTTCGTTACCTGAGTCTGCTGACATGTCACTCACATCCAACCTGTATAGTCATCGGTTCTTAGTTCACACGTAGCCACGTACCTACTAGTCTTCACCCACACGTTTGTTCGGTTACATCCATCAGTGTAGTCATTGGTCCATAACGACAATGAGTACTTGATATATACAACCGTACGAAGATGCCTCATCCGTCAGTTGTAGATACATTCTCCTGTCGCCACTGCGGGATCATCCTCGATACCTACGACGACATACAACGTCACCTACAGCTGAAACATGCATCGATGTCAACAAGTGACGACAACAAGCGCAAGACCCTACGTTAACGAACATGCCTACAGCAAATCACATTCACGAGTGGCGCCATCGGATGGTTCACCAAAAAGCACTGCACACTGCTGTCAGACATGTGCAAGAGACTTCACGAGACAATAACTCTTGTTACGTCACATGAGAATGGTATGCGGCAGGCTACCATGTGACGTATCACAGAAAAACGATACACATCGCTATGAGATATGTGCAAGATAATTCACCAGATGTGACCACTTGTTACGTCACATCAAGACGATATGCAGCAGACGTAGAGAGTCCACCGCTACCCAAGCGTGCAAAATGTGAAGACCGACCATGTGTTAGCAACGACGATAGTGACCGCATGTGTCATCCACCACGACTCCCCTTCACCGACACTCTGTCTAGGGAGGTGCTAGACGTCGTTCGAGACCACTGGTCGGCCATCCGAATCCACATGACAAGAGGACCTGTTTAATCCAGGTACAATTACAGAGTGTTAACACCGGACACGTCTATTCTAGAACCGTCACTGAAAACCATGTTCTGGGAAAAGACGCACGCTTTCAAGATTAATCTCAGTTATGGTTTCGTTCTGAGGAAGACGACCACGGGAAGATACATATACTATCGTTCGTCCTGCAACTGTTTTGGTCGTTACCTGGATGAACCGAGTCTTATTACCAACGCTGAAGATTTTGATGAATTGACGTGTTACAGTGGGTCATAAATCAATGTCTGGACAGTCAAAAGGTATGCGAGGTTGTCACGAATGTCACATTCTTTGTCAATCGAATCGTAGACCATCCGATAAGATGTGTGGACGTCACACTTCCGAACTATGTCAAAAACAACAAAACTGCCATCGGTCTGGAAAGCCACATGGCATCTGGAGAGACACGAGCGTACGTGTACGGGAGGTGTACGAAAAATCTATCCCGGCGGCGTTTACCATCCATCTCCGAGAGTATTCCAGCGTTTGGACAACGAAAACATTCGTGTTCCCGTGTTGCTGCGCTACAACCCCTATTATGCCACCTTTGACTTCGAGTCCTGGTTTGACACGTCACAACATCCACCGAACAGTGCCAAGGTCCACTGGGTTGCACGTCACCTGCCGTTGAGTACGTCTCTGGCGGGGAACGTACCCGGATTCGTACAAGTGCGTTGTCTCATCACAGATAGTAATAGCGATAAGTTGCTGTCTGACATGATATCCATTCTTTAATACATGAGCTATGTCGCCGACAATCCTACAAAGCTCTCATGGGTCAATTGAACGGTTGGCTTAATCAGTTTCCTGTCATCGGATTCAACTCGGGCAAGTACGATCTCAACGTCGTCAAACAACTCCTGGTGCCCTACTTCCTGTCCACGAAAGAAACATAACAAAAGGAGGAAGACAAAGTTTGTGATCAAATGTAACACCTTTAAATGTCTGTCGACGGATGACCTAAAATTCCTAGACATGACTCATTACATCGCACCTAGATTCTCGTAAGATTAGTACCTGAATGCCTACGGGTGTGAGGTTACGTAAGGTAATTTCCAGTACGAATACATGAATAGCTTGACAACACCGCATTACGTCCGAAAGGGGCCGTCTTCGGTCGACTGGAGAACGAAGGTATATCTGAAGAAGAAAACACCCGTTGTAAAGAGGCGTGGCGAGACAACGACATGAAGACATTGTGGGACTTTCTTGTCTAGTACAATAACATGGATATCGTTCCTTGTATTTGGAAGCCATCGACGAACGGTTTGCCTTCTACCGGGAACGCGGTCTCGACATGTTTAAACAAGACATCAGCATACCAGGTTTGACCTTGACATACCTGTTCAACTATGTCCTGAAGAAACCTTCTTTACGCTCTTCAACGAGACGAACACGGATCTTCATCAGCTGGTCAGAGATAACATCGTCGGAGGGGCGTTCCTTATTTTCACCAGAAAGAAAGGGGTCACTAAGATACATCGAAACGACAACGGAGAAGCAGCTCGAACGTGTCAGTCCATAGCTTACTACGATGCGAATGCTCTATTCTCCTGGTCCCTATCACAAGACATGCCGACGGGAAGGTACACGCGACGACGGGAAGAGAAGGAGTTCGGCCCTGAAGCGGCACAGCCGACCGGACAGATGGCCGCAGAATGGATGACGTGGGAGTCCGAACATACGGGACGCACTATACATCATCAGTCCAACGGACGAGAGAAGAGAATCGGCAAACTGATGGTGGACGGATGGTGCAGCGAAACAAAGACTGCCTATCAGTTTCACGGACGCTACTACCATGGATGTCCGTGTACTCGATGAGAGGTCAACGAGGTCAACGGGAAACCCATGGCTAAACTGCTCGCCGAATCGCGAATGAACACCGCCTACCTTCGTTAATTTGTTATGGTCGTCGAGCTGTGGGAATGCGAGTGGAAAGACACGAAACCGACCCGTGTGTGAAACGGTTTCTGGACGCCATCTTTCCCCGTCTTCGACACATGGGATGGAAGATGATTTCACAATAGATCCTGACAGGCGTACGCAACGGCACCGTGTTCGGAATGATTCAGTGTGACATTCGTGTACCGGAGGAATTGCGCACACACTTTGCCGAGATGCAGCCCGTCTTCAAGAACATTCACAGACCCGCGAGGACCTCTGACCGTTCATGCGCCGATGCGCCGAAGAACATCGTGACTAGTTCGCGTCGCATGCTCGTCGGACGTTATCGGGGAGATAAGATCTTGCTCGCAACACCTTTCTTGCGATGGTACCGGACCCGAGGTGACCCTCGTCTAGCAGGTCATCGAGTGCACGCCGGTCTCCTGCTTCCGTCGATTCGGCGAGGCAATGTTCGCTGCACGTCGCGAGAGAGACGGCCACCCCAACAAGGCGATAATTGTGGGCATCAATAAGTTGACGGGAAATTCCAGTTATGGAAAATTGATTACCAATGTCGATAAGCACCGCGACGACACGTACTGTACGCTTTCGACAGCTCGACGTCGCCACCGACGATGCGTACGAGATCGAAATGCACAAGAGCAGCGTCAAATATACCTTGCCTGAGCACGTGGGCTTCTTCGTGTTGCAGTGGACCAAACTGCATATGTTGGAGTTCTTCTATGATTTCATGGACAGGTACGTGGAACGTTCACTGTTTAAGTTTTGCGAAACCGACACAGAAAGCGCCTACTTAGCTCTGGCCGGAAAGTCCGTCGACGACCTCGTGACCCCGGAACTGCGAGAACACTACTTTCATCACCTCTCCGAATGGCTACCGTCCGAATGTTGTGCCGATCATAAGAACGAGTATGTGCGCTGTCGACTGGACGGACGTCCGTGGAGTGGAATCGAGACATGTTGCAAGGCGTGCAAAGCGTATGACAAGAGAACATCGGTACTCTTCAAGGTCGAGCGGTAGTAGCAACAACCGGGGTGTACGTCTTGTTGTACGTTCCCCTTCGGTCCTCTTGTGGTGGAAGTATCGTGTTATCTAACGTCACGACCAACACGACATCATCGAACGTGACCTACTACTATTAACACACGATGTTCGCCAATGATTATCATAATCGATCATGGAAACATCCGTTCACCTGCATCGCAGCGGGTCCGACGGTGTGGTAAGTGCACGTTGTGACGCGCATGCTACGTCACGCCCGTGATAGATAAGCCTCCAGAGAAGATCACTGTAGACAACGACGTGGTACATTCCGAGGAAATGTTGCCGAGCGTGTTCGATGCATCGACGAGAAACCTCGTGGTCATAGACGATCTGATCACGGAAACGGACGAACGGGTCACGACCTTGTTCACGAAAAATCGTCATCACCAAAATACGTCCGTACTCTATCTCGTACAGAACCTGTTTCCGAGAAAACAAGATGAGTCGCACGATCAGTCTGAATGCACAATACATGGTGGCCTGCAATAATTCTCGCGACGCGCCACAAACAGGACACTTGGCACGATAGATGTATCCGGGACACCTGAAGTTTGTACAAGACGCGTTAAAAGACGCCACGTCGGTGTCGTACGACTATCTCTTGATCGATCTTAAACAGGATACGCCCGAAGACATGGCCTTCTTTCCGGACGACGGCATTCAGTAAGTGTACCAACCTAAGGTATAAAATGACCGCACACGCGCCTCGTCTCATCATTCGCATCATGTCCGAGCTCGTGAAGAGACACATCCTCTCCATACAGGCGCTGAATAGATACAAGAGTGCCAAATTGAGTAGAACCATCACCAACAACGCCGACGCCGATTTTCTGTGCCATTGGCCGAGTGTGCCTACAACATATTGAAGAAGACCATTTCCTTGACCGCCGTATAGAGGCGAAGCTTGAGTAAGTACAAAACAAAACTGCGCAAGTTGAGGCGGAGAGGCGTGCCGGCGGTAATGAGTCGTCGCAGCTTGCTTCATGGTAACCAGGTCGCCGAGGGACAGACCGGAGGTTTCCTGTCGGCTTTGCTAGCACCGTTGGCCGGTGCGGTCTTTCTATCCTTGCTCAAAGAGATGCTACTTAAGTAGAAGAAGACGATGCAACATGCACGGAAGATGGCCGTGGTAGGTCCACGACTGTTGGACAGTCTTCGCGCCGCACCACCGACGGATACCCTAGGACGGAAGGTTCAGGCCCTCGAAATAAAGGTCATACTCGACAGACGCGATCTCACCGACGGGGAAAAGGTCGTCATGTATAACCAAGTGTGGCAACGATACAACCCGTTGGCTGATAAACGCATCACAGAACCGGTATGCGTGATTGCGGTGAAAGGTTTTCCAGTGGCCACGGCGGCGGCAGTGTTAACTTTAGCGGCGACTGAGGCGCCTGCCCCACCGGAGGCGGGAGCGGGAGGTGTAGTAGCGGAAGTCGTCGTCAGTGTTCCCAATGTGCTACAGCCCAAAAGCCAGGCGACTGATGGAGCAACTCAAACGAGACGTCGTATGGACTGCGCGCGGAGAGCTGATCCACGAAGGCGTACCTGTACCCAAAAGAAACGCTATCAATCTCTTGAACGATTTGAAAGACAAAAACCGCCGGCGATCCGACAGGATGACAGGTGTTTACGCGACAACTCGGCGGCATCAATCTACCCATGGAGTTGATAGACAGTGAGACCAGGAAATTACACATTCAACAGGCACAAACGAAGAGTGCAGCTGCAGCTGCAGCCACACGATCGGTCGGTAGAGCAGGACGAGCGCTGCATTGGACATCCTTCTCGCGTCGATGAATGGAACAGTCCGCCATACCCACCGCACCGTCGGAAGGTCGCAAGGAGGTAGAATGTGAGTCTTTAAAGGAGATCCATCACGGATCGACCATCGTCGATCCACAGAACAGTTGGCGTTGTCTCTTCGCCGCTATCGCTTACTCTGGACTGCACGTCGTGGCCGGGATTACTATCGACTATCTGAATCGTCTACCGACACCACCATGGTGGTTCACCGTGGCAAACAGCTTCAGGGAGTCTACTTCGACCCCGCCAAGGAGAGGAGTTACGGGGGAATCGAGTCTTTGCGCCGCGTCGCCTTACGACCTATCGAGCGTGTACCGAGGAAAGTCGTCGAACAATGGCTATCGGAAGATTGTTCGCAAGGTGGGCAGACGAAGGGAGGTGTTGGTTAAATGGTTCGGATACCCTTCAAAATTCACCAGATGTGACCACTTGTTACGTCACATCAAGACGATATGCAGCAGACGTAGAGAGTCCACCGCTACCCAAGCGTGCAAAATGTGAAGACCGACCATGTGTTAGCAACGACGATAGCGACCGCATGTGTCATCCACCACGACTCCCCTTCACCGACACTCTGTCTAGGGAGGTGCTAGACGTCGTTCGAGACCACTGGTCGGCCATCCGAATCCACATGACAAGAGGACCTGTTTAATCCAGGTACAATTACAGAGTGTTAACACCGGACACGTCTATTCTAGAACCGTCACTGAAAACTATGTTCTGGGAAAAGACGCACGCTTTCAAGATTAATCTCAGTTATGGTTTCGTTCTGAGGAAGACGACAACGGGAAGATACATATACTATCGTTCGTCCTGCAACTGTTTTGGTCGTTACCTGGATGAACCGAGTCTTATTACCAACGCTGAAGATTTTGATGAATTGACGTGTTACAGTGGGTCATAAATCAATGTCTGGACAGTCAAAAGGTATGCGAGGTTGTCACGAATGTCACATTCTTTGTCAACCGAATCGTAGACCATCCGATAAGATGTGTGGACGTCACACTTCCGAACTATGTCAAAAACAACAAAACTGCCATCGGTCTGGAAAGCCACATGGCATCTGGAGAGACACGAGCGTACGTGTACGGGAGGTGTACGAAAAATCTATCCCGGCGGCGTTTACCATCCATCTCCGAGAGTATTCCAGCGTTTGGACAACGAAAACATTCGTGTTCCCGTGTTGCTGCGCTGCAACCCCTATTATGCCACCTTTGACTTCGAGTCCTGGTTTGACACGTCACAACATCCACCGAACAGTGCCAAGGTCCACTGGGTTGCACGTCACCTGCCGTTGAGTACGTCTCTGGCGGGGAACGTACCCGGATTCGTACAAGTGCGTTGTCTCATTACAGATAGTAATAGCGATAAGTTGCTGTCTGACATGATATCCATTCTTTAATACATGAGCTATGTCGCCGACAATCCTACAAAGCTCTCATGGGTCAATTGAACGGTTGGCTTAATCAGTTTCCTGTCATCGGATTCAACTCGGGCAAGTACGATCTCAACGTCGTCAAACAACTCCTGGTGCCCTACTTCCTGTCCACGAAAGAAACATAACAAAAGGAGGAAGGCAAAGTTTGTGATCAAATGTAACACCTTTAAATGTCTGTCGACGGATGACCTAAAATTCCTAGACATGACTCATTACATCGCACCTAGATTCTCGTAAGATTTGTACCTGAATGCCTACGGGTGTGAGGTTACGCAAGGTAATTTCCAGTACGAATACATGAATAGCTTGACAACACCGCATTACGTCCGAAAGGGGCCGTCTTCGGTCGACTGGAGAACGAAGGTATATCTGAAGAAGAAAACACCGTTGTAAAGAGGCGTGGCGAGACAACGACATGAAGACATTGTGGGACTTTCTTGTCTAGTACAATAACATGGATATCGTTCCTTGTATTTGGAAGCCATCGACGAACGGTTTGCCTTCTACCGGGAACGCGGTCTCGACATGTTTAAACAAGACATCAGCATACCAGGTTTGACCTTGACATACCTGTTCAACTATGTCCTGAAGAAACCTTCTTTACGCTCTTCAACGAGACGAACACGGATCTTCATCAGCTGGTCAGAGATAACATCGTCGGAGGGGCGTTCCTTATTTTCACCAGAAAGAAAGGGGTCACTAAGATACATCGAAACGACAACGGAGAAGCAGCTCGAACGTGTCAGTCCATAGCTTGCTACGATGCGAATGCTCTATTCTCCTGGTCCCTATCACAAGACATGCCGACGGGAAGGTACACGCGACGACGGGAAGAGAAGGAGTTCGGCCCTGAAGCGGCACAGCCGACCGGACAGATGGTCGCAGAATGGATGACGTGGGAGTCCGAACATACGGGACGCACTATACATCATCAGTCCAACGGACGAGAGAAGAGAATCGGCAAACTGATGGTGGACGGATGGTGCAGCGAAACAAAGACTGCCTATCAGTTTCACGGACGCTACTACCATGGATGTCCGTGTACTCGATGAGAGGTCAACGAGGTCAACGGGAAACCCATGGCTAAACTGCTCGCCGAATCGCGAATGAACACCGCCTACCTTCGTTAATTTGTTATGGTCGTCGAGCTGTGGGAATGCGAGTGGAAAGACACGAAACCGACCCGTGTGTGAAACGGTTTCTGGACGCCATCTTTCCCCGTCGTCGACACATGGGATGGAAGATGATTTCACAACAGATCCTGACAGGCGTACGCAACGGCACCGTGTTCGGAATGATTCAGTGTGACATTCGTGTACCGGAGGAATTGCGCACACACTTTGCCGAGATGCAGCCCGTCTTCAAGAACATTCACAGACCCGCGAGGACCTCTGACCGTTCATGCGCCGATGCGCCGAAGAACATCGTGACTAGTTCGCGTCGCATGCTCGTCGGACGTTATCGGGGAGATAAGATCTTGCTCGCAACACCTTTCTTGCGATGGTACCGGACCCGAGGTGACCCTCGTCTAGCAGGTCATCGAGTGCACACCGGTCTCCTGCTTCCGTCGATTCGGCGAGGCAATGTTCGCTGCACGTCGCGAGAGAGACGGCCACCCCAACAAGGCGATAATTGTGGGCATCAATAAGTTGACGGGAAATTCCAGTTATGGAAAATTGATTACCAATGTCGATAAGCACCGCGACGACACGTACTGTACGCTTTCGACAGCTCGACGTCGCCACCGACGATGCGTACGAGATCGAAATGCACAAGAGCAGCGTCAAATATACCTTGCCTGAGCACGTGGGCTTCTTCGTGTTGCAGTGGACCAAACTGCATATGTTGGAGTTCTTCTATGATTTCATGGACAGGTACGTGGAACGTTCACTGTTTAAGTTTTGCGAAACCGACACAGAAAGCGCCTACTTAGCTCTGGCCGGAAAGTCCGTCGACGACCTCGTGACCCCGGAACTGCGAGAACACTACTTTCATCACCTCTCCGAATGGCTACCGTCCGAATGTTGTGCCGATCATAAGAACGAGTATGTGCGCTGTCGACTGGACGGACGTCCGTGGAGTGGAATCGAGACATGTTGCAAGGCGTGCAAAGCGTATGACAAGAGAACATCGGTACTCTTCAAGGTCGAGCGGTAGTAGCAACAACCGGGGTGTACGTCTTGTTGTACGTTCCCCTTCGGTCCTCTTGTGGTGGAAGTATCGTGTTATCTAACGTCACGACCAACACGACATCATCGAACGTGACCTACTACTATTAACACACGATGTTCGCCAATGATTATCATAATCGATCATGGAAACATCCGTTCACCTGCATCGCAGCGGGTCCGACGGTGTGGTAAGTGCACGTTGTGACGCGCATGCTACGTCACGCCCGTGATAGATCCGCCTCCCGAGAAGATCACTGTAGACAACGACGTGGTACATTCCGAGGAAATGTTGCCGAGCGTGTTCGATGCATCGACGAGAAACCTCGTGGTCATAGACGATCTGATCACGGAAACGGACGAACGGGTCACGACCTTGTTCACGAAAAATCGTCATCACCAAAATACGTCCGTACTCTATCTCGTACAGAACCTGTTTCCGAGAAAACAAGATGAGTCGCACGATCAGTCTGAATGCACAATACATGGTGGCCTGCAATAATTCTCGCGACGCGTCACAAACAGGACACTTGGCACGATAGATGTATCCGGGACACCTGAAGATTGTACAAGACGCGTTAAAAGACGCCACGTCGGTGTCGTACGACTATCTCTTGATCGATCTTAAACAGGATACGCCCGAAGACATGGCCTTCTTTCCGGACGACGGCATTCAGTAAGTGTACCAACCTAAGGTATAAAATGACCGCACACGCGCCTCGTCTCATCATTCGCATCATGTCCGAGCTCGTGAAGAGACACATCCTCTCCATACAGGCGCTGAATAGATACAAGAGTGCCAAATTGAGTAGAACCATCACCAACAACGCCGACGCCGATTTTCTGTGCCATTGGCCGAGTGTGCCTACAACATATTGAAGAAGACCATTTCCTTGACCGCCGTATAGAGGCGAAGCTTGAGTAAGTACAAAACAAAACTGCGCAAGTTGAGGCGGAGAGGCGTGCCGGCGGTAATGAGTCGTCGCAGCTTGCTTCATGGTAACCAGGTCGCCGAGGGACAGACCGGAGGTTTCCTGTCGGCTTTGCTAGCACCGTTGGCCGGTGCGGTCTTTCTATCCTTGCTCAAAGAGATGCTACTTAAGTAGAAGAAGACGATGCAACATGCACGGAAGATGGCCGTGGTAGGTCCACGACTGTTGGACAGTCTTCGCGCCGCACCACCGACGGATACCCTAGGACGGAAGGTTCAGGCCCTCGAAATAAAGGTCATACTCGACAGACGCGATCTCACCGACGGGGAAAAGGTCGTCATGTATAACCAAGTGTGGCAACGATACAACCCGTTGGCTGATAAACGCATCACAGAACCGGTATGCGTGATTGCGGTGAAAGGTTTTCCAGTGGCCACGGCGGCGGCAGTGTTAACTTTAGCGGCGACTGAGGCGCCTGCCCCACCGGAGGCGGGAGCGGGAGGTGTAGTAGCGGAAGTCGTCGTCAGTGTTCCCAATGTGCTACAGCCCAAAAGCCAGGCGACTGATGGAGCAACTCAAACGAGACGTCGTATGGACTGCGCGCGGAGAGCTGATCCACGAAGGCGTACCTGTACCCAAAAGAAACGCTATCAATCTCTTGAACGATTTGAAAGACAAAAACCGCCGGCGATCCGACAGGATGACAGGTGTTTACGCGACAACTCGGCGGCATCAATCTACCCATGGAGTTGATAGACAGTGAGACCAGGAAATTACACATTCAACAGGCAGAAACGAAGAGTGCAGTTGCAGCTGCAGCCACACGATCGGTCGGTAGAGCAGGACGAGCGCTGCATTGGACATCCTTCTCGCGTCGATGAATGGAACAGTCCGCCATACCCACCGCACCGTCGGAAGGACGCAAGGAGGTAGAATGTGAGTCTTTAAAGGAGATCCATCACGGATCGACCATTGTCGATCCACAGAACAGTTGGCGTTGTCTCTTCGCCGCTATCGCTTACTCTGGACTGCACGTCGTGGCCGGGATTACTATCGACTATCTGAATCGTCTACCGACACCACCATGGTGGTTCACCGTGGCAAACAGCTTCAGGGAGTCTACTTCGACCCCGCCAAGGAGAGGAGTTACGGGGGAATCGAGTCTTTGCGCCGCGTCGCCTTACGACCTATCGAGCGTGTACCGAGGAAAGTCGTCGAACAATGGCTATCGGAAGATTGTTCGCAAGGTGGGCAGACGAAGGGAGGTGTTGGTTAAATGGTTCGGATACCCTTCAAAATTCACCAGATGTGACCACTTGTTACGTCACATCAAGACGATATGCAGCAGACGTAGAGAGTCCACCGCTACCCAAGCGTGCAAAATGTGAAGACCGACCATGTGTTAGCAACGACGATAGCGACCGCATGTGTCATCCACCACGACTCCCCTTCACCGACACTCTGTCTAGGGAGGTGCTAGACGTCGTTCGAGACCACTGGTCGGCCATCCGAATCCACATGACAAGAGGACCTGTTTAATCCAGGTACAATTACAGAGTGTTAACACCGGACACGTCTATTCTAGAACCGTCACTGAAAACTATGTTCTGGGAAAAGACGCACGCTTTCAAGATTAATCTCAGTTATGGTTTCGTTCTGAGGAAGACGACAACGGGAAGATACATATACTATCGTTCGTCCTGCAACTGTTTTGGTCGTTACCTGGATGAACCGAGTCTTATTACCAACGCTGAAGATTTTGATGAATTGACGTGTTACAGTGGGTCATAAATCAATGTCTGGACAGTCAAAAGGTATGCGAGGTTGTCACGAATGTCACATTCTTTGTCAACCGAATCGTAGACCATCCGATAAGATGTGTGGACGTCACACTTCCGAACTATGTCAAAAACAACAAAACTGCCATCGGTCTGGAAAGCCACATGGCATCTGGAGAGACACGAGCGTACGTGTACGGGAGGTGTACGAAAAATCTATCCCGGCGGCGTTTACCATCCATCTCCGAGAGTATTCCAGCGTTTGGACAACGAAAACATTCGTGTTCCCGTGTTGCTGCGCTGCAACCCCTATTATGCCACCTTTGACTTCGAGTCCTGGTTTGACACGTCACAACATCCACCGAACAGTGCCAAGGTCCACTGGGTTGCACGTCACCTGCCGTTGAGTACGTCTCTGGCGGGGAACGTACCCGGATTCGTACAAGTGCGTTGTCTCATTACAGATAGTAATAGCGATAAGTTGCTGTCTGACATGATATCCATTCTTTAATACATGAGCTATGTCGCCGACAATCCTACAAAGCTCTCATGGGTCAATTGAACGGTTGGCTTAATCAGTTTCCTGTCATCGGATTCAACTCGGGCAAGTACGATCTCAACGTCGTCAAACAACTCCTGGTGCCCTACTTCCTGTCCACGAAAGAAACATAACAAAAGGAGGAAGGCAAAGTTTGTGATCAAATGTAACACCTTTAAATGTCTGTCGACGGATGACCTAAAATTCCTAGACATGACTCATTACATCGCACCTAGATTCTCGTAAGATTTGTACCTGAATGCCTACGGGTGTGAGGTTACGCAAGGTAATTTCCAGTACGAATACATGAATAGCTTGACAACACCGCATTACGTCCGAAAGGGGCCGTCTTCGGTCGACTGGAGAACGAAGGTATATCTGAAGAAGAAAACACTCGTTGTAAAGAGGCGTGGCGAGACAACGACATGAAGACATTGTGGGACTTTCTTGTCTAGTACAATAACATGGATATCGTTCCTTGTATTTGGAAGCCATCGACGAACGGTTTGCCTTCTACCGGGAACGCGGTCTCGACATGTTTAAACAAGACATCAGCATACCAGGTTTGACCTTGACATACCTGTTCAACTATGTCCTGAAGAAACCTTCTTTACGCTCTTCAACGAGACGAACACGGATCTTCATCAGCTGGTCAGAGATAACATCGTCGGAGGGGCGTTCCTTATTTTCACCAGAAAGAAAGGGGTCACTAAGATACATCGAAACGACAACGGAGAAGCAGCTCGAACGTGTCAGTCCATAGCTTGCTACGATGCGAATGCTCTATTCTCCTGGTCCCTATCACAAGACATGCCGACGGGAAGGTACACGCGACGACGGGAAGAGAAGGAGTTCGGCCCTGAAGCGGCACAGCCGACCGGACAGATGGTCGCAGAATGGATGACGTGGGAGTCCGAACATACGGGACGCACTATACATCATCAGTCCAACGGACGAGAGAAGAGAATCGGCAAACTGATGGTGGACGGATGGTGCAGCGAAACAAAGACTGCCTATCAGTTTCACGGACGCTACTACCATGGATGTCCGTGTACTCGATGAGAGGTCAACGAGGTCAACGGGAAACCCATGGCTAAACTGCTCGCCGAATCGCGAATGAACACCGCCTACCTTCGTTAATTTGTTATGGTCGTCGAGCTGTGGGAATGCGAGTGGAAAGACACGAAACCGACCCGTGTGTGAAACGGTTTCTGGACGCCATCTTTCCCCGTCGTCGACACATGGGATGGAAGATGATTTCACAACAGATCCTGACAGGCGTACGCAACGGCACCGTGTTCGGAATGATTCAGTGTGACATTCGTGTACCGGAGGAATTGCGCACACACTTTGCCGAGATGCAGCCCGTCTTCAAGAACATTCACAGACCCGCGAGGACCTCTGACCGTTCATGCGCCGATGCGCCGAAGAACATCGTGACTAGTTCGCGTCGCATGCTCGTCGGACGTTATCGGGGAGATAAGATCTTGCTCGCAACACCTTTCTTGCGATGGTACCGGACCCGAGGTGACCCTCGTCTAGCAGGTCATCGAGTGCACACCGGTCTCCTGCTTCCGTCGATTCGGCGAGGCAATGTTCGCTGCACGTCGCGAGAGAGACGGCCACCCCAACAAGGCGATAATTGTGGGCATCAATAAGTTGACGGGAAATTCCAGTTATGGAAAATTGATTACCAATGTCGATAAGCACCGCGACGACACGTACTGTACGCTTTCGACAGCTCGACGTCGCCACCGACGATGCGTACGAGATCGAAATGCACAAGAGCAGCGTCAAATATACCTTGCCTGAGCACGTGGGCTTCTTCGTGTTGCAGTGGACCAAACTGCATATGTTGGAGTTCTTCTATGATTTCATGGACAGGTACGTGGAACGTTCACTGTTTAAGTTTTGCGAAACCGACACAGAAAGCGCCTACTTAGCTCTGGCCGGAAAGTCCGTCGACGACCTCGTGACCCCGGAACTGCGAGAACACTACTTTCATCACCTCTCCGAATGGCTACCGTCCGAATGTTGTGCCGATCATAAGAACGAGTATGTGCGCTGTCGACTGGACGGACGTCCGTGGAGTGGAATCGAGACATGTTGCAAGGCGTGCAAAGCGTATGACAAGAGAACATCGGTACTCTTCAAGGTCGAGCGGTAGTAGCAACAACCGGGGTGTACGTCTTGTTGTACGTTCCCCTTCGGTCCTCTTGTGGTGGAAGTATCGTGTTATCTAACGTCACGACCAACACGACATCATCGAACGTGACCTACTACTATTAACACACGATGTTCGCCAATGATTATCATAATCGATCATGGAAACATCCGTTCACCTGCATCGCAGCGGGTCCGACGGTGTGGTAAGTGCACGTTGTGACGCGCATGCTACGTCACGCCCGTGATAGATCCGCCTCCCGAGAAGATCACTGTAGACAACGACGTGGTACATTCCGAGGAAATGTTGCCGAGCGTGTTCGATGCATCGACGAGAAACCTCGTGGTCATAGACGATCTGATCACGGAAACGGACGAACGGGTCACGACCTTGTTCACGAAAATTCGTCATCACCAAAATACGTCCGTATTCTATCTCGTACAGAACCTGTTTCCGAGAAAACAAGATGAGTCGCACGATCAGTCTGAATGCACAATACATGGTGGCCTGCAATAATTCTCGCGACGCGTCACAAACAGGACACTTGGCACGACAGATGTATCCGGGACACCTGAAGTTTGTACAAGACGCGTTAAAAGACGCCACGTCGGTGTCGTACGACTATATCTTGATCGATCTTAAACAGGATACGCCCGAAGACATGGCCTTCTTTCCGGACGACGGCATTCAGTAAGTGTACCAACCTAAGGTATAAAATGACCGCACACGCGCCTCGTCTCATCATTCGCATCATGTCCGAGCTCGTGAAGAGACACATCCTCTCCATACAGGCGCTGAATAGATACAAGAGTGCCAAATTGAGTAGAACCATCACCAACAACGCCGACGCCGATTTTCTGTGCCATTGGCCGAGTGTGCCTACAACATATTGAAGAAGACCATTTCCTTGACCGCCGTATAGAGGCGAAGCTTGAGTAAGTACAAAACAAAACTGCGCAAGTTGAGGCGGAGAGGCGTGCCGGCGGTAATGAGTCGTCGCAGCTTGCTTCATGGTAACCAGGTCGCCGAGGGACAGACCGGAGGTTTCCTGTCGGCTTTGCTAGCACCGTTGGCCGGTGCGGTCTTTCTATCCTTGCTCAAAGAGATGCTACTTAAGTAGAAGAAGACGATGCAACATGCACGGAAGATGGCCGTGGTAGGTCCACGACTGTTGGACAGTCTTCGCGCCGCACCACCGACGGATATCCTAGGACGGAAGGTTCAGGCCCTCGAAATAAAGGTCATACTCGACAGACGCGATCTCACCGACGGGGAAAAGGTCGTCATGTATAACCAAGTGTGGCAACGATACAACCCGTTGGCTGATAAACGCATCACAGAACCGGTATGCGTGATTGCGGTGAAAGGTTTTCCAGTGGCCACGGCGGCGGCAGTGTTAACTTTAGCGGCGACTGAGGCGCCTGCCCCACCGGAGGCGGGGGCGGGAGGTGTAGAAGCGGAAGTCGTCGTCAGTGTTCCCAATGTGCTACAGCCCAAAAGCCAGGCGACTGATGGAGCAACTCAAACGAGACGTCGTATGGACTGCGCGCGGAGAGCTGATCCACGAAGGCGTACCTGTACCCAAAAGAAACGCTATCAATCTCTTGAACGATTTGAAAGACAAAAACCGCCGGCGATCCGACAGGATGACAGGTGTTTACGCGACAACTCGGCGGCATCAATCTACCCATGGAGTTGATAGACAGTGAGACCAGGAAATTACACATTCAACAGGCACAAACGAAGAGTGCAGCTGCAGCTGCAGCCACACGATCGGTCGGTAGAGCAGGACGAGCGCTGCATTGGACATCCTTCTCGCGTCGATGAATGGAACAGTCCGCCATACCCACCCCACCGTCGGAAGGACGAAAGGAGGTAGAATGTGAGTCTTTAAAGGAGATCCATCACGGATCGACCATCGTCGATCCACAGAACAGTTGGCGTTGTCTCTTCGCCGCTATCGCTTACTCTGGACTGCACGTCGTGGCCGGGATTACCATCGACTATCTGAATCGTCTACCGACACCACCATGGTGGTTCACCGTGGCAAACAGCTTCAGGGAGTCTACTTCGACCCCGCCAAGGAGGGGAGTTACGGGGGAATCGAGTCTTTGCGCCGCGTCGCCTTACGACCTATCGAGCGTGTACCGAGGAAAGTCGTCGAACAATGGCTATCGGAAGATTGTTCGCAAGGTGGGCAGACGAAGGGAGGTGTTGGTTAAATGGTTCGGATACCCTTCAAAATTCAACAGCTGGATCGATACCAAGGCCCTCGTCGTCTATAATGACTAGCCACGTTTCCAGACGCTCCGCAGAACGATAGGACTCCGTGGCACATCTTCGACATCGCGTGTCCCAAAGAGGAGATCGTGTTTCTGTGTCAGGTCGACTTCTTGTACACGGTCATCGTGGTCAGCATCTACCACCTGTCGATCGGTTACGAGAATCCGACTCTGTGAACGGTCCTGTTGAGTAGTTCGTTGGCTTACCTACTACCCAACCGGACTTTGAGACAACAAGACGACGAGTGATTTTTATCTGACGTTGCCTAGTAATGCTTCCATGCACACGCACCCCGATAACACTGTGGTGCATTACATCACGGACTAGCCTCGTCACGTCGTGCGGTCTGGCAGCGGCGAGTGGGAATACGGTATGGTAGAGTTGTTACCCGTACACTTCGTACAACGTTCGTGAGGATGGTACCACGTTCTACCTCTACGAATCCGATAGTATAGGATTCATTCCGTCTGCCAAGACCGAGCACGGGTATTACTACAACGTGACCCAATTGTTGCGCGTCATCAACAAGGCACTGTTGAAAATGTCGACGGATAGGGTCAAGGCGAAACCGAGCTACAGCGACATCTCCACAAGGTTACCTTGCACATGAAACCCACAACCGAGTTTAGCATACCCCTAGGGAGTGCCATGGGAACCATACTAAGTTTCCATACGACGGTGATCACCAGTATCGACACAAAGTCTACATGCACATACGTCCCCCACCAATGCGTAGAAATAACATAAGACCGACGTCGACCACCTAATCCAATACACCAGACAGTGTTGATGAGTACGCCTTCGAGAAAGAGGCCGCTTCCATGGTGGACATGCATCAAGGATTCACCACCATGTATGTCTACACGGACGTCGTGGAATCACGTGTCGTCGGCGATAGTCCCGCACTGCTGTTGCGGAGCGTTGCGGTTATAGGACGGAATGGTTCCACCGTGTCCGAGAGTTTCGATAACGTCCAATACGTCTCTCTCTTGTGTAAAGAGTTCGGGACGATAGATATCGATATAAGAGACGACACCGGGCGACGCGTGCAATTCGAGGTCGGTAAGGTGACGGCAACACTTCATTTCCGAAGACGACGGCACTGTTCCAAAGATGAATTACAACGACTGCTACACTCGACAAGCGGGAGGTGCGCTTCTCTATTTTGTAGGTGCCCGATACCAACGAGGACACGGACTAGGAAGTCTATTCGGATGTCTACTGCGTAGCGTCATGCCGCTCGTCAAGAGGTGCCCTGGCGTTGGGAAATAGAGCATTGACGACCGGCGCACGCATAGCGAATGACTTATTGTCGGAAATGAACATAAAAACAGCCGTCAAACGTCGCGTCACCGCTGCCGATAGGGACATGTTGAGCGACCTCTTGATCCCTGACGTGCAACCATGTAAGCATATAAGACGCGCACCTGCCATGACACGGACGAAGGTACGCACGTTGCGGAAACGTGAGCCCGACATATTCGACGATGGCTTTCATGCATAAACAATCGTGTGAGGGGGTCAAGAGCGAGCTCGATATCTTCACCGTGCCTCCGACTCAGACCAGTATCATCGGTAGTCACACGGTACAATATCAACCCATGTCCTCGCTCAACTCGGGACGACCGATATAATTCGTCATACCCGGATCGGGAGACGATTACCTGGATATCAGCACGATGCTACACGTTCAAGCGAAGGTGACCCGTGCCGACGGAACCGACCTTGACACCGCCGATCCTTTGGGTACTGTGAATAACTGGCTCCATTCGCTATTCAGTCAGGTCGACGTCTACCTGAATGAAACGCTCGTGACCACCTCGACCAATCGTATGGAAGCCGCCGGGGATGACAACGCTGGGTTTGTGACTAGACGATGAGACAAGATCGTTCGGAGACGCGTGGTCGATATAATGGTCGTCTCCACGTGGACCTGTTCCTCCAGGATAAATTCCTTATCAACGGCGTAGAGGTCAAGATACATCTGGTGCACAGCAAGGATACGTTCGCGCTCATGGCCGGCGGAGCCAACCCCGCACTCTTCCCAAACGTCTCGTGGTAAGCTGCATCGATAACGACACCTACAACGGGACCTACAACAAAAATCCGTTCCACGCCAACAACAATCACATCAACTTCCTCGCCGTGTACGCGGGCGAACGAGAGATACCCTCCAAACCTTTCGACCCAAATTTCAACGACGACCTCTTCGTCCGGTGCTACCATAATCTGTTCACCTCTACCGGTAAGGTGTGGCAGGACGAAGGGAACGGCTTGTCTCGTGCCGACTTCCAACACGGCTACACCTTCTTCGGCTTGGATCTCACCCCGATGCTTGCAACGATGGCTGCTTCCATCTGGTACAAAAGGGCAACCTGCGCATCGAGATTCATTTCCGCGATGCACTGACGACCACTGTGAACGTCATCACCTACGCCGAGACCGTGCTGGAGATCGACAAGAGTCGCAACGTCATCTACGATTTCTGATGGAGACCCTGCCGATTGTTCGCCTACTCGTCCTGGACCCGCATGCAGAGGCCATCGTTCGCGTGTTTCGACATTATGTTTACTACTGTTTCGCTATATATAACTAGGTCATCATAGGACCGATGGCGTGTTTGGTTTTCATGCATGTACAGTGTTTCATTAACAAGCAGGTATCATCATCGTCATCATCGTTCGAGCCTATGGCGCGGTGGTCAGACTCCCGTAAGCTCACGACCTCTGCCGCGGCGTTAAGTCATCCGTAAGTCGTACCATACGAGCCAATGGCGTGGTCGTAATAACCCGTAAGCTCACGACCGCTGGCGAGGTTGTAAAAAACCCGCAAATCATGTCACATCATCCACTTGTCTTCAGTTAATAAAATACGGTTTCGTGCATGTTAGCATATGCTAACAGGTATGCAAATCATTGTACGCTTGTATCTTTAGTCAATAAAATATGTGTGCACTCGTATACTTTTGTGTTCTTTCATACACGCGCATACATACACCTCTAATATGAGACACCGATCACTCTCTCTCTCTCTCTCTCTCTCTCTCTCTCTCTCTCTCTCTCTCTCTCTCTCTCTCTCTCTCTCTCTCTCCTCTCTCTCTCTCTCTCTCTCTCTCTCTCTCTCTCTCTCTCTCTCTCTCCTCTCTCTCTCTCCCCTCTCTCTATCGTTCTTTCACTCACTCACTCACGCACTCACTCCCTCCCGCTGACACTCCCTCCTTCCCACCCTCCCTCCCTCCCTCCCTCCCTCCCTCCCTCACTAACTCACTCACTCACTCACTCACTCACTCTCTCACTCATTCTTATTCACTTACTCACTCACTCACCCACTCATTCGTTCACTCATTCACTAACTGTCTCACCCACTCACTCGCGCGTGTATGTGTGCTCGCGTTCACGCGTCTGCATTTGTGCGCGCGTTCGTCTGGGAGTGCCCATGTGTGTGTGTGTGTGTGTGTGTGTGTGTGTGTGTGTGTGTGTGTGTGTGTTTATCTTTAAAGTTTTATCTCCTCTAACCCTAAATAATGTGTCAACGAGTGTTTTGACTGTGAAAATAGATATACATGTCCATGATTAGGTAATATATGTTGACGTTACTCATATTTAATTATTAAAAACATCACTATTTACGGCAACGAGCAGAAAACGTTGCTTGGTGCGTGTCAGATTTATACAAAGCCACATCATTAGGGATGTGTGCATATAGTTCTAGAATGTTCTGCGATCGCTACGACACGCGCAGGTGTTAAGACAAGCTGAACCAGTTGCACAATCACGGTAAAAAAATCGTTGCTAGTCAAGCTATCGAACCACTCGCAAAAAAACGTTTACCAGCGTATGCCTAACAGTAGTAGTTGCCATATATGTTGTCTTGTTTAACTTCCTGTGTGGCATATTGCCAGATAAGTGACGCTTCTCTAATGATATTCAGGATCTGAGTAAGCATGACTCACGCAGGCACTAAGACACTCCCATTTGGCGCGCTTTGAAGTAGCAGGATTGTCGTCGACATCTGCAAATAATTGTGCAAATTGAAAACTTCCGCCACCAAAAGTTGAAAGTGCATCAAAGCCACTACTGTTTAGGTTTATTCTAATAGCGAATCATCATGGCTATCTGCATATGAACGACAAATGTCGTGTTTAGCAACCAGCGGCCAACCGTAAATTGTGTTCGTAGTTCAGCGTGAAGCTTGGATACTTACGTGCGTCTTTAAACTAATTAAAGAACAAGGCCGGGTCTGTTCATGATCAAAAGGCAACGCCCTGTAACTGAGTGAACCTTTCCCAAGTAATGAATCAACTACTGCCATCATTACCGTCATCAACGTCAGCAACAATGTGTCGGTGGTGACGTTGCCAAGGGGCAGATTGTATTGTCAAATCACGGTTTCCATAAAAATGCGTCTAGTGACAAAAGAGAGCACAATTTGCAATAACAAAGGTTTACTCTCCATCTTCACTCTCCAACACTCACTCACTCATTCACTCACTCACTTGTTCACTAATTCATGCATACACTCACTGTCTACCTCTCCCCACGCGCTCTCTCTCTCTCTCTCTCTCTCTCTCTCTCTCTCTCTCTCTCTCTCTCTCTCTCTCTCTCTCTCTCTCTCTCTCTCTCTCTCTCTCTCTCTTACGCATGCATCCACTAGGTGAATCCCTCATTACCCCTAATTACTCCTTAATTAGCCCTCATACACGTGTCCCACATTCCTGCAGGAGGCATTACATCCAATACATTCCGCCATGAGGCACTACATCCGGTCATGTGACCACAATGACAGCCGTCATCTTAGATTTTTCACCATGGGTGCCCCGCCCACCCCCCTAATGGCGTAACTAATTACAGCACTATGAACAATAATGGATATGGCGCTGCATAAAAAAAATAATTATACTAGTTAAATACGCATTTTAGTCAGTACAGGTATATATACATATTTGTCCGATATGTTATTTCGCATAACGTAAGTTATTTCTTTACAAAGGTATATTTTATATTAAATATATTTTTATTCTTTCTTAAATTGTTATGATAGTGATTATGTTTTACCAATGATGTTTTTTTTATCCGGATACACGGCGTTATACAATTAGCAGTTTATTATTATTATGTGTGAGTGTGTGTGTGTATGTGTGTGTGCGTGTGTGTGTGCGTGTGTGTGTGTGAGTGTATGCGTCTGTGTGTGTGCGTGTGTGTGTGTGTGTGTGTGTGTGTGTGCGTGCGTGTGTAGGCTTACTCTCTTAAATTACATTAATATATGTTGTTCTTACACAAATCTGAGGAAACCTTCGTGTGAAGAATCACTATTCTAAATTACTAGTTATTTACTTATGTCATCGACTGAGTACAAACAAATTGTTAAAAAGTTGTCTTAATTGTGAAATAATTAACATTATCTAACACAAATAAACGTTGTTCGTATTCAGTTGAAAGGTGTAATAGTTCTGATATTGTGTGCAATTGTGAATTAAATATACATAATAAGGCTGTCAATACGAAACAGTTATTTTATTGTAAGTTCACAATAATTAGTATTGTCAACAGTAACTTTTTATAGCCCTTATAATAATATTAATTCGAAAGCAACACATACCATACTAAATTAAAACCAAATAGGCCATTACATCAAGACAATACATCATAGACGTAGTTTAACAAATTAGCTCATTAATAGAGTAGGCCACGCTATGGTAAGGGTGTCAACAAACGGAACATTTCGGGAATAATACATATTTATTTGCAACTTTAAAGACTTGTAATAAGCTGCCACTGACGCCGCAGCCTCACTGGTCCCGGCAGATTGTATTCGTGTTCTGTCGGTTCAACGCGAAATTCCGTTGCAACGCTGTAATTAGCTGATTTCACAGTGTGGTGTGACAATCATTTCCTAGACCTGAACGTTCGTAAAACTGAAGAACTCATACTATATTTTAGGAAAAACCCTACTCCTCCCAAAAGACTATTCATTAACCGACCGAGAGTGTGTAAAGAGAGTAGATGAATTCAAGTATCTCGGCACTATCATTGATGCAAAGCTCACATTTGGTGAAAATACAGCGATAATTAACAGAAAGTGCCAGCAAAAGCTGTATTTCTTACGCAAGCTCAGGTCACTCAGTGTCAGCAAACATGGTCTACAAACCTTCTACAGATGCTACATAGAAAGCTCTATTACATTTGGGTTTCTTGTGTGGTACGGCGGTCTGAGTACCGTGCATCGCAACATCTGGCACGAACAGTCAGGGTTAGTGGCAAGGTGGTAAGGAAAAAGCAAACCAGTCTAGAAGATCTATACAGGCAACGGACATTCATTAGTCTTATTGACGACGGAACAAAATAGTTTCGAGTACGATTCAATTTGCAGTGAGGGAGTTGAAAGCGGCGGCCAGAAGGAAGTAGTTTATAGTATGGAAACAGGGGATGTTCGGCGTATGAGGAGACGTTCCTTCCCCCGTTTCCAAGCTATAAACTACTTCCTTCTGGCCCCCGCTTTCAACTCCCTCACTGCAAATTGAATCGCACTCGAAACTCTTTTGTTCCCTCATCAATAAGACTAATGAATGAGTAACTGACCTTCGTTCCCCTCCATCTCTGCCAGTCTTCCCTGCCAGTCTGACACTGAGTGAGCCTGAGATGTTTTATGAGATGATTTAACTTTAGTTTAAACTGTTGTAACTTATTTAACTTATTTAACATATATATTTAACCGATATGACTTTTATTACTATTTTTTAAGTACATTTTTTATATTGCATGTACATTTGCTTTATTTGTTTTAATATGCTACTCTACACCCCAAATGAATTTCTGCCTAGACTGCTGGAACATTCAGGTGGCAAACTAACACTGGATAAAGCATTACAAAAATGCCGAGCAGCAGAAGACTAAAAAAAGAACACGAAGGCACTGAAAGACACCGTGCAAAATGACAGCGAATCGGCGGGAAAGTATTCTAGACTGTGTTTCCGAGAATACCTCATTTGATTGTTGTTCATTCTAGTATGACCTTCGCGTAGTTGGTGCATGTTGTAGCGTCCGCTGTAGTTTGAATTTGAAGCAGCTGGGTACTGCTGTTGCGAAATAAAGAAGTTGCATTCGCCTCGGCAGTGTTTCCTTTACCGCACCGGACGACACCTAACCACCCAAATCGACGAACCCATACCGCTCGGGGTCCGGCAACATTTGGTGTCAGGAAACGGGATTTTGGTGTGGAACTGAAAATACCGAGACATGCCACTTCCCGTAAGTCGCGGCAGGAAGAGCCAGCAACCCCGCCAGAACCGGCAGTAATAAACATGCAGGCGTTCGCTGACATGTTACAGCAGCAGCAACAACAGCAGCAGCATGAGAGATAAGAAGAATTACAGCAGCTGCAGCAGCAGCTACAGCAGCAACAACTGGAGGCTGTCCAAGCGTTAGATGCGACAGTCGCGGCCAAAATCGACCAGTTTGAGCAGAAGCTGGAAGAGAAGACCACACAACTTGCCGAGCAGACCTCGCAACTGGATAGTCGGCTCCGACATTTGGAGGATGGCGTGTCATAACGCGTCACCGTTCGTGGCTACAGACGTCACCTCCGCATCGATGTTTCGGCCTTCCCTTGGTGGACACACGCGTCAGCGTCCACCGAAGTTTGACGGAAAGACGACGTGGGAGAGTTACCACGCCCAGTTCGAGATGGTCGCAGAGCTCAATGGATGGCAGGACTCGGAGAAAGCTGCTTTTTTAGCCACCAGCTTGGAAGGACCAGCAGCCAATGTGCTAGGTGGCATGGACAGCACGAAGCGCCGCAGCTACTGTGTCCTCGTAACCGCACTCGAGATGAGGTTTGGAGCGACCGGGCAGCGGGAGTTGAGTCGGGTGCAGCTGCGTAGTCGCCGGAGGCGCAAAGGCGAGTCTTTGCCTGAACTGGCAGAAGACATAGAGCGTCTGTCTCGTCTTGTTTATCGGGATGTACCATCGAGCCTGCAAGACGAGCACGCCAAAGAACAGTTTGTCGATGCTTTAACTGACGATGATTTACGCATCCGCTTGATGCAGGCAAGACCAGCCAGCCTGCATGAAGCTCTGCGCCTCGCTATGGAACTGGAGTCGTACAACATGGCAGTGCGACAAACCCCAAGCGTACGAGCCGTGGCAGTGGCAGAAGATTCTGCATCAAACAAGAAGTCGGAGTACGGACAATTAACAGAGACGCTACTAGCAGTGGCGGAGGGAGTCCAGAAGTTACTTCTGGATAAGCGGGCAGCGCCACCCAGGGACGATCTGCCAGACCCACGCAGGTGCTGGAATTGCGGCAACGTAGGCCATTTTAGGCGAACCTGTCGACAGTCGCCGAGACAGACAGAGTGGGCATCGCCGTCATCGCGACATCTGGGAAACGAACAGCAGCCGGCCTCACGGGGCGGAGACCGGCAGTAGGAGGATTAAGTAATGCCCTTACGGATGTCATCGAGGTGCGCACATTTGGCGGCCATGATGGGGGACTGTACGTAGAAGGAACGATTGAAGGACAGCTAGTGTGCCTGCGGTAAAGAAGAGCATCCTGCAGTCGGTCAACATTGATGAACAGCTACTGGGAAATACGCAACTGCAGACTGCTACAGGAGAGGTGACACCCATTTATGGCCGTGGAGAAGTGACGGTGGAGATTGGCGACTTCACGAATTGCCAGCAAGTGTTCGTGGCTGACATCGTAGACGATTGTATTCTGGGCCTTGACTTCATGAATGCTTTCAACTGTCGAGTAGACATCCCAAACCGTATTCTAGAACTGCAAAACATGCAAGTGCCCCTTCTACGGAGTGCAACCTGCCACGCGCCCCTTTCTCATCGGATAACCTTAAACTGCGATGTCGAACTCAAGTCGAGGACCCAGGTGATTGCGCCGGCTGTGATAGCGGAACACGCGTGCGATGGTCTGGGTGTAGTTGAACCAGTTCAGGACGCTTCTGGCGGCTTTGTGTTAGGAAGGACACTGGTTGACTGCTCGAATGATATCGTTCCAGTCCGACTTGCAAACACCACCAAGAACCCTATACATCTAAAGAAGGGAACAGTGGTCGGGAGCTGTCACGCAGTCTGCTATGTCAAGACGGGAGAGACCGACACACCCAGCGGATGGGGGAACCTCCTACCTCCTCATCTGGAGGAGTTGTACAACAACAGCGACAAGGATTTGGACTTGGAGCAGCGACGCACGTTCATGGAACTGCTTATCGAATTCCAAGATGTGTTCTCCTCCTCGCCGAACGACATCGGCCGCACTAACGTCATAAAGCACACGATACACACGGGGGATGCTCGACCGATACGCCAGCCTCCACGCCGATTACCACTGGCGAAACAACAAGACGCGCAGGTTGAGGTTGACCACATGCTGAAGCAAGGGATAATTGAGCCTTCAGCTAGCGCGTGGTCTTCACCCATCGTCATGGTTAAGAAAAAAGACGGTTCAACTCGTTTTTGTGTTGACTATCGCCTGCTGAATGATTTGACTCGGAAAGACTCTTACCCACTGCCACGCATTGACTCTACTCTTGAGGCTCTCTCCGGTTCTTCATGGTTCTCCACACTGGACCTGAAAAGTGGCTACTGGCAGGTGTAGGTGGACGAAGAGGACAAGGAGAAGACTGCGTTCTCCACTGGTACCGGACTCTGGCAGTTTCGGGTCATGCCGTTTGGCCTCTGTAACGCACCAGCGACCTTCGAGAGGCTCATGGAACTGGTGCTTCGTGGTTTGCCCTGGACGACTTGCCTGGTGTACTTGGACGACATCCTGGTGCACGGCAGATCATTTGATGACAACGTGCGCTGCCTACGAGAGGTGCTGGGGCGATTTCGTTGTGCTGGACTTAAACTCAGCCCGAAGAAATGTAACCTGTTTCGTCGGGAGGTCGCATATCTCGGGCATGTCATCAGCGCCGACGGCGTGGCTACGGACCCCACAAAGACCGCTGCCATAGATGAATGGCCTGTCCCAACTACAACAAAGGATGTTCGCCGCTTCATTGGCCTTTGTACTTACTACAGGAGATTTGTGCCAGATTTCGCTGAAATCGCAAAGCCACTGCATCGACTAACAGAGAAAGGAAAGGCATTTCATTGGACAGCTGAGTGTACTGCCGCCTTTCAACGTTTGAAGAAAGTACTGACTGCGGCCCCAGTGTTGGCGTTTCCTGAGAGTGGTGGTGACTTCATAGTGGATACTGACGCCAGTGATGTAGGGATCGGCTGCATCTTGTCCTAGGTATAGGAGGGAAAAGAGCGCGTCATCGCATATTACAGTAGGACCCTGCGAAAAACAGAGCGAAACTACTGTGTCACTATGAAAGCACTACTTGCAGTCGTCACAGCTGTGGGACAATTTCACCACTACTTATACGGCCGCAAGTTTCTTGTGAGAAGTGACCACGCCTCCCTGCAATGGCTATTGCGGTTTAAAAACCCAGAGGGACAGACGGCCCGGTGGTTGCAGAAACTCCAAGAATATGACTTTAATGTGATCCATCGCGCGGGAAAGAGTCATACCAATGCTGACGCCTTGTCCAGAGCGCCACGACCGTGTTTGGTATCAGAATGTCGCCACTGTCTTCGCAACGAGCAACGGGAAGAGGACACTACTGCAAAAGTACGTGTGGTGACGCACACATAAATTGAGTCGAAGTCACTGAGAGAGCAACAGCTCGCAGACACCACTATCGCACCAGTCTTAAAATGGAAAGAACTGGGACAGCGGCCATGCTGGGCGGAGGTGTCCGCGATGAGCGAGGACGTGAAGATCTACTGGGCCCAATGGGACAGTCTTCAGATGCGCGAGGGAGCCCTTTACCGGCGCTGGGAATCGCCTAGAGGCGACATAGCTTTGTGTTTATTTTGCCCAAAACCAAACGAGCAGCGATACTGCGACAACTTCACGACGAACCGGCGGGAGGACATCTGGGTGGAAACAAGACGCTGGGAAAGGTGCGCCAACGTTTCTACTGGGCAAAATGTCGTATCGACGTAGACGCATGGTGTAGACGATGTGACATATGCGCAGCGAAAAAGGGCAATGGCAAGAAGACACGATCACCGCTGCAACAGTATGACGTGGGCTGTCCCATGGAGAGGATAGCGCTGGACTTCATGGGCCCTTTCCCAGAGACCGATGCTGGGAATCGACATCTATTGGTGGTAATGGACTACTTTACAAAGTGGCCAGAAGCATATGCGTTGCCTAACCAGGAGGCTACTACTGTTGCGTCCGTGCTCGTCAATGAGTTCGTATCTCGATACGGCGTCCCAGCGGAGATCCACTCCGATCAAGGACGAAATTTCGAGTCCGCAGTATTTACAGAGATGTGCCAGTTATTGGGCATCCACAAGACGAGGACAACAGCTCTACACCCCCAATCCAACGGCATGGTGGAGCGGTACAACCGGACACTTGGTCAGCAGCTCGCGATGTTCATCGGAGAGCATCAATGTACCTGGGATCAGAAGCTTCCTTTGCTTTTGATGTCGTATCGGTCGGCCGTTCACGACACCACCGGGTACACGCCGAGTATGTTGGTGTATGGACGCGAAATTACAATGCCCGTCGACTTGATGTATGGGCGCCCCGACGAAGAGCCTGTTGAGTACTGCAAGTACGTGACTGACCAACGTGACCGTTTATAATCTGTTCATGAATTCGCTCGCTCACAGACCCAGCTGACACATGGCAGAGCGAAGCGCCACTACGATCTTCGTGCTGACTACAATCGGTTTGATGTTGGCGATCCTGTGTGGATGAACAACCCCCAGCGGAAGAAGGGCATGTGTCCCAAGCTAACCAAACAGTGGGACGGGCCGTATTACATAGCTGACCGGATCAACGATGTCCTGCATCGGGTGCGACATGGACCACGTAGAACACCGAAGCTGGTGCACAAGGACCGACTGCGACGGTATCGAGGCGCGCCTGTGGACACCCGATGGGCTGCAATCGCCAGAGACAACCTACGACGACATTCTGGTCCGGGGCAAGAACAGTCGCCGTCGACCAGCAGACGACAGCCTTCAAGTGAAGCTGCGAGAGAACAGTTGTCGCCGACGGGCAATGGGTCAAGGGCCCTTCCGCGGAAGACTCAGAGAAAGAGGAATAGACCTGCACGATATCGTGACTGATTTTTCCCTAGTACATGTTTGGACTATAATTATGGTGACAGAGTTCCGTCATGTAGAGTAGTACATGCTTGAACTATGACTATGTAGTGACAGAGTTCCGTCACGTACAGATTGTAGTGTAGTATCTGCTTGAACTGCATTTAGTTAGACGGATAATGTCTGATTGTAGATGATATTGAGTGTAGATTATTGTTTGATAATTTTAGTAAGTGTCATGGGTGAGTTGCAATAGAAATCAGTAACCAGGGATGGTTACGGCTGAGGAGGGGGCAATGTAACAGAAATCGTGTATTATGTTGGTGTACCGGGTTCGGCCGGGGACGTGTGGGATTCGGGGGGGGGTGAAGAGGAGTGACGTAGTTGTTGTTATATTGTGAGCGAATCGGCGGGAAAGTGTTCTAGACTGTGTTTCCGAGAATACCTCATTTGATTGTTGTTCATTCTAGTATGACCTTCGCGTAGTTGGTGCATGTTGTAGCGTCCGCTGTAGTTTGAATTTGAAGCAGCTGGGTACTGCTGTTGCGAAATAAAGAAGTTGCATTCGCCTCGGCAGTGTTTCCTTTACCGCACCGGACGACACCTAACCACCCAAATCGACGAACCCATACCGCTCGGGGTCCGGCAACAGTATGGAAGGCCAGATCATAAACAACATAAACCCTCTTGCAAATGCAGGAAATGTGGTTATGTCCATGAAAGACAGAGATGTCCTGCGTTTGGTCAAACATGCAGGAAATGTCAGAAGTTTAATCACTTCGAGTAATTGTGTCAATCGGGGAAGTCTGTCCACGTGGTAGACAAAAACACAAGTAATTCGGATAAATCGGTGTTACGAATCACAGTCGACCAAGTGGATCGTAAGCAGGTTGCGAAAGTAAAAGTATCATCGTCGGACGCGATAAAGCAGGCTGTACTTTCGTTCCAACAAGATACTGCAGCAACATGTAACATCCTTAGTTACACAGACTACTGCAAGCTAAAGAAACCAAAGTTGACCGAGAACACTGCAACACTAACCACGTATGATGGCAGCGAGGGGAAGCCATTGGCCAAATGTAGGCTCACTTCCCACACGACAAAAGGAAAAGCATACATGTTCGAGATCACCAGAACCAAGAATGTGTCACTGCTGTCGCTTGACACTTGTCTTAAATTGTGGCTGCTGTCAGTCAATGAGAATGTTCACCTAGTTGACTATACAGCTATCACGAATGACTTCAACAAGACACTTATTTGGTACCTATGACATTGAACTTGACTCAGATGTCAAACCGGTGCAGAGTTGATCGAGGAAGATTCCACTGTCGATGAAGACAGAAGTGAATGCGAAATTTGAATCACTAGAGATACTGGATGTGCTCGAAAAGGTTTAAAGAACAAAGGCAATGCGTAAGGCAAATGGGACCATTCGAGAGTGCTTGGATCCTTCTGACTTTAACAAGGCAATCAATCGCAACCACTGCCCAATTCCATCAATTGATGATGTGTTGCCACAACTACATGACAGAAGCCAAAATCATTTCGCTGAGTGACGCAAAAGACGGTTTTCTGCAAGTGAAGCTAACAGAACGCCGCACCCAGCTGACAACTTTCTGGACGTCATTTGGTCGGTGCAAATGGAAGAGAATATCATTTGGACTCAGATCGAGCCCAGAAGAATTCCAACGCAAACTCACAGATGCACTTCAAGACTAGAACGGAGTAATTGTCGTAGCAGATAGTATTATGATCTACAGTTGTGGGGTTACTCAAGCAGAAGCTCGTAAAGATCATGATAGAAATCTGATTCAACTGTTTGATAGAGCAAGACAGATGACTCTAAAGCTCAACAAGTCGAAATGCCACTTTCACATGATCGAGCTGCCGTATATAGGACATGTACTAACACCAAACGGAGTGAATTTAAGCTGGATCCAACAAAGATTGAGGTGATCAAAACCATGAGAGTAGTATAGAGGGGTTTTTCGGCCTCGAAATCCTACTTATAAAAAAAAAATTAATGACCACTAAACGTTTTCGGGAACCTACTTATAAAAAAAGATCAAAGGCTTTTTTGACACTAATTAGTTTCGGGAACCTACTTAAAAAAAACGTGATTGATGACCCTTGTAATTTGATACTAATTGGACACCTACTTATAAAAAACGTGATTGATTACCCCGAGATACCACCTAGCGGTGAGTGCAGAGACCCTTTTAGTTCGTCTCCTAGCGATCAACGCCGTACCTAGAGCGTGCTGACGTAAGCAATAATGCGTTTATCGCGCGAATATATAACCACGATAAAACCACTGTGTGCAGATTTCCCCCGTCAGCCCTATGTGAATGGCCCACTGTACCCTATGTTGACAGCGGCGATAAGACCTGCTGCTGCTCCAGTGGACTATGACCCCTGCATGACAGCATAGCTGGCTAACAGTGAACGTTCTGGTGGAAAGATTAAAACGAAACTAATGCGTTGTGCGTTTAAATACATCTAGTCGTGGAATTACAATGAAAAATTGTATAAATGGTAAAATAAAATGAGAACTAAGCATGCAGACTTACAACTGTTTAAATGGTAAAATAAAATGAGAACTATGCATGCATGCGTACTTACAATTGTTTAAATGGTAAAATAAAATGAGACATGCATGCATGCATGTGTACTTACAATTGTTTAAACGGTAAAATAAAATGAGGCATGCATGCATGCATGCGTACTTACAATTGTTTAAATGGTGAAATAAAATGAGACATGTATGCATGCATGCGTACTTACAACTATTTAAACGGTAAAATAAAATGAGACATGCATGCATGCGTACTTACAACAACTGTTTAAATAGTAAAACATAAAATGAGAGACATGCATGCATGCACATACACATGCATGCATGCATGCATGCGTACTTACAACTATTTAAATGGTAAAATAAAATGAGACATGCACGTACACATGCATGCATGCACGCGTAGTTACAACAACTGTTTAAATAGTAAAAAAAAAATGAGAACCATGCATGCATGCTGCGTATAAGCAGACTTACCGTTGTGTTGACTTATGTGGCAACGTTGTTGTTGTTGTTGGTGTGTCCATGGTTGAAAGTATGGAACGATGAAATTTAGCGTCGATTGCGCGTGAGTGTATAAGTGTGTATGAAATGTGCGCACCGTCAAACAGCGGTGGCGCATGACACTACGGTTTATCGTGATCGGAATGTGAACGGAGAACAAAGGAATTTTACAAACAATAAACGAAACGTTAAAAGCATGAAATTAAGCGTTGTATACGATCACTGTGGGGTCAGGAAACATGAGGTGCAGTGATATTAGAGAAATTTGCTGTAAAAGTCACATTTGACGATGGATGTACTGACGTGAACGCTAACTTTTTTTCTAAAACAAATTCCTCGGTAGACTAGGCAGAATGCGTTAAGTGCACATGCACGTAAATGTGACATCTGTTGCGCGTGACTTATCGCGATTGGAATGTGAACGGAGAACAATGAATTTTCAAAAACAATAAACGAAACGTTAAAAGCATGAAAATAAACGTTGTATAGGTTCGGTGTGGAGTCAGGAAACGTGAGGTGCAGTGATATTAGAGAAATTCGATGTAAAGAGAGATTTAACGGTGAATGTACTGACGTGACCGGAAACTTTTTTCCGAAAACAAAATGCCTGGGATGTATGAAGTATGCATGCTGATAATTGAGTAAGATAACGGTATTAGTGTGAAGTGCGCATGCGCGTTATGTTGTAGACAATGACATTTCAAAAACAATAAACGATCAGTTAAAAGCATGAAAGTAACGGTTGTACACGATGAGTTTGGGCCCTGGAAACGTGAGGTGTAATAATATTAGAGAAATTCGGTGTAAAAGGCACATTTGACGATGGCTGTACTGACTTGACCGCTAACTTTTTTCCTAAAACAAATTCCTCGGTATCGATGTCGTTTGCGTTAAGTACGCATGCGCGAGATTTATAAGATAACTGTAGACTGTTAAGTGCGCATGCGCGTTATTTGGAAAAGTATAAAACGGTTGAGAAAATGCTATGTTGTATGTCGCCGGAGTTCTAACGTGTATTCTTTCTACAGCAGCAGCAGCAAGCAGCAGACGTTCTTCCGCGAAAACATGGCAGATGAAAATCAACCAAAAAAGACGAAGGCACCGCACAAGCAGTCACTGAAGGCGGCCAGCGGTCAACAGCAGCAGCAACCTTCGCCGGTGGTTGCAGCCGTGTCAACGGGGGCGACACCTGTTAAGCGGCCCGTGGTGCTCATTGCGCCCCCGTTGACTGCTACTGTCGGGCGAAAGCGAAGCGCTGAAGAGGCGTCCTTGGGCACCGTCGAGACGGCTGAGCGACACCCACCCCTGACGCGGAGCGCATCATTGGAGCGTGAATGCGAATCGTCGGCGTCGACGCGCGCCACATTGGTGAGTCTGAGGCACCTAAAGAGTGCTGTCAACGGTGTATATAAACTTTCGTTGCCCGTTATGATTGACGCTGTGTCGTACAAAGAGGTTGGCGCCTATTTGGGATGTTCCCGTTGTCGCCGGAAATTGCAGAAAAACAAAGGCGGGGAACTGATATGCCGAACGCACTGTGGAGTGACGGTGCCGAAATATTACTTCGCGTTGCGTGTGATGGTGAAGGACGGCGAGGAGGAGGAAGACGAGTTTTGGCTTACGTTGTTTGACAACCAAATGTCTAATCTCGTCGAGTACACGGCCGAGTACTTGGTGGAGTTGAACGAGGAGGAACTCCGCGATACTGTGGTTGAGTTAGCCGGCACGAAAGTGGAGATCAGTGTGCGTAAGACGACTTGGAACGGGGAGCCCTCGTATACCGTGCGCACACTGAAGAGATTCGACGACGATGACGACTAATGTTTTGTTGTGTTGTAGGAAGGATGGCCGATACTGGTAGATCTATTGACACAAGCGAACGTGCAACAACGAATGAAAGAGCGTCGTAGTCGTGAAATAACCGAGGAGGCCTTTCGACTATTAGCCGAGACGACCGAACAATACATAAAAGCGTTTTGGTTAGCTTACGAAGCAAACTTATTTTGTAGTATTCCGTAACTAACAGTTGTGCTTATATGCTGTCGGAAGTGCGCCGCGTACTGGAAAATATGCTTGCAAACAACGAAAGGATCCGTGCTCAGTACGACGAGGTTGCCACGTTCGTAAGAACGTTGTTGGAACGCGAAGTGAAGGGGTCGATAAAGAAGGAGGAAGAGATCAAGAAGGAGGTGGACTAATCATAATAATAATAATGTGTTTGTAGGAGGCGCTGATGCAACACACCAGACGTGAGTGTATGTGCGACTTCCTACACGCGTTCCTGACGGTGATTCGTAGAGAGTAGAACTGCTTTGTGCTGTAGGGTGGAAGCGGATTGCGTGACGCCCAGGTATTGGACGCGATAATCGAGGAGGCGCTGGGCGGATCGAATGCGACCCGAATGCGTCCTGCTCCACCGACGTATAACGAAAGCGTGTACACGCCGCTGGGGACGATGGGACCGACGTGCGCTCCGTGCTGGAGCATATCGGAGGAGGTAGCGTCCCAACGTCAAATCGTCGTGCCGAGCAGGGCCCAGTTGGTCTGCCGTTATGAACGGCTGGCAATGGACCTCGTCGCCGAGACCCTCGGCGAAATGATTCTGGAGAGGGCGCGGGATCATTGCGGGGTATGTGAGCCGAATGAAGGCTGCCCATATGTACACATGCCCGGCTATCGTGCGGGACGGCCAAACCGTGTATACATGCAACGTTTCGACAACACGGGCTGTATCGTAACGCGATATTTCAACAGCGTCATGGAAACGTTCCTGCGTCGATCGCTTATCCCCTGTTTCACGCGACTCGTGCAAATTCTACGGTGTCAACTTCCGGTGGTCAGCAGCCGCAAACGGGTCGTGCGGGAGAGTTGTATTTGGTGCAGTTTGTGTCGGACTGGTTGTTAGGAACGAACTGGCGCGATTACATGAACCGTGTGCAGCTGGAGTCGGCCGTGCACACGTAAGTGAAGCGCCGGAGTGGACTGGAATGAAGAACGAACAATAGAATAAAGAACACTGCTTGTTTTGCTAATATTTGCTTGCTATTGAAACAAAGGCTTCAACGCTGTGTTTGAATGTTGTAAGCTACTGAATAAAACGTTCAAAATGTACTTTGCGTTTCCGAGTTACCCACAACAAGTCACCGCTAGGGTTACGTAAAACATTCCGAGTTAGTTATACAAATTACCGCTAGTCCACAACTCGTTACCGCAAACACATTCCTTCCACTATCGTTCCGAGTTCCCCACCCGTTAGGGTTACCAAAAGCATTCCGAGTTAGTTATAAAAATTACCGCTAGTTCGCAACCACCATCACTCGTTACCGCAAAAAACATTCCTTCCACTATCGTTCCGAGTTACCCGCATTACCTAAAACCACATTCCTCCCGCTAGGGTGTACTTACCACCACCACCACCACCA
Organism: Paraescarpia echinospica; assembly: GCA_020002185.1. NCBI lineage: Eukaryota > Metazoa > Annelida > Polychaeta > Sabellida > Siboglinidae > Paraescarpia > Paraescarpia echinospica. The sequence continues at coordinate 71,013,949 of CM034531.1, forward strand.
CCACCGTCACCACCACTGTTATAAATAGCGGTGCTCGAAAAAATATCAGTACATTAGAGAATGCCATCACCACCACCACCACCATCTACTAGATGGCAATGTCCGAAATGTGGGGGCTATTTCGCGAAACAATCGACGTTAGAACGACACGTAAAGAGTTCGAAAAGATGCGGCAACGAAGCGCTATGCGTAATACGCCGAGAGTGCCCAAAATGTGGCGCGACGTACACTACGCGTGCCGCTATGCTACGACACCTGAAGCTGCTGTGTGGCCGTCAGACGTCGCCACCTCCTGGTAGTAGTAATGAATCAGCGGTGGAGGCGGCAGCCGCAAGGGCGCCGTCACCCAACGATCTACAGCGTATCGAGGACGAACACCGGCGTAGCATAGAGACGTCGGTAGCGCGCGGTGCCGTGCAGTCGCGTTACAACTATCGCATGACCTCCTGTACGAGTACGCGGGTGTTCGAACCGCGTCTGAGGGAAATGTTTCGCAAACAAAAGAATGCGTTTAAAATTAACGTAAGCTACGGTTTCGTATTACGCCACAAGGTGTCGGGTCGGTACCGATATTTTCATTCTTCATGTAACTGTTGCGGTCGCCTCCTCGAAACACCCGCCCTAGTTACCGATAGCCGTTCGTTCGAACGATTCCTCGACGCCGTGCGCACGACCGACGTACTGCAGTACGCCATCGCGCAGCGTCCCGACTCGGGGTGGATCGTCGAGCTCGTAACGAACGCCACCTACTTCGTGAAAGCCATCATCAATCATCCTATCGGCTGCGTTGGCGTGACGCTACCCGCCTACGTGCGCCACAACAGGGCCATCGTGTCGTTGACGAAAGATCATCGAGGCACTCCCTACGACGACAATCTATGCCTCTTCCGATGCATCGGCCTCCACCTGCAAGGTCACCGACGAGGCGAAAGTGGTCGCCACATCGGTACGAACCGTTTAACGAAAGTCGCTAAACGACTGCACGCGCAGTATTGTAGCGCCACGCGCACGTCTGCCTCGATCGGTGTGCGCCTGAACGAACTGGACCGCGTGGAGACGGTTTTCGCCATCAACGTCGTCGTCTATCGACTGACGAATGACGTCGCCGAACTACTCCGTCGATCGCGCGAAGCGCACCCCACGACCCTGAACGTCAACCTGTACGAGTCGCAATTCTCGTACATAAGCGATCCGCGCGCGGACACGAAAACGTACAAGTGCGGAAAATGTGGCAACTCCCTCTGGCGGGACGCGTTCCATTTACGACGTCACGAAGCGACGTGCGAAGGTGGCGTTCGTCACGTGTTCCCCGGCGGTATCTACCGACCGTCGCCGTCCGTATTCGAGCGGCTCGACGACGAAGGTGTCGACGTCGGCGACGACGACCTGCGCTACTACCCGTACCGCGCGACGTCCGATTTCGAATGTTATTTCGCCGATAACGATCTGCCGACGGATACCGACAAATGCCGGTGGATCGCGCGACACGAACTGCTCAGCGTGAACGTCGCGTCGAACGTGCCCGGCCACGAAGCTTCGCGGTGTTACGTCACGACCGGCGATTCGACGGAACTCGCGCGTCGCCTCATCGACGACCTGGAAGCGGTGAGCGCGGCGGCGTGCGCGATTCTACGTCCCCGCTACGACGCGACCTTCGAGGCGCTGGAAGCGCTCGACACCGACTGGCGGCGACGATGCAACGACGACGACGACGCCGCCGACGCGTCACCGTACGCCACTCTCGCCGACCGCCTCTGGACGCACCTTCGCCAAATGCCCGTACTGGGATTCATTTCGGGTAAGAACGATCTCAATGTCGTCAAGAAGTACTTGACCCCCCTGCTCATAACCGGCGACGCGCAGCACACGTCGTCGGCGTTTACCATTAAACGTCAGAACAATTACATGTGCCTGTCGACGACGACGTTGAAGTTCCTGGACATAACGAATTACCTCGCGCCCGGCGTTAGCTACGATCGCTTTCTGAAAGCGTACGGTTGCTCGGCAACGAAGGGCTACTTTCAGTACGAACATATAGACGCGTTCACGCGTCTGGACGAAACCGCCCTGCCGTCGGGCGAAGCTTTCTACAGCCACCTGAAACGCGAGGGAATCTCCGTGGAGGCGTACGAGATTTGCGCGACGGCGTGGCATGACGAGGGCATGACGTCGTTGCGCGATTTTCTGGTGTGGTATAACAATCGAGACGTGGCGCCGTTTCTCGAGGCCGTCGATCGCCAGTTCGCCTTCTATCGGCACCGACGTATCGACATGTTCAAGGACCCCATCAGCGTACCGGGGTTGACGTTGTTGTATCTGTTCAACGACCTGCCGACGTCGATCCATTTCTCGCTTTTCAACGAGCCGAACAAAGATCTGCACCGTCTGCTGCAGTCGCAGATCGTCGGCGGCCCGTCGATCATCTTCGCGCGCCACCACGAGGCCGGCGTGACGACGATTCGAGGCGGCGACGAGCCGTGTCGTTCGATAGTCGGCTTTGACGCAAACGGCCTCTATCTATGGGCGATAAAGCAGGAGATGCCGACGGGCTGGTACACGCGCCGGCGCGCGGAGAACGCCTTTCGAGCGGAACGCGTGCACCGCTACGGACGTATGGCCGTGGAGTGGTTGACGTGGGTGGAGGCGCAAACCGGCGCGCGTATACGTCACCAGTTGAACGGACGCGAGAAGCACATCGGAAAGCACCGAGTCGACGGCTGGTGTGCCGCCACGCGAACGGCGTTTCAATTTCACGGCTGCTATTTTCACGGCTGCCCGACGTGCCAGGCACACGTGACGACGAACGCCGTCAACGGTCAACCGATGACGACGCTGTATGCCGCGACGATCGCCGTGACCACCTACCTGCGCCGTTTCGTCGACGACGTCGTCGAAATGTGGGAGTGCCAGTGGCACGCCGTGCGACCGCCGGCGGCGCCGACGCCGCCCGACGCGTCACGATGGCAACCACCGACCACCATTACCCGCTCGACGATACTGGAGGCGGTGCGCGACAGCTCTCTGTTCGGCCTCGTGCAGTGCGATATCGCCGTGCCGGAAGCGCTGCGCGACAAGTTCGCCGAAATGCAGCCCGTGTTCAAAAACGTCGATATCGTGCGCGACGATCTCAGCCCGTTTAAGCGCGACTACGTCGAGTCGCACGATCTCTTCACCCGATCTCAACGGACGCTCGTCGGTAGCTACTTCGGCGCCGAGATGGTGCTCGCGACGCCCATCCTACGCTGGTATCTGGCGCACGGTCTCGTCGTCGAGCGCGTCTACCAGATCGTCGAGTACGCGCCGATCGCGTGCTTTCGCCGCTTCGTCGATATGGTCTCGACGGCGCGACGCGAGGGCGATATCGATCCCGACAAATCGATCATCGCCGATACCTTTAAACTTCTCGGCAACAGTTCTTACGGGAAAACGATTACACTCGTCGATCGGCATCGGGAAATCAAATACGCCACGCCGGTCGGCGCGTCGATGCTCGTCAACAACCGTCGCTTCCGGCAACTCGACGTCGTCGTCGACGACGCTCTGTACGAGATGGCGCTGAATAAGCGCAAAGTCATCTACGGCCTGCCGATACATATCGGCTATTTCGTCTTGCAGTACGCAAAATTGAGAATGCTGGAATTTTATTTCGATTTCGTCGACGCCTACATCCCCCGTCCGCTCTACCAGTACTGCTCTATGGACACGGACTCGGCGTACATCGCCCTCGCCGGACGTGACGTCGACGCGCTCGTACCGGAAGAACATCGTGAACACTACTTCCGGAATCGATCGCTCTGGTTTCCGGCCGAATGCTGCGACGCGCACATGGACGCCTACGTACGACGGCGCGTCGCCGGACTAGCGTGGGAGGACGTACCGCCCTGCTGCGCGCGCCGACGCCTGTTCGATCGTCGAACGCCGGGTCTCTTCAAAGAAGAGTGGCGCGGCGACGGAATCGTGGCGCTGTGCAGCAAGACCTACTACTGCTTCGGCGGCGACAACGGTCCGAAGTACAGCACGAAGGGACTGAGCAAGCGACAGAACGACATCGACGAGCACACCTTCCTCGCCGTACTGCGCGACCTTCGCAACGGCGTCGGCTGGAACCGCGGTTTCCAGGTGAAAGACTCGTCCTTGTTGACGTACGTTGAAGAGCGCGCGGCGTTGAGCTACTTCTACGCTAAACGCCGCGTGCTTGACGACGGCGTCACCATGGCGCCGATACTCGTCTAACTCGTATAACTCGTCTAACTCGTCGTCTAACCTAAGGAATACCCCACCACTCCCCGTTAGGGGTAGTTTCTGTATGTATGTATGTATGTATGTATAGGTAGGGTAATAATAAACAACAATACAATTGTGTACATCATCATCGTTTTTTTTTTTATTTCTACTACTACTATACACGTAAAAGCGAAATTAATGCGGTTTTAACAAATCGTATACGAGACAGTCATTGGTCACCCGATTGGTGCTGAATAGGTTCTGGAACGTCGTCAACGGCATACCGCGACATCGGAGGAGAAGGTAGGCGACAAAATATTGTCCGCACACGTTAGAGATGGCGCTCTGCAGCCGCTTGTCGTTGTACGTCCACGCGTCGCCGCAGTGGCGGTGCAGGAACGCGTGGAAGTCGGCGTGCAGCGGCGGCAGACCGTACGAATCGAAGTACTCGCCTCGTCGGTCGGCGTCCACGTAGACGGCCACCCAGTGCTGTCCCGGTTCGCCGCCGTCGTCGGTGTTGCACACGAAGGCAGTCGGGTAAACAGTGGTGGTGGCGGCGGTAAGTAGCGCGTCTTTAGGCACGACGCCGACACGTTTAGCGTACGTATCGTGTTCCAGACGACGCATCAGTTGAAACGTTTGCATTACCAGTCGTACACGATGTTCCTGTTCCTGTCGATCTCCATCACCGTCTCGAATTCCGCGTACACGACGACGTTCACCGGAAGCGGTAGCGGCGTCCCGAAGTGCATTTCGATGCCCACGGTCCCCTGACGCACGACGTTGAAATGGTCCCCGTCGCAACAGTCGGGGGTCAGGTCGAAACCGAAGATGGTGTAACCGGCGCGATACGTCGTTCCCCTCGTCCTCGTACGCCTTTCCGCTGGCCTCGAAGAGGTTCATGTAGCTCCGCACGTATCGGTTGTGCTGGAAGTCCGGCTGCAGCGGCTTGCTCGGCACCTGACGTCCGTAGACGACGAGCGTGAGGAAGTTTATGTCGTTGTGACGCGCGTCGAACGGATTTCTAGTGTAGTCTCCGTTGTAGGCGACGTTATCGATCATCATCAGGAAGATGCGTTTCGGAATCGCACCCATGTACAAGTTCTCGTGCGTGTGCGATGGCGTACCCGCCGTTATCGAGAACGATTTGCAGACGACGCGGCGCATCGGAAACGTTCCCAACGTCCACGCTTTGATATGTCCCATCTGGACGTCCGGGTTCAGCTTCACTTTTCGCACGTGCAGTCGAATCGCCTGCAGCACGACGCGCCACCCCGGTACTGCTTGCGCGCCCATGAGCGCGAAGGTGTTCTTCGAGCGCACCATGCGTACTTTCGTGTCGACGCCGTTCGGTATGTGTCTGTTTAGCATAAACGCGTCGACGTGCACACGTCCCATCATCTCCACCTCGTTGCTATCGGCCGTCATGACGCGCCGTGCCTCGAACCCGACGTTGTTGTTCCAGAGCGTGTCCATCCGTCCGGCGGTGTCTTTGTACCACAACGAACCCGTGAGATGCGAACGTTTCGCGTCGCTACCGTAACTCAGCAGCGTCTCGAGGTAGGCCGGGTACGCGTACGTATTGGTCGACGGCGTCACGAGGGTGTTGTTCAGCGACACGTCGAGTTGACTGAACATAGAATGCAGGAAATTGTTGACCGGCGCCATGTTGGCGCCGGCCGCCAGATCGATACCGTCCCCCTGTTTCACTTTGAAGCGTACGTACACTTGAAGGCTCGCCAGGTCCGTATAGTCTTCGCCGGAACCCGGGATGAGGTACTCTATAGGGCCGCCGGCGTCGAGAGTCGTCAGCGGCTGGTAGACGGTCCACTGACTGCTCTCGACGCTCGTCTGCGTCACCGGCCCGCTGAACAGGTCCAGTTCGGCCTTCACGCCCTCGCACGTTGCGCCGTTCACGAACGTCATCGTTACTCGTCGAATATGTCGTGATCCGTTCGACGCCGTCTCTTCCGCCTACTGACGGCCGTCGCCGGTAGGCGCGGTCTCTTTATGCCGGCGACGCCGCCGCCGCCGCCGCGGGGGCGGCGCGGCTGCGTTTTTTCTTCCTCTTCTTCTTCGGTGGCGGTGCCTGCGAATTCAATAGGCCGTCGACAAGATTGGCGCCGGCCTCCTTCGCGCGCCGTTTTATTGACTGTTTCAGATTGCCGCCGGCGACGACGTCGCGCGCCAACGCGCCTCTCTTGATAAGCGGCATGGCGCTTCGAAACAGGCTCCCGAAGAGATTGCCCAGACCGTGACCTCGTTGCCCCCGACCACCGACGAAGACCGGCAGCTGACCGCCGACCTGACGAACGTAGTAGTCCACGTACGGGTTCTTCGACGGCGACATGTTAAAACAATTTCGATTTACAGCGTCTGAAGTGAAGCGTCGTCACCACCTTCCCCTGCTCGAATGGTATCGGTTGGCCGTGATCGTCTCTTATATCGACTTCGACCTCATCGAATTGATTCTGCAGCAGCTTCACGTATTGCACGCGGTCGTACGTTTCCGAAATAATGTCACCGTTCTCACCGCGGACGGCGATGTTTCGAAGGAGTGGCGCGTACACGTCAACGACGACGCGCGGTTCCACGAGATCCGTGTACACGTACAGGCTCTCGATGCCCGCCGACATATTCACCGTATCGCGACCTTCGTACTCGTACGTGTACGCGACGGGCATGGTGTCGATGACGACCGCCGGCGCGGGACCATACATGGACGCACTCAGGATCGTGTTGCTATGGAAACCTAGCATGTACTTCAGACGGCTCGTATGAGGTATGATAAATTCGACACCCGGCGACATACGTAGCGTAAATCGGTTAGAGACGGCGCAGTATTCTAGCCTGGCCTTGACCTTCTTGGTGCACAATTTATGTAGCGCATCGTTGATTCTGTTCAACAACGTATAAACGTTGTTGTAGAAACCCTGAGGAATCGTGGTCTGACGGTATATCAGGACGGTCGTGCCCCGTTCGTCTACCTGCGTGTAAACACCCGGATCACCTGTCGCGCAAATCAGGTAGAAGTAGGCGTCCTTCTTTCTCACGTTGTACAACGTGTGCTGATACTGTACCGACACCGCTCCGCATACCCACTCCCCCGACAGGTCGAAACGTCGCGGCAACGTCGTGACGAAGTGCGTCAACGTATTTTCGGAGTGACGCTTCATAGACGCGTTGCTCGGTAGCGTCAGGTAAAAGTCACACGAGACCGCCATCGTTTTGTTGTTTTTGTCGACGTTCGCCGCCGCCGCCACCAACACTCATAGACGGACTCGGGAGCAGGTAACCGAGACAGCTGCTCAACAGAGCCGTCCACAGGTTGGAGTCACCTTGACCTTTCGTCAGATTGTATATACTAACGGCGATGACGAAGTACAGGACGACGACCTGACAGAGGAATACGATTTCGGCCTTAGGTCATTCGTTGCCGCAGATTCGCGATGGAACGGGTTCGGCGGTGGTTGTGGTGGTAGCGTCGATGGAGTCCGCGTGCTCGTCGACGGAGTCCGCGTGCTCGGCGCCGGCGTTCGTTCGACGATCGCCATTCGAGGTAGTTTCGTCGTCGTCGCTCATCGTCGCGCCACTGCGCTCTGTCGATACAGCAGGGACCTTTATACGGTAAGAACGAAGATCCGTTGCATATTCCCGCCTCGTGCAGTCGCCAGCAGCCCGTGTGGCGCATCCAACGATTCATTCTCACCGCCGTCTCCTCGCTAGTAGTAGTCTTTTTATAGGTCCACGAGCGACTCGGCGTCGATCCAGCTGTTGAAAGAGGCCGGATATCCGCTCCATTTTACGAGCGCCTCCGAACCACCGCCGCCGCGACGACGCCGACGCTGTAGAACCGCCTCCACGCGATACAGTTTGTCCTTCGGAACGACTAGGCGTTGTAGTTCCGGTTCGTAGAAGGCGCCCTCTACCGGCGTCCCCGCGTCTTCCTTCAGGCGATAAACGGGCGGTTCGGACGGGTGTACCTCTACGACGGTGAAGAGTTCCTCGCTCCAGTTAGCCATGTATCCTTTTTTGAATTGACCCCTCGTCTTGCTGATACGTACGCGATCTCCCACGTGTAGTTTCGGTTTTCGCCGTTGCCCGCAACCGACGTCGCCACCCCCGTACAGTCGTTGCCATACGGCCTCCTGATTCGTCGCGTCGACACTCGCCGGCGTCCTACCGATGCTTCGGTGGTAGGCGTTGTTGTACGATCGCACGAAATCCTGTAACGCCTCTACGTAGCGCAGCGTCTCGTGTTTCGTAAAATAGCGCCACATACGCGTCTTCAAAGTCCGATTAAACCGTTCCACGACGCTCGCTTTAGTCTCCTCGTTATGCGTCACGAAATGATTAACGCCGCCACTCTTTAGGAACGTTTGCAGGGGTCGGTTCAAAAACTCGGTCCCCTTATCGGTCTGCAGCGAGTTCGGCGTCTCGTCGTCGTCGCTCAGCAGGCGCTCGAAGGCCTCGACGAGCGACGGGCCGGACTTACTCTTCAACGGAACGCACCACGCCCACTTCGGAAACACATCGATCACCGTCAATAGGTATGTTATACCGTCGTTGTGCATTTTCAGTCTAGTCAAGTCGACCAGATCGGCTTGCCACTGCTGGTTTCGACCGCCCACGATGACGCGACGTCGTTTGAAATGTCGTTTAACCGGTTTGTGTAGGGTATAGGCGTCCTGCGACGCTAGCCACCTCTCGACGGCCGGACGTCGGAGCTTCGACGCCCGGTGTAACGCGTCGACGCCTCCGTAACTTCCCACCCGTTTCGGATCGAAGTAGACGTTATTCAGGTCGTCGTCGTCGTCGACGTCGTTTCGTTGCTGTCGAGGCTTTCGTTTTGGACGACGACTCCACCCGGACACCATGACGACGACGATGATGATAAATGTACGATGATTATTATACACGTATAGAGAGCGATAAGCGCGATGGTGAAGCCGATGACCGTTATCATGCGTCGTGACGGCATCACAACGTGTCCCACGCCGCGACGCCCAACGAAGAGGATCGTTGTCTGCGTTTAGTCTCGCCTCGCATCCGACGACGTCTCCACTCCGGCGTCGCTGATGAACTAGACGTCGTCGGCATCATCGTCGCCTCTTCTAGTAGGTGCTTCTGTCGTCGCTCCATGTACGATCGATAGCGCGGGTTGCCCACGAATTCCATAGGGATATTCATATCCTTCATGTGCAATCCGAACTCTCGCCATCCTACGGGCGCTGTCGTCTTCGATCTCGTTCGCATGAGATCGTTCACTAGATCGACCATGTTACTCCCCGCGATCATTTTACCGTCGTACACGAATTCACCGCGATCGTTCCATCGACACAACGGATCGGCTTTCATTTTTTCGATAAGCAGTCTCGTCTTCCCTTTCAACGTTTTAGGCATACTGGCTATGATTTCGCGCTCTACCACCTCCGACGATGGTGGCGCCACTGTCGCCGCCGCCGCCCCCACCGCAGGCGTCTCGCCGCTGCTGTTGACCACCGACACGCGTACCGGTTGCGCCGCTCGAGCAGCCTCTATCGTATTGTACCGACTCAGCAGTTGATTGTACGACGCTACCTTTTCGCGTTCGGATAAATCCGAACGTTCTAGAATGTCCTTCATGTCGCTGTCCAGGCTACTCAGCACACGTGATCGGGGTGTGCTCGACGACTGATCGACACGTGGCAGGAGGCTTTCCACCAATCGTGGGTCGACCAACGCCATCTTCTTCGCGTACTGCATCAATCACCCGCTGCCGATCACCTGTCTGAGCAGCGGAAGGAGAACGGTGCTCGCTAACGGCGCTAGCAAGGCCGTCAGAAAACCACCCGCACCCTTTTGCAAGACGGCACGCTTCTGCTTAAGCGCAACGTGTTTGTCGGTGAGTTTACGCAGGTGATTCCTGTATTTCGCCAATACGCGTTTCTGTTTCGGCGACAACTTCATGTTCCCTTTCAGAATGTTGTACGCGCAATCGCACAGACTACAAATGAGACCGGCGTCCGCGTGGGCGAGCACGGCTTGTCGCAGATCGATGTTCCGCCTATGCCTCTCCAACAGCTGTAGGGCGATAATGTGTCTCTTCACTCGATTCGTCGGTGCCACCACCTTCGGTCGTCTCTTCGCTGCCACCGCGCGCCCCGTCATAGCGACTAATAAACGTACGTCCCGTCGTCCCTCTCTTCTTATAGGCCACTGACACCACCACCACCACCGCCACCACCCTTCCGTACGTACACGTACTGAAAGCGATCGTCCGGAAATATGCACGTACGCAGGCGCATGTCCTCTTCCGTTTCCTGTTTCAGATCCACGAATAGATACCCGTACGCCGACGACGTCGCGTCTTTGAAAGCCTCTATCATGTAGTTGACCTTTCCCGGGTACATCTGTTTCGCTAGGTGACCTACTTGGTCGGGGGCTCTTGAATAGCACTATGTATTGTGCGTTCAGGCTGATTGTACGGTTTTCTTTCCCTTTCGGAAACATGTTCTGTCGCAATTGTACGACGGACGTATTACAATGATGACTTTTTTTAGTAAATAGTATCGTCACCCGGCTATCGGTCTCCTCCGTGAGGTCGTCGAGTACTAGAAGCGTTCTCGCTTTACCGTCTAAACGTTTCGGATCCGGCAGGCCGTCTACGAACTCTATTTTCGAAGACATAGACGCGTAGCCGCTCTGCCACTGTCCGTAGCACCACAGGATTTTCTCCGGCGGTGGATCGATCATAGCGTCGTGACGTATCAAACGCTCGACGAACGTCGTCTTACCGCACCCCGTAGGACCGGCTACTATACACGTAAAAGGATGCTTCAACGACGGTCCGTTCATTTTTCACGACTGAACGACGAACACTTTTTTACACGTCTTTATAAGCATCGCGCAACTTCTTCAACAGTTTACCGAGCATGTTCTTCCCCACATCGCCCGCGATTCCGCTACCCCAGAAACCCTCCCTACTCGCTACCCATTCCACCAATTCGGCGTCCCCGGTCGCCAACAGTGCAGCCTTCAAATCGCTCGATCCGTCAAACTTCCTCCTCAACAACGTCTTCATACATCTCACCCTAACGTCGCTCCATTTGGTTCCCATTCTCTTTTATCGAATGTCGTAACCGCGTCGTTTCGCTGCATAAGAGGTTCGCGAACTTTTGATTTCTTCGGCACATTCCACTTCGTCGTAGAATATTGCTTTCCTATACTGATAGGCGTGCTCGACAGATCGGAAGCCCCGACCGAACGCCGACACTCGACACAAATACATATTCGACAAGAACGACCGCGATCCACCAAACCTTATAGGTGACGACATCATACCGACTACCGATCACCCGCTACCGCCACCGCTTATATACTGTCACCACCGCTAGATAGAAGAACTAAAAAGTTGCGACTAGGGTTCAAACCCGGAATCTTTCGATCCCTAGGCGAACGCTCTCCTAAGAGAGCTATACCGTCGCCAACGATTATGCAGTGGTTTTACCCCGGTTATATTATAGCATCTCTGTACTCACCGCTAGGTGCCATCTCACATACAACGAATCTACAAAGGGTCGACGAACGGATTCGGACCGGGAATCTTTCGATCCCTAGTCGAACACTCTCCCAGGAGAGCTAATCCGTCCTCGACGTTTATACAGTGGTTTTATCGTGGTTATATATTCGCGCGATAAACGCATTATTGCTTACGTCAGCACGCTCTAGGTACGGCGTTGATCGCTAGGGGACGAACTAAAAGGGTCTCTGCACTCACCGCTAGGTGGTATCTCGGGGTAATCAATCACGTTTTTTATAAGTAGGTGTCCAATTAGTATCAAATTACAAGGGTCATCAATCACGTTTTTTATAAGTAGGTTCCCGAAACTAATTAGTGTCAAAAAAGCCTTTGATCTTTTTTTATAAGTAGGTTCCCGAAAACGTTTAGTGGTCATTAAATTCTTTTTTATAAGTAGGATTTTGAGGCCGAAAAACCCCTCTATACTACTCATGAGTGCACCAACAAACGCAGAAGTACGCCGCTTTCTAGCATATGTGAACTAAGATGCTGACTTTTTGTGGGGTGACGAACAAGAGAATGCGTTCCGGAAAATGAAGGAACTGACCATGCAAGTACTCGGATACTACGACCCAAAGAAAACCTGTGTTATCCGGACAGATGCAAGTAACGTTGGTCTTGGCGCAGCGTTGATACAAAATGGCAAACCGGTGCATCCCGCTCATTGACAAAGAGCGAAAGCAACTACGCACCCATTGAGCTAGGATGTCTAGCGACCACATTTGCAACGTGAAAGTACCATTAGTATATCTTCGGAAATGCAGACATGTTAATTACCATTCACACAGACCACAAACCACTAGAAGCGATTGCACGAAAGTATCTACTGCTAGCACCTAAATGGCTCCAAAACATGCTGTTAGCACTACAGTGCCACTCGCGGAAGATCAAATATCGCCCTGGACGCGAGAACACACGGTGGCAAACATGTTGTCACGTCTACGAAGTGACGGTGGGAAGAGAGAAGACGTACTAAGAGCGGAGGACTTCCAAACGCAAGTCATCAATGAGCTACTCCAAAGCTTTGAAGAGTGTGACGCAAGCGCTGACAAACACGTTTCTGGTGTGCGATATCAAGCCATTATGAAAGCTACTTCGCAGGACCCACAGTTGATGGAACTCGGCACCGTGATCATGAAGGGATGGCCACACCAAAGAATGATGACTCCTACATCAGCGAGACCATTCGTACCACAAGCGCGACAGTGCTACGAGCCAGAAACGACCGACTGTGTACGTGTTGAGAAAGACCGGAAACGTCGGAATCTACAACATCGGTACAACAGAAACGCACGTGACTTGCCATCGATCAAGACTGGAACGCCAGTTCTGATCAGATCGAGACATGGTCGATTCAAACAACAGGTGGAGAAAAGAAACGGAATCAAGCAGCTGGGTGAACGATGATATACAGTCGATGAGATATAGCTGGCATTGCATCGGTTTTCACGTGACTTAGATTATCCGACAGCATCTTTGCTGAAACATGAAAGTGTACAATATTATGGTGACACATGAAATCTGATTTTTATACAGTTTATATAGACATTGCAGTTAATTGTTGGAGTTGATATAAAGTGTATGGCAGGCCCGTAGCCAGCTTTTCACAATGGGGGGATTCACATTTTACCATACAGCCACACAGTTTCACGATTTTTCATCAGTACGCGCATTTTAAAATAGGTGAAGGTAACCTTTATTGTGTATTGGTTAAATACAATTATTCATCGTCGAAATTCGCGTTCCAGCGCAATAGTTAAAAATGATGCTTTGTGTTAAGCCACATGAGTTTGTCTACCGGGTTTGCAGCTTTTAAGAAATACACTCGCTATACATCTTAAGTTGTTTATTATTGAGAATAGCTTCTTTGACAGTCAGTAATTACCTTAATCGGCATACTAAACATAAAACGCCACACTTCTCGTTTAATAATAATGAATGTTTAATGGATTATTTTATATGGCTTAATTTATGTGCTCACCCCGTTCATTCACCAGTAGTTTGTCTGCATCTGTCACCTCTGAGTGACTACAATTAGGACTCATAATTTTACGTTTGGTGTAAAACTGGCTTCTTGTGTATTTGTTTCCTCGTGCGTTTACAAAACAGGATACCATGGGATAGTGTGCAGTCCGTCTGCGTGGCTAATTGGATGCAATATAGTCCTTTGACACACATTCCTCTAGTGACTGCCCTTTTCACACATGGCATTGGAGACAGACCCCTCAGCCAGGCTCCCATATATTCAGCGATGATCACTTAATAGATAAGGGTTGTCCCTTTAACAATATGTACAAATCAGGATTTCTTGGCATTCCTTGTAATGTTGAACACTATCCAGCAGCTTTTAGGAAGGGGGTTAACGCTTTTGAGAAACATGGAATACAATTAGTGGTTCATATGTGAATTCCCTGGCTACGGGCCTGTGTGGGCATGTTATTTCGCTGGAAATCTGTAAGGCTCCTTTTGAATGCGCCTTTCTGCACATTTTCTGCACAGTTTATTGCGATCGACACTTAGCGGTCGAAGTGTTTCAGGCCGTACATAAAAAAATTGCAATTGCAGAATTTAATATTATTTTATATCATCGTAAAGATAATGATCTTACCTATAAATGTATCGTTGGGTGTACACAGTAATTGTGCTTAGTTTTCGAGTTATTGCCGTTTGAAGATTGGGAATATTCAAACTTGCAATGGGATTTACCATTGTTTGATATCACAGTAAAGATAATAATCGAATCTACAAATATGCCGCTGGATGTACCCATGATTTATATTAGTTAACACAATTCCTGTGTACATCCAACGACAAACGTGTAGATAAGAGTATTATCTTTATGGTGATATCAAAAATATTAAATTCCGCAATTGCAATTTTATGTACAGTCTGAAACAATTTGCCTTTCGCCGTGCTAAAGTATAGGGCACTGTTAGCGGCATTGCCTGCATGTGGTGACGTCATGCAGCAACATCTGGTTGTAAAGTTGTTGTCCCCTCCGTCTTCCTTCCTTCCTTCCTTCCTTCAGTTGGGCGGTACGCAAATGGCTTAAGAAGGCCGGAGCCTTACCTCGGATATGTCGCTCGCCAAGCCGTGTGCATCATCGTGCTGTTGGTGATGCATTGTCCCCTCATGACTAAGGGTGTATTTGTTTGTCGATGAAATTGAACAAACAAGCGTTCCAGGTTCGTCACGAACATATATGTTTTATTCATCAGTAGAAACGTCCAGACACGATGTCCGTACAACGTTTGCACATTCATGTGCGCCGACAGTCCAACTCTATTTTATATTTAAAGTGTCCGTGTTTTTTGAAGATCGAAAGATAAAGCAATATATAAACCACCGTGGTTTATATTTGCCGAAATTTTGATAAGTCTAAACTGTGGGAAACATTTTCCTAGTTTCCCCGTAAAGAGAGCGTCAATCGTCTCTCCTTATGTGTGTCAATTTCCGCCCTCCCCGTAATTCCAAAAATAGTTCCCTTTTAAACATACTGGCTTGGCCTCAAGCCAAATCCGGGAATTGTCTTTAAGCCGGGGATCGAAACGGATAGTATGAAATTTGTAGAAATATGGCTCTACGCATGCGTGTTTTTATGCCGTCATACTATGGGGTTTCCCCTCTCACATGAGGGGATCTGCATTTATTTGTATAATTTCATCTTTCCGTTTCGATCTTAAAACCAGGACATGGTCACTAAGTGAATCTAAGGTTAGGCCAATGTCTGCACCAAATTCCAGTCACGACTTTAACTATCAATTACATTCTGTTCCGGTATACACCAAGAACTACGCCTACAGATGCGAAAATAAACAAATCGTTCAAACCTTGTTGCTTTAGAAACGCGCCCACAGTGACGGCGACCATATGCTTGCTCTGTGCAGCATTCTTTTATATAATGCTTTTTATATAATGTGAATCTGGATTTTCTGTTCTAGTCTTTCTCTGATAAATGATAATAATATTAATTAACTAAATTAGCCACTGCAGGTCTGTTACATGATGGGTTGGTTGCTTTGTGAAATGACCACGTTTGAGCGGGCTTAGTGACATGAGTGCGCAACGAACAGGCCTCATATTTGGCACATTACTTTACAAGAGTATTAAGTTTACGTATACAAAGTTTCAAAGGCATTTACAATTTAATTTCGCAAAGTCTTTAAAGATGAACGAACTCAAATGTAACTATAAGGCTTCTATAAGTTTCAGTATGAAACATCTTTTTGACATTTCTTGTACTTAAATTTTGTGATGGTCATGTGTTGTTGTTTGCCCAGTACTGACGACGTCCACGCACGCACGCACGCACGCACGCACGCAGCCGCGCGCCACAAACATTATATATTCGGAATATTTGTGCCCACCAAACGGCTGTATCTTCAGCATTTTGGGGCTAGGTGTTATTTTTTTGGAAGGAGAATAAGAATAAAAAGAATTACGCCACCGTATGATATTATAGTCGGTTAACGTATTCTGAAAAAATAACGGCTCCCTTTGAGTCGATCCTCGCGTGGTCACGTGAAGTCAAAATGGCGGCGTTCATCTGAAATATTACGAACGTGTGATAGGAAGCATTGTAAACAATTCTAATCAAACGCACAAAGCATGGCATCTGCGTCGGTAGCTGGCGGAGAAGTGATTGCACCGAAGCTTATGACCGATGCAACGCGATTGTTGTGGGGTCCTGACATAAAGCACGATGTGTTCAGGCGCTGGACTCAAGGTAAAGTCTAAAGACTAAATCTAAACTTAAACAGTTAAAGTGAGAGTCAGACTCGGAGTGAGACTGAAAGTTCAAAGTAGGCAGTTCAACTTCAAGAGAAAGTGAAACAATCCTACGGCTATACCGGTAGAGTTAAACCAGGCTGATTAATAATAATAACGCTTAGCCTTAGGCTCCAAAATCGTTGTTTCGGCGATAGATAACTTTTAATATATATACACGCACGGGTAATTGTGACGTGTGGAATCCTGGCCCACCTGAATTTCGTTTTTTTTTTTAATATAACTAATATTTGTGCCTAGATTTAATAGTAAAATATTATGGTAATTGAGGCCTACTTCAGATCATTTTTTTTCCATTCAGATTCAATCATTCCACATAATTTAAAACATACTGTTATAAAATCATTGCACCTTATGGCATTTTTGAGGCCCAAATACTAAAATATTGCTCTGGTTTGCAACAGCTGCAGCCTTGCGTTACCGTACCGGGCCCCATGACATGACTCATGAGCGATATATTATGAGCCAAATCTATAATGGTTTAAGTTAATGTGGTGAAGGTTCAACTCGATCTAAATGTTACAACTAAGAGGATCGATTGATTTCATTTAAAAAATAACTCTGCAGTATCTATTACCAGTGAGATCTGGATCAGATATCCTTACAAATTTAGTGCAAAAAAACACCTAAAACAGACAGTACAAAACAAGTAAAGTGAGTGTGCACTGCATTGGCCAATTTATTGGGTGCCTGTGGGCAGTGTGGGATTCTCCAGGTTGTACTGGCGGGATGCCCGCTTGGCCTCACGCAGTATCTGTGGCATCACGTCAGAGTCATAGCAAGCACTGTCGCAGTTCATCTTGCATTGCATGAAAGCAGTAATTATGTCTGCATGCAAGCTCTTGTGTGCCTTGGTGTGGATCTTGCGAACCATCGAGAACGCTCATTCGGAGTCTGCGTTGCTGTGTGGCAGACTGATCAGGGCCTGCAACAGACGTGCCAGGCAGGGAAAGCGCAGTTGCTGTAGAGCTGTGTTCAATGCCATCACGTCAGCCCAGATGGAGTCGGGACGACGTGCCTGACTCCTGGCCTCCACGCTGACAACGTTGTCCTCCATCAGCTGGAGGTCCTCGTATTTGTCTTTCAAGGGCTCTCCGTCAATATCTAGAGCAAACTTTGCGACCAGGCACAAAATTGTAAAACACATTAGTCATGTAACATTTACGTTTGACAGAACAATGTGTTCCATGATGAGTATGATTCCATGACTGGTTACAATCAACAATCTTGATACAGCAGTAACAGCGTGCATTGACATTACTATATATTATATGGTGCTGGATTTCTTTTATTTGCTTTAACTGTGCGGTAATGCTGTGTATCTGCCTGTCAGGAAGTGACATGACACATAACAAAAATACGAGTCTGCTATATCCATAAAAAATAATACATGGGGCATAAGTGATGTCCACACGCTTAGAGAGGTCCAGCACAACCAGATCCTTCAAGGCGTGGTTGTCAAACGGAAAGCGGAGTAGAAGGAACACACCTCACTAAAACAAGTTGTTGTCATACAAACCGTAAAACCATAGCCCTCTTGGCAGGCTCCATGTTTGCCTCCTCTAGTAGAGCTCTCGCTGGCATGCCAACATTTTATTTGTCCGGAGTATTGTCATGCTGATTCTGCAGCGAGTCATAATGGATTGTTTGCAGGTCAGCCGCAGTGGGACAAACTTAATTAGCAGCTTCCTCAATAGTTCGTCCATCTCTGGATGAAGCATGCCAATCTTTCTCTCGTCAGCCTATCAACAGAACATGATACATGATGCCTGTACATCATTGAAAAATGACTGTTATTGTGAATACATTCATGCATGAGCAATGGTAAATGGAATATTGATGTAAAAATGTGTTGATATAACAAAATATCTGGAAGAGTTTGTTGAACTCAGTGAGGACAGGCATAATGAGTGTGAGGATGAGAAGCGTCAACTTCGTGGTCGGGTCGTTCAAACGACCAACCACCATCCTGATCCTACCACCTTTCTCAGGATCTTCGTGACTAGTGAAGTAGGCAACCAGGGCCGGGTACAGGTTCAGTACCCTCTCTATGACGTTTACACAAAGCACTTGCACAAAGTAATTACAGATTTGTCCCCTCCCAATTCGGGCAAGCAAACTTATTTGGGCAAGAGACCATGCTTTTCTAGGCTGCATCACCTTTACTGCATCGATCTCAAATCACTTCGTGTCGTAAACTGTTACACTTTATACATAGATTAAATTATATTATCAAAATTTGGGCATTCTCAGTTGTAATAAAATATTCGGGCAAAATTTGTCCTCCAAATACGCCTATAATGAATACAGCATGCTGTGACAGACCATACCTGCGAACAAAGTGAAAGAAGACGTTGATAAGCAGGACATCGACGGGGACCGAAAGCTGCATCATGCCGGACTTCACACAGAGGTCAGCAAGATGACAATGATGCAGCCGATGTTGAACATCTCCGGCTGACGCTCACGTACTCGTGTCAGCACTGAATTCTGCGCGACCATCGTGTTACAATTGTTGTTGGCGAACCCGATGTATTTGGCACATCCGATCTCATGTTTGCTGCGGAAAACAAAAAAAATTAGAATTTACAGTAAAAAAAGATTATAAACTGCAGATCTGTAAACTGTATAACATAAATCAGCATATCAACGATACAAAGGAAGCCATTCATGTGAAAATAAACAAACAAAAGTATATAAAGATTGAAAGAATCTTTGTTATTGAAATGACCACTTGATATTATTTTAAAAATAATTTTAAAATGATTTTTGAGCAGTCAATAAAACAGCAAATATAATAAATGTAAATAGTTACCTAGAAACTCCATCCAAAACACAGAAGATTTCCTCGCTTGTGCCGCCATTGGTTTTTGTCCATTTGCTCTTAAAGGACTTTGCGATTGCACTGTCCGGGCATGGTTGCAGCAACAGTTCGGTGAAATGGTCGGTGACAGCTGCTGGGGGGTTTTGCTACGCCACAAAATATGCGAACTTTACCTCAGATTTCGTGGTCGAATCAGGAGTGACCGCCCTGGCCTTGAAAAAAGAAGTCATTAGTGCGTGTTGTCGCACTGACTTCAGTTGCCTGGCACGCAATTTTGACTTGATATGTTTGCGAACATCATGTACGCCCGACGCCGCGACCTTTACGTCGCGCATACACACTGCACACCAAGCATGATGCTCGCCAAGCTGGACCCATTCTGGCTGGTATATACAGTCGCATAAGTTTCTAGCGCAGTGGAATGTTTGTGATCAGGTTCCAAGAAATGAGACGTAAGCGTGGCACCTGTGTTTCAGAATATGCCACCAGGGGCGCCGCCACCAAAACTAGTAATCGTTAAGCCTGCGCCACTATGCCAGGGATGCTGCGGGGAACGAGATGCGAAGCATGGTGCACATGTGCCAACTGTGCGGTCCATGAGTCGCATTTAGCGTAATAGATATGTTGGTGATGGATAGCGTAGCGACCTCTTGGCAGAAATTCAGGGTCCGTGGCCGACCGCGCTATATCCGAATCAACGTTGTAAGTTAACGAAGAGTGTTATAACGAGGGTTGAAAAAAAATGAAAATAGTAAAATTACATAAATCTGTGAGCATCGTCTCTCACGGCCGACTGTGAGCCTGTGTAAATCGCAATAATCCTTGTGACTCCACACCTCTGACTCACACCTGACATGATTGTGAAAGCACAAATGACATTGATTATAATTTATGGTTAATAGTGTGTATTAACCATGTAATTTATAAGATATTCTTTATTAAAACAACAACCTACACAACCATGTCAACTTCCCTTCACCTTCATATTACAAATTTTGAATGAAAGAAAATATGATGATAAAAATGCAATGCATTATGATATTCCTCATTGAACACATCCAAGCATGTTGTCTTGGTTTAACTGAAAAAATACAATTTTCAAATTTGAATTTCTTGCCTCCTCCAGGGTTTGTGTTCAGTGATGATGAGCCAACTGCCCTTCTGCAGCTTCAGGGTGGACCGTGCGCCGTCATCGTTCCTGTACAAGCCTTTCTCCTCAAGAATCTCCTCTTTTTTAACACTCCCGCAGATAAATGGCGACAGGTCTCAGGTATGTTGTTTTGAAAGTGTTGGGGTTTGTTAGTGATCAGCAGCAACCAACTGACTGACCTAGATAAAGAAATACACAAGTAATGCTCAGACAATAGACAGTGTTGTTAAATCTCTTAAAAAAGATTACCTTTGCAGACAATTGATTTAGCCCCTTGCGAGACAGGTTTATTGATGTTCAAATTTGTAGTTTGTAACTATTGTATGCGAAGTTGTTTTACTAAAAGAGTGCATAATTTGTTTTAAAATCATTGAAGGAATGAGTTTTGATTATGAGATTGGCTAACTTGCGCAAGTGTGAATAAAAAGACTTATCTTATGGTGTACATCTTCTAACATTCCATTGTTTATTTTTGTGTGATATTCTGGCTGCGAATGTTTTTCTTTGTGACCAAAATGTGCGGCACAGTTGTTCAAGTGAGAACTGTATGTGGGAAATGTTGATTTAGCAGCTATAATGCTGTACCTTAATAATGTAATGTAAATAAATTCATCATCCTTCTGGTGGCCACAGTCATCTTGCTTATCATTAGTTATATAAGCATTGACGACGAGGCAAAACTTGATAGAAATTACATCCATACTTTTTATTGTGATGGAAGCAAACAGTGATGTGGTGGATCCATCAGTTGAGAAGCGACTTTTAAAGGGAGCCAGTCAGTTCCTCTACCTTGAATTAGCGGGCATTTGTGACAGGAAAACTGCTTTAACATGGGAAACTGGGACATCGTTGGACATCAAAGGGTATTGCAGTTAACTCAGCGTGACTTGGCTGTATTGCCAATATAACATGTTTTGAAACTGGATGTTTTGTTTACTATTTGAGCAAACTACGGGGTCGAACCTTCCAAATTGTGACCATTGTTACGGGCTTACTAAACACAATTAGGCGGGCAATATACCTTCAACATTGTTAGTATAGAATTAAGAACATTATATGAATTAATAAACGACAAAACTAGGAAGAGACTGCCTCCTTTATAAATCTGATTCCTGATGATGTTACAGAGAAACAACAACAGATGTTGTTGTGTCGGGCGCTGGTGGACATCCTCCATGCCCTCGTAAGCACTGAATCCTTCCTGCTAGTGTCACACCACCCTGACACCTACAACGGAGGTGATGACGGCAACGACGTCGATCTCGACGATGACTCTGGGGGAGGCACAAGTAGCCCAAAGAAACAGTGTTTCAGCCACGAACAGTTCCATCTTGGTCTCAGGTACATAGTGTTATTCATTCAGTAGTTGTTAATAGTTGTTAATTGTCTGTCTTCACCTACCTAGCATACGTGATGAGGGTCATTTCATTGAAACCACATTTGGGTCATAAATTAGTAACCTGAAAATGTGTTTCATACGCCATATATCACTAATTGTTGTTACATGGACTTGCACATTTAGACTGGTTATGTTCCCTATTATTATTTTTCGATGTTGGTACTAGTGAAAACTTTTGTATCATAAAAACAAAATGACAGAATCTTGATGCTGAACATTGTGTGAAAATGTTCATGTTTGTTTGTCAGATGTGTAGATCTTATATTTTGATGGCAAAGATGTCACTGGAGAAAATACCAAACTCGAGTAGAGCATGTGCACTCACTTAGTAAAGTCGACTGGTGTAGTTGAGTGTGTGTCCTGCAGGTGTCACCGGTGTAACTCGAGGGATGAGTTGTCGAACCAGCTGCAGTCTCTGTTGGAGATGTACCTTGGCCAGTACGGCATTCTCCTGCTTCTCTACTCCATCGTACTCACCAAGGTCAGTCTACTACACACAGATAACAGATCATGGGTTTGGTTTGGTTACATTAACCCCCGTACACTTTACTTTACTTTACAACAATGCAGACAAGGAGGGAGCAACTGGGATAGTTCAGAAGTACAGACATCTAGTGAGGAAGCTAAAGAAGATAAGAGTGGAACAGGTTATTCTCTCAGGAATTTTGCCAGTAATGGGAGGAAGGGGGGCAACATACAGAAACTGTAAGAGGATGGCAATCAACGCACTAGTTGAGCAGATATGTGAAGAAGAGGGCGTGGGATTCATAGACTTTGTTGGGAGAGAAGATATGTACATGAGAGATGGCCTCCATCTAAGTGGAAAGGGGGCAACAGTATTCTCAGAGAATCTGCTGCGATCTGTTGACAGTGGGACAGGTTGCATCTATGGGGGATTTTAACCACGGGCATATACAATGGAAATCTCTACAGAGTATGGGGAGTGAGGTTTTTAGTTTTAGTTCAAGATACATTCCTTTCTCAACATGTGCTAGAACCAACCAGGGGTGAGAATGTGTTAGACATAGTTTTGTCCTCACAGAATGAATTAGTTGACAATGTCAAGATATGTGAGCCACTGGGGAGTAGCGATCACAACCAGATACATTTTACCATCAAAGTAAAATCAGAAAGGAATAGTAAAAAGCAGTATAGGAGAAATTTCCACAAAGGAAGGTATAAGGACATGAGGAAATATTTAGCAAAGATAGACTGGAATAACACTGAAAAATAAGATGGCAACAGAATGCTGGAATATATTAAAGAGTGAAATTAAGTGCATAGTCGATAAATTTGTACCCTTCAAAAAACAAGGAAAACGGTCCAAAAAGAAACACTTATCGAAAGAAGCCATTAGAAAAATTAAGTATAAACAAATGATGTGGAAGTCATATAGATGTACTGGAAATGATGAAGACTACAACAGTTATAAAGAAGCACTTAACCAAGCTACAGCTGAAATTAGAAATTCAAAGAGAAGCTATGAACAACAATTAGCTAGTAATATAAAACATGACAGCAAGAGTTTTTATGCGTATGTTCGAAGCAAACAGAAAGTTCAAGATAAGGTCGGTCCTCTAGAAGATAGTGCTGGAAATATAATATCAGAGGGATTCTTAATGGCAGAAGACCTGAATGAGTACTTTAGTTCAGTGTTTACCAGGGAAGATATTAGTTCACTGCCAGTACCAGAGGCTAAGTTCAAGGGGGCAGATTCAGACTATTTAGGACAATTAATTGTAACCCCGGAAATGGTAGCTAAGAAAATAAGGGTTATGAAGGATAATAAATCACCTGGTGTGGATGGTATTCCACCCAAACTACTATTGGAAATTGTAGAACAAATTAGCATACCGCTTGCAACAGTTTTCAACTTGTCATTAGAAGAGGGAGTGGTTCCTTTAGAATGGAAAGAAGCAAACATTATACCGTTATTCAAAAAAGGTTCGAGAAACAAGTCAGAGAATTATAGATCAGTGAGTTTAACATCAGTGATTTGTAAATTATTAGAAAGACTAATTAAAGATCACATGGTGGATTTTCTTGTTAAACACAACTTGATTAACCCATCTCAACATGGTTTTTTTAAAGCGAGGTCATGCTTAACAAATATGTTATGTTTTTTGGAAGACATCACTAAGTGGGTAGATGAGGGATCACCAGTAGATATCGTCTACTTAGATTTTCAAAAAGCTTTCGACAAAGTACCACATCAAAGATTACTGCTTAAACTAAAGGCCAATGGCATAGGAAATGGTATAATAAACTGGATAGAACAATGGCTGATTGACAGAAGACAACGTGTAGTAGTTGATGGGGAGGCTTCAAACTGGAAATCGGTATTGAGTGGGGTACCACAGGGATCTATATTATTCTTAATATATATCAATGATTTGGATGATGAAATAACAAGCAAGGTGTTGAAATTTGCGGATGATACAAAAGTGTTTAGAAGGATTAAAAGTGATGGAGATAGACAGCATTTACAAGATGATCTTGACAGGTTGATCAAATGGTCTGAAAAGTGGCAAATGCTGTTCAATTTTGGGAAATGTAAATGCCTCCACACAGGACATGGGAACGAAGAGGTAGAATATACAATGGGAGGTACTGTACTAAGTACTACTGTAAAAGAAAAGGACTTAGGGTTAACCATTAGTGCTGATATGAAGGTTTCAGAGCAGTGCGGAATTGCAGCTTCAAAGGGAAATCAAATCCTTGGATTAATTAGGCGAAACATAACGTATAAGGAAAAAGAGCTAATAATACCGCTGTACAAAACAATAGTTAGGCCTCATTTAGAATATTGTATTCAAGCGTGGAGGCCATATCGCAGGAAGGACATAGATATGCTAGAAAGAGTGCAGAGGAGAGCAACTAAAATGATACCAAAACTGAGGGATCTTAGTTACGAAATACGCCTAAAAAAATGCGGTTTAACAACACTAGAGAACAGGAGATTGAGAGGAGATCATATAGAAGTGTTTAAAATATTGAAGGGTTATGAAAATATTGATAGAAATATTTTTTTCTCAGTTAAGAAAGATAGAAGGACTAGAGGACATGAACTTACATTGGCAAAGGAGCAGAGTAGATTGGATATAAGAAAGTTTTCATTTTCACAAAGGACTGTAAATGAATGGAATAGATTACCTGCTGATTGTGTGGGTGCTAGTAGCGTGAATATGTTTAAAAATAAAATCGACACATACCTCAGACGGGTGGGATACACATAGATAAAAAGGTCGGACTCTCGATAAGCCAAAGGGCTTCCTTGTCCACCTGCCACCTAGAGTTAATTCTCTGGGTGGCAATCTTGTTAAATCTATTTAAACTAAATTCGCAGAGAGGCGAAATATAGCATATAAAGAAAAAGAACTACTAATACCGCTGTACAAAACAATAGTTAGGCCTCTTGTAGAATATTGTATACAAGCGTGGAGGCCATACCGCAAGAAGGACATAGATATGTTAGAAAGAGTACAGAGGAGAGCGACTAAAATGATACCAAAACTGAGGGATCTTAGTTATGAAAAACGCCTAAAAGAATGTGGTTTAACAACACTTGAGACCAGGAGATTGAGAGGAGATCAGATAGAAGTGTTTAAAATATTGAATGATTATGAAAATATTGATAGAAATATGTTTTTTTCAGTTAAGAAAGATAGAAAGACTAGAGGACATGAAGTTACATTAGTAAAGGAACAGTGTAGATTAGATGTAAGAAAGTTCTCATTTTCACAAAGGACTGTGAATGAATGGAAAAGACTCTGATGATTGTGTGGGTGCTAGTAGTGTGAATATGTTTAAAAATAAAATCGACACATACCTCAGAAGGGCTGGATATATGTAGATAAAAGGGTTGGACTCTCGATAAGCCAAAGGGTTTCCTTGTCCACCTGCCACCTAGAGTTAATTCTCTGGATGGCAATCTTGTTAAACTCTAGGATCAGCAACAATGCAATAATCCCACTTTGTATATACTATTTTGCGTAAGAGACTAAGAGGTTTGTGTGTTTGGTGGTTAAGGTTTTGTATTGATGATCATGTTTTGGGTCAATTAGGGCTTATAATACTGGGATTATACTTTTTGGGTTAAGGTTTTCTTTTAATGTTAACTCGTGATTTTAGGATTCATTAAAAATATTGTTGAGGTTTTTCAGTTGGCGTTTCATATGTTTATTAGATTCAATGGGTTTGTTCAGTAGGGTTTGTTCAGTTTTATGCACATACTATTTTTAAGTGTTTCTATAATGAAAATGTATACGACTCTTAGGGCATATTCCCCTAAGTATATGACTGTAGGGCATATTCCCCTAAGTATATGACTCTAGGGCATATTCCCCTAAGTATATGGCTCTAGGGCATATTCCCCTAAGTATATGACTCTGTAGGCCATATTCCCCTAAGTATATGACTCTTAGGGCATATTCCCCTAAGTATATGACTCTAGGGCATATTCCCCTAAGTATACGACTCTTAGGGCATATTCCCCTAAGTATATGACTCTAGGCCATATTCCCCTAAATACATGACTCTGTAGGGCATATTCCCCTAAGTATATGACTCTGTAGGCCATATTCCCCTAAGTATATGACTCTGTAGGGCATATTCCCCTAAGTTAGTGTTGGAATGAACAGGTTTGCCAGGGATTGGAGGCCAAAGTGATTAGGGCAGTTCTAATGACTGGATACAGTGCTACGTAATGATAATAATAATAAACTTTATTTTAACACTCATTTCCAGAGTGCAACTCTGTTCAAGGTTGACAATGTGTATAAAATGTTAAGACTTGCATAATGATCAACACAGCAACAGTAAATGTGAGTAATTATAAAATAGCAATAAATGAGAAACTTCACAAGACCGTAAGAACTGTGGTTTGTGTGTGGCAGGGTGTGGAGCACATCAAGAATGAGGTGGAGGACTCGAATGAACCCCTCATTGACGGCATCCACGGCCACGGCAGGTACAACCCTTCTTTGCCAAGTATCCATGTAAGACATAGTTATCTAGTCGACACAGTTGTACGTGCAGGTGATGCAGCATCCCGACTGCGTCTGTGTAGCTCATGTTTTAGTGGGTTAAAGAGAGACTACCGCTGAGTGCAGTGCTGTTTTTATGGGGATCATTTAAAAGTACTCTTGCAATTTTGTTGTAGATTATTGGCAGGACCCGGTCAAAAATAATTTTACAGTTTGTCTGATGATTTCTATGAAACTAACAAATGTCCACAAACAAGCTGGAGTATTGAATTATATTTTGATGGATACTAGATCGCTTTCACTTGCATGAAAATGAATCTGAAAAGTGATGACCTAAAATGGAATTGAGAGACCTTTAATCTAACCAAGTTTTTTAGACTAGAGACTTACTTTCTAATATAATTACAATTCAATTAATAAACATACATTACATACCATGCATTAGAACATATTTTTCCAGACATGTTTATTATTTTAAAAGAAAAAATGAATATTGAAGAGGAAAGTATTCTCTGATTGACCAAGAAACAATGTCACATGGTAATGTGCAGTTGAGTTATGTGTCTTGACCCTGACCTAGATATTGACTCACTCTTAGAGCGTTGATGAAAGGTCGGTCACCTGCTTGGATCAGTCTAAATTCCACTGACACAATTGTAGCCACAAACACTGTCATTAATCAGTCTCATAAGGCTGGTTTATGACCAATTCTTGCACCACAATAACATGCAACTCTGTGCCAGCCAACCAATTGGACAAGTAATTGCTCGTGTAAACTAGCCTTGAGATGTTGAGTGTCTGTATTTGCTGTTATTTTTGCAGTCAAAGTTTAATCAACCTCCTCATCACTGGTACAGCTGTGTCGAATGTTTGGGACAATGACAAGTACATCTCAGGACTCAGTAAGTGCTCTCTCCTTGCTTAAAAATCATGGTCTCGGGAAGATGTGAGTAATATCTCATTCCTCTGACATCATAGTAATACATATCTTGGTAGTATGAAGTATATTAAAATTAATAAAATAGTAATAGAAACAGAAGTAGTAGTACTGGATCATCTGTAACAGAACACGAGTTTGATTTCTAGCTAATGTTACCATTGCGTTCGCAGTACGATTTCCAAGTGATTTTATTTGCCACTCTCTTGGGTGCAGCACTTGTTATCTCAACTGAGATGTTGTGATCAAACTCAACAACTCTGGTGGAGGTGGTCGTTGTTCATTTGACAGTGAACACTGGTGGTCTTGTATTCTCAAGAAATATTTAGTTAATCGATGTATTCCGTGCAGTTTATGTACATATAAGAAGTAAATTAGTTTCTACATGACAGACTATACTCAGCAATTTGATTTTAATGAGCTTGTTTTTTCAAATTGTGTTGTTGTTATCATAGTGGGTTTAATAAAGTGCATCTTATGACTCAGAGTTGCAGGGCGTGAGTGGCCAGGCTCAGGTTGGCTTCCTCACACTACTCGAGCACATGCGCTACTGCGAGGTAGGCAACGCCAGGCGATATGCATCCTTGGCCAATGATCTTAATTGTGCTTGTGGGAAGCTGTGGTTTGAAGCTCGTGGTTGTTATTACAGAAATCTTAATTGTTTCCGACAACGATTTCCACTAAGACAAGTACAATATTAGGTCTAAGGACAGATACAGTGTTGATGCCATGTGATGGTTATTTGTTCTATAGATGTCCAGTTTAATAACATCTATAGCAAAGCTTTTTCGAATAATTTGAGAAATCAACAATCCACGATTATCCACCACGGTCACATTTAGTTTTAGCAAACAAAATATACAACTAGTCAGATACATCTCATGAAATATTTTTACACATTTATAAATTTGTAAGTCATGTAATTTGACTGATGTTCGACATAGCTGAGAACTTTTAGCCTTATACTTTGTGTTCTCTATGATTCTAGCTGTGTATGGGGAACATTCCAGTTGTTGTTTTGCCCCACAGGTGGGATGGTACCTCAAGAACCCCTGCTACCCAATCTGGGTACTGGGCAGCGAGACTCATCTCACCGTTCTCTTCTCTCAGGTGGGGGCAGCACCAGAAGGGGCTGAATTTCATTTGTCTGTTTTTGTGCAAAATGATAAATTAAAACGTTTTATTACCAATGAAAACAAACAATCACAGAAGAAAACAGTGTTCGCTGGTAGCTTGAAAAGACTTCAGAATAATATATGTATTTCCTATTATTTGACCGACCGTGTGTGATATAGCCGCCCCTAAAAGGGCTGATGACATGACGATAACATCATTTGTAACCCTATTTAAATCCAAGAACAAAGAAATATTCAGCACCAGTCTCCATGCAAAATACCAAACAGTGTTTTATCATATTTGTCTGAAGACATTGTGGGCGACATCTTTGCAACCAGAAATTTTGTCAGAAAATATTCAGATCCCATTATATCCTAAAATAAGTAATTCCCCTAATAAAACAAAGAACATCTTTCTTACCTACCTAAACATTGGAGAGCATAAAACTGGAAACATGTTTTGTTCTGAAAGGCCTAACACATGTCTGTATTTTGTATGCCAGGAGCAGAATCTCGTGATGTCGGAGACTCCAGAAGCTGCCGCCAGGAGACTCTTCAACACATACGACACGGAAGGTGCCGAGTTTCTCACATTTATTTATAACAGTAAATTATAACATCCCCCACATCTGATAACATGTAGGCCTGTAAAATGAGAGTAAAATATACCCCAACAATAAAGATTGTAACATGAAATGGGTAAAATATTTGATCATGTTAATTTAGATGTGCTCTGAGATTTAAGACTTAATTCTGACTTACTTTTTGTTCCTAGAATCAAAACTAATATTGGAACTAGGGCATTTTCTGTTGCTGCACCAACTCTCTGGAATATGCTCCCTCTTAGTGTTAGATCAGTTGAAAATATTAAACAATTTCGCCATCATTTATAAACTGAGGTTTACAACCTTAGCTCCCTGGCGTATCGATCCATCTGTTGACAACTTTAATATGGCTTATAAATTCTGAGATTGACTAACCCTTTTGTATTGATGTTCCTGTGAGCTTGGTTTAGGATTTGGGTGCAAAAGAAGTTACCTTATTGTTATTAATGAATTGGAGCATTTTAAAGTTGTGAAACTTGTAGTGACTTCTGTATGTTCTGTAACGTGTCTATCGTGTTCTGCTGACAGGAAGCGGTTTCATATCAGGCGACCTGCTGGGAGATCTGATGGAGTCACTCAGTCTATTCTCAGGTGAAGAATAGTGAGTATCATACAATCTAGAACCCTTGCCCTTGTAGCCGTGTGGTGTTTGTACTGACGGAATAGTCACTTTTCGTGTGAACTCGTCTATACATCCTAAAAATACTGTACAGTTTCTCAATATAATATAAATATTTGTATTCATGTACATACATATGAAAACTACCCTCGTGGATGGTTTAAACATGCTTTCTGAGATGTTGTAATGGTATATTTTGTTATGGATAGTTTTAATTGTCGTGTGACGTATGAGTGTTTCTTGGTATGCGTGAGAGCATGTAGTCTGTGCTGCCCCCCAGTGTGAAGATCATGCGAGAGAAGTTGGACCCAGAAGAACTCGGGATCATAACCCTGAATGGGTTCATGGACGAGTTCTTTCCAAGTGAGACTCAGTCGGAGGCCGTCCAATCATTCACTGTCTTCCACTACAACAGTCTGCCTAGTTCCGGTCCAGGCCACAAGGTGGGTGCTGTGTTCCCAGGCATGGATGCCTCTCGATCAGACAGATGGACGTCTAATTTGTTGATCTATCTGTTTAATAATGGTAAAGATAAGCTGGCGCTGTATCCAGTCTTTAGGAATTGCCTAAGCTTTGAAACAGCAGCAAACAGATTCGAAGAGAAGTTGCAGAGGTGTTGTAAAGAACATGTTTGCTGGGGGTGCGGTGTATGTATAGTGTTTTGAATCGTACTGTGGAGTGGATACCGTGCTATATATAAGAATTCACCTTTTACACCAGCACAGACACCAGATCCAAGAGAGTAGAATCGTTACAGCACACAAAAACACACAGTTCCTTCCCACAATGCTTAGCAAACAATTTGCTCTATCCCCTATACCATTGAACTGCAGTGCCAGACAATCTCTTGTACAGCTTGGTAAATGTGAACAACTTCCAACACTAGCAAGTTATTTAAAAATACATCTCTGTAATCATCATCATATTATTATTACCGGGCATATCAATGCATGTGAATGCAAACCATTCATTTTAATCAAGGGGACACGCGCTGCGGGATTTTCGATTTTTGATGATTTTTTGGTGACATTTCGTTTTCAGCGTATTTCACTAATAAAACATCTTAACTTCAACTTCTAAATCATAAATGTTCATATTCAGCCAATCAGCATTAGAACCCGAGCCGATTCTATACAGAAATTTCCTTATATGGCACAATGCTCCGCGGATCCGCATTATCTCGATTCTGATTGGCCAATGGCCGACCTTCGGACCTCTCCGGCAAGCTACGACATAGCAACAAAGTGAGACAATATGGCGGCCGTTGTTTTAGCTCAGTGATTTTGTCAGTTATTAGTACGCAATTTCTAGTCAAGATGCCGAAGGATCGCGGCGTAAAACAGACTACGACGAGAAAGGTTGGATCGAAGAAGCGGGCTCGGTTAGCGCAGAACTACGGAGTAAACCGACCAACATTGCCGGTGATAGCGCCGTAGCTAGCGGCAGCGGCAGCTGCCCGGCCCCGAGTGGCAGCGTGGTCACTGTGGAAGGTGACGTCGTGGAACCTGGCGAAATGGACGTTTGTGCTGGAGCTGACGATCAGCATTCTGTTCGCGAACTGTCAATCGCGTCCTCGTCACAGACAGATGAGCCCGATGTCGACGAACCTCAACGTCCCGTGACAGGCATAATTTGTTTGTTTGTTTTTTTTTTAACATTTTAAACTACCTGAAAATTGGCAGGAAACTTGTCACTATAAGATGGACCTACGGGTAACAATGGCTTTCATACTGATGGTCGCATTCTTGGCGGGACTTCGACATGGTAATGGTTTTACATCAGCATCACTTCCTGGTAGTATAAATGCTGGATTCCAGTTTGTGGGTGAGAGGAGGATCCAGACAGCCTTGCTGCTTGGAGCTGATATGTACATCCAGCGTGTCGTGAACAGACAGTCACGATATCCATCTGCGAACCAGCGAACAATGTCCACCTATCTGTTACTTGCACTACTGATCTCGGGTGATGTACAGTTGAACCCCGGACCAGTTAAGTATCCATGTGGAGTATGTAAGAAGGCTGTTGCCAGAAATCATCGTGCTATGTGTTGTGAAGAATGCGGAAGGGGCTATGGCAAGCTGACAGCTGCTACAATCACGAAACTGACCAAGTACTATGGCAATGCCATACAAAGCCACCGAGATGATCTGGACGGTATGAGGAACGCAGTGTTTGCCACCTTCCTCCATGCACTGTCGACTGATGATGACCCACATCACGATCGCTGCCCAGCTGGGGTTTCAAGCTGGTGTTTCTATCGGCGCGCTGTTGCAAAGGGTGAATGACCAGGGCCACACAAGGACAACATTGGCACACCCCTGTCACGTGAAGTAGGTCACTTCGTGAAGCCTGTTTACGTGCAGCTTGGTGATGAGAACCTCCTCCGTCGATGCCTCAGGGTAAAGACGCAGAACCCAAACGAGAGTCTGCATTCGGTCGTGTGGCGGAAGTGTTTGAAGACGGACTTCCTTGGGAAACTGCGTGTCGAGGCTGGCGCTGCCATCGCTGTCCGTGAATTCAACCAGGGGACGGAGAAGACAGTGGCAGAAACAACAGTTGCCCTTGGGTTTCAGCCTGGTGAAGCCCAAGTGAAATTGACACTGTCGAAGGACCGAGAAAGGCTTGCTGCGAAAGGAAGAAAGGCTGATACGCAAGAGAAGAAGAACCGTGAACATCGACGTCTTCAACAGATTCGCCAGCAAGACCTGCTTACCCAGGCTGAGGGTGGGCCTTCCCATGCCTCCGGAGAGTTCTTCTAGGGACTCATGAAGAAAACAAACGGTTCTCTTCAGAGCCAATAAAACAAACGGCTCTCTTCAGAGCCAACAAAACAAACGGCTCTTTTCAGAGCCAACCACTCTTACAGATACACATTTGAACAGTCAAAAACCACCTGAATAGTAAAAAAATGTGAAAAGATAAACACAAAAGTTTGTTTTGCTGTTTTCTCAGAATTCTGTTTTTATTCAATACATAAATTTCACGCGGATCTCGAGAGAAAACTGTAAGACATATCAACTCCAAATTTGGAGTACAAATACTTCAAGACATGCCTTACAAAATGTCAGGAGGGATTCTGTATATCTGTCCATGTTTCCATTTTACCTCCCTGCACATTCAATGCATCCTATCAAAATAATCGGAAATTATGTCTATTTTTCCCAAAAAAATGTTGTTATATAAAAAGGTAAAAGAATAAAAATTCCTTGTGACATTTTGTAGATATTTGTATTTATTATACATGCAGCCTGTTTTGAATGTAGTAGCACAATGTATTGTTTCTGGGGATTTGCATGAAAATTGGTTTAGAATGGATCACAC
The DNA here is from genome assembly GCA_020002185.1 of Paraescarpia echinospica. Taxonomy (NCBI): domain Eukaryota; kingdom Metazoa; phylum Annelida; class Polychaeta; order Sabellida; family Siboglinidae; genus Paraescarpia; species Paraescarpia echinospica. Next base: position 71,047,477 of record CM034531.1, read on the forward strand.
AAAAAATGGCTGTCATATCTATGGCAACCACCTGTCCCAAAAAAATTCAACCTGTTATATCCATCTTAACCCACAATGATCATTTCCACCAAGTTTCAGTTCTCTATCATTAAAAGTAAAGAAAAAAGTTTGCCGCAGCACTTGTCCCCTTAAGTGTAAATGTTATTTTTTGCTATGTTTATATTAAATTTGTATGTGTATATTTAATTCATGATGAATACGAATCAAGCAGCTATGCACTGTGTAAAACATGAGTTTTATTAATGAAATGCAGCATCTCACAATAGTAATTGTTGAAAATTTGAAAGCTCTAACTTAGGGGGGTCACATTGAAATGTTTATGCAAGCACTGAAAATGCCACGGCTGCATTTGAATGTGTATTAACTTAGTGGTTATAAATCTGTAACCGTGTAGTTTGTAACCACAAGGTCAGACATGTAACGTGTGGTTCTAGGTGATGTATGTAGATGGCACTGCAGTCATCATGGAGATGCCGGAGCTTCAGATCATCACCGATAGTTCTCCCATCAAGATGTGTTTGCTTACAAAATGGCCGACAATCGAACTGAAATGGAAGGACAACTTTGTCCCATCTTTGAATTGATCGTAGAGGTCACATGATCGTTTACCACTGTTTCGTTGTCCCATACAAACCTGTATGCATTGTATGTATAGATGTATGTGTACGTTGTATTATGTATGTATGTATGATTTTTGTACATTGGTATTAATAATAGTTATTTACACATGTGAAACGCACCCCAACATCAATATTATAATAAATTGTCTTCATCTGTTTGTGCCTATATACAAATGTATGCATTGTGGACTGCAAAAGTGTACATGTAGATATGTATGTAATGTATATATAATATACATAATATTATAACATCGATTCTGTATTTGTGGTATCAAATTGCCTGTTAATTATGTGTGGTTGTTCGTTAAGAATTGACTATATAATGTGTACACATAATATATATGCTGTGTAGCTACAGATATATACAGTTATATTTTGCAGTGTCAGACCTGTCCGATTTGTTACAATACAATGTCACAGAAACACTAATATGTAAGCGGATTGACATCATCGACACAATTCCACATGTACAGGAATGGGCATGCTATAAGGTTGGACCACTGCCTTTGTTGGCGAGCTTTACGAGCCATGTGTAAATTCACATTGAGAATGTCGCACTGTGTCAGTTATTAGCCATATTGTAAACCAGATTAGTAAGGAGTAAATATTGGTTTTCTTTATATGTCGGAGATCTGTGTCTATAAGAATAGCATCCATTTTTGTAAAGTAACTTATCAGGAGTGTCATGTTTGCGATGCACAGTCATCATGTTTGTTTGAGCTTTAGTACCACAAACGACTGTGTAATTCCCAAGGTGAACTTCTCAAAATGACGCCAAGTAAAATTCTTTTAGAATCTCAGTACCATTTGGCAGTCATTCAGAATCTGTAGTATCTTCACAATGGCGTTTTGATAGCTCTAATTGTAGTATCTTCACAATGGCGTTTTGATAGCTCTAATTCAACGCAGCTGTATTGTTAGCTTGTGGTGTCTTCGTATACTGATCTGTTTCTGTGTTTATTTTATGTGTTTTGCATCCGTCTGGTTTACCAAAGCAGAACAACAGAGTTTGTCCATTTGTAGCAGTGTTGTTTGTGTAGGGCAGCAAGCTCATAGATGCATCAAACTGGCACAGTGTTGTAGAACAAAGCTAAGGGGGTACACAGGGTAAAAAGATGTCTAGATGATGGCAACTTTTTTGTCTCCTACAATTTTCCCGACAGTTGTCTAATGATGGTGCCCAAGATATTCTCATTGGTTTTTTAAAAACATTCTGAACTGATTATATGTAATATTTACATTGTGATGGGTTTTGTTTGTTCTACTTTTCAAGAAGTTAACACAAATTGTAGTTAAATAAGTTTTATCCGTCTGCTGGACATGTGTCCAAAAATTTAATTGAAAATGTTGTTCAGCATTATAACTATTTATTGTTAAGTTGCATGGTTATGGGTTAGACAATTAACTGTCAAGTTATTTCTAATTAAGGGTTAACTTGTTTAATGTTTATGGAACTTGATGCAATTTGATATTTGAACAAAGTGCATATTTCTCCATTTGTTTCTAAATGTGATCTTGAGATGCTACAGTTGCTTGTCTCTGTCAGTTAAAGATCTCTTTAAACATGTCTTTAACTCTGAACAATACAGTTAATGTTTCTTGGATTGTCTTGACTTACTAAAATCATTCCCCATGCATTTGTTTGTATACTCTCATTAAATAATGTTCGTTTAAAAAAATCTGTTTAATAAAACTTGCGCCTGTATTTAAAAGAACATGTTTTGTAAAGTTCACATTCTGGCATTTGTTGATGAAAATAATAAACAGCAACAAGGATATGAATATCATTGTAAGTATTGCATGAGTTGAACTCGTTACTAGGTTATGAGTTGAACTCGTTACTAGGTTATGAGGTATTATTGCATTGGAATTAGTTAAAACAGGTATGTTTTTACTCTGAATTTGTTTATCTTAGTTTTGTAAGAATGATACTGAAAATTGTTGATCAAACAATTTCATCTCGACAGGTAGAAAGCACTGTTAGGCTACTTCGATATAGGCACCGAACATCAACTACATAACAAACTATTGTACTAAAAGCTGTTCAATGTACTCTTGTCCAATGCTTGTACAGATATGTACAAGCGTTGTATATGTGTATACATATGTTTATACAGTTTGTTTTATATTTACGTAAAGCTATTTATTGAACTTTGAAAAGCATGTTTATAACTTATTTGCTGGTATCTATGCTGAATAAAGTTATGTGAAAGTAAGCAGAGGACCCAATTGGTGTTGCTATGTATGGCGCAACTCTTATCAACGCAACTACCATACCTCGCCGCCATTGTGGGAATTTAATCCGAAATCAAACCAAAGAGGAACCTTTAAGCCGATGCTGTTTCTAATTTAATAAATCTATGTTGCCTGCCAAATTGCATTTAATTGGCCCGAAGCTGTACACAATTTGAATGTTGCACCCTCAAAATGTTCAAATTGTAAACAAAATGTTCAATTTTAAATGGCTAATAATCACGACTACTGAATTGAGTCAATGAACAGTCGGCTAAGTACCATCAAACTTGTGGTTTCCTAAATGAGTTGGACGCGGCAGAAAAGAAGCACATAATTTATTGGCAACTGATTGGACATTTACAGGAGTTTTAGACCCCCCGTGGGCGTCAGCGGTCTGTATCCATCTTCCTCCCGTCTCCCTCTTCCTCGCTGTCACTCTCCATCTCCTCATCCTCCCCTTCCTTGCCATTGTCGTCTTCATCCTCATCATCGTCGTCATTCGCACCTGTCGAACAAACCTCCGTGTATCGGTGTCTTTAAAGTTTTAAACAAAATAAACACAAATGTTTATTGTTCTTAGCGCAATCAAGTTGACACCAGACTGTTGGGTGGTTATTTTAACAATCTTATTTAATACACACTTTCGAGATGTCAAAGTATTCGATGATTCATTAAACTCTGTTGGTGACGATGTTAGAATAGACTAATTACGGTTGCTATGACAACTCACCAGGTCCAAGTTCCTGCACAAGTTCGTCAACGTGCTGCAGTATTGCTTCGTCCTCACACCCTGCCTTGGCAGCCACCTAGTGAGATGGGAACACATTAGCTAGCTCAACTTTCATTGCTGTGGCATGCTTACGGTGCAAACATTTCATGTTGCAAATATGCAATAAAAACATGATTTGTGAATGCTCACTCAGAAATACAATATACTGAGACAGATGAAGCAACATGAGTAGTACCATTTACAGATTCAATTATCCGATTTCCGTATTATGCTTAACTATGTTTATATATTAGAACTGTGATTTCTGTTTGAAAGGGGAAAGCACTTCATAAGTGTTAAACTTCTGTTTTCTCCTTTTCTACAATACTTGTGAATACAATTAAAACATAAAATTATGTACGTATTGTAATGTTGTGGAAATAAAAATGTTTGATTATTATTATAGGTATTTACTAGTAGGGAAAAATAATCAAAAACATTAACTGAGTTTCATTTACAAGATCACAAACAAAATTAATGAAGCCTTTGTTACCTCTCCCTGATGAGTCCCATTGCATGCTGGGATTTAACATAAACAGATGAATTTAATTTTGTCCCTGTTCCATGACAACAGGTAGTTAATAACATCCCTGCCCTACAAACTATCGCAACAGTCCCATTGCGCTGACAATGAGTGGGTGTGGTCCCCCCCACCCTGACAGCGGGTGGGTGTGGTCCCCCCGCCCTGACAGCGGGTGGGTGTGGTCCCCCTGCCCTGACAGCGGGTGGGTGTGGTCGCCCCGACAGTGGGTGGGTGTGGTCCCCCCCGCCCTGACAGCGGGTGGGTGTGGTCCCTATGCCCTGACAGCGGACAGGTGTGGTCCCCCTACACCCTGATAGCGGGGTGTGTAAGTCTACCTGCTGTGCCTTGAGCAAGTAGTAGCGTGCGTTGGCGAGGCAGTCCGCCCCCTGTAGGTAGTTGAGCCAGCCCAGGAGGTACCACACTTCCACCACCTCATCCTCCTCATCTAGGAGTAGCTCCAGGACCTCAGACGCCTCCTGTACACACACACGCTGGGTCATGTCACGCTGGTGTGTGTGTGCGCGTGCGTTTGTGTGTGTGCGTGCGTGTGTGCGTGTGTCTGTGTTAACGTTTTCCTCCTAGACAATTTGCATCTTAGTACAGTACTACTTTCTAAATATTAAACTGGACAGACATATATTGTTAAATATTACAAAAACAAGTCCATTTTGTCTAAGCTGTGTACACATTCGTTTCAGAATTATGGCAAATTTAGATTAAGAATTTTGTATGACTTCAAAAAACTTTACATTGTTTTAAATAGAGAATCAACTGAACATGGTGGAATGCCTCCTTAATTCTACCTGAAAGCACCACCCTAGCCTATCAAGATAACGACAATGCAAAGGAACATACGTTGTATTTCTCGAGTTCAATGAGGATCTTGGTGGCGTTGATGCGTGCGGGGTAGCTGACAGGACACACCTACAAAGTAGAACATCTTGGCTCAATCATCCGTTACCTAAGTCAAAGTAAGATATATGTCTTGATTCAGCCACCATATTGCAGAAGTTCAAAGGTACACAATTAAATGAGATATATTCTAACATCTAGAGCACCCAAATATCATTTACTGAACCATGGTTTTGTTACGTAAGTGGTGGTTTGTTACATAAGTGGTGGTTTGTTACGTAAGTGGTGGTTTGTTACGTAAGCGGTGGTTTGTTACATAAGTGGTGGTTTGTTACGTAAGTGGTGGTTTGTTACATAAGTGGTGGTTTGTTACGTAAGCGGTGGTTTGTATGATGGCCGAGAAGGGCCATCGCGTTTTTGTGTGGCAACCAGCAGCGCCATGGAGCGATGACGCGATGCGCGATGCGATGGACGATGCGCGATGCGATGGACGATGCGCGATGCGATGGGCGATGCGATGCGCGATGCGATACGCGATGCGCGATGCGATGGCATTATAAAGGTGCCGCAATGAGCATGCGTACGTCGAAAACGAGACTTTGGCAGCCATTTGTATTTTATTAAACGCATTCCTTTTTGTGTTCAGAGCATGTGATCATGGCTGATGATTCTGACTGTACGTATACGGTTACATATATATTTGGTTTGCGCACAGAATTTGTTGTGTTCGTACTTCTAAATGTTGTGACGAAAGTCTGGGGCAAACATATTTCATAACATGACATATATGTACTTCTTCTACTGCTCAAATTGCAGTTTTTAAATTATTTTCGTCTGGATATCCTTGGTAGAAAATATAAAACTTATTTTGTATACATGGGAAGAGACGACAACTTTTTTCAACTTTCGCGTATTGCAAATGCCGTTCGTTTGTGTCCAAGTTTATGTTTCAATTATTATAAATAGCTACAATATTCGAAGTCGGTTTAACAAGAAGCATGTACATTAAATCATCGAAAAAAATGAATTTAGCCGTCATTTGCGTCACATGTTTTTTTCTGTCTACAGTTTAATTATTTCTTTTTAGTTAAGTGAATCGAATAGCTGAGGCACAGTTTACCAAACCGTAGATACGCTACAGTGTAACTGCCTGTCAATCGCAGCGATTTACGATGCCGCCCAATATAGCATGCGGCACGAAGTGGTAATTATTGAGACTGTCTGGTCATAGTTGTGTGTAGGCAACTGCTTTGATATGTTCACATGTAGATGCGATTATTGTTTTGAAATAGGTGCCACTAGTTAAGCCAGACATATTCATTAGAACAGATTATTTTGTATGTGTCTGTCTGTTCCCAGATATGGAAGTACTGTGGAGGCAGTCAATCTATGAATCGCGTATCTTGCATGCCCCCAGTAAATTACAACCATGGAAGATACATCTGTAATATATTCCCATGTGTGTGCATGCGTGCCTGTGTGATTATAAACCTATAATTATAGCATGCATGTGTGTCAATTGTATTGTTGTAAATACAGTTGTAACATCATTGCCAGGTCAAATAAAGGTAACTGCTGCAAACTTGTCGTGTATTTTTCATGAGAGTGCATTTCATAATAAATGTATATGTTCATTTTAGTTCACAGTTTAGTAAGACAGTGTTTCGTGGCAGGATACAGTAATGTTGAAATCTGTGCGATACTCAGCCACAATGGAATGTCCATCAGGTGTGTTCTTCATGAATATAATATGGTAATAATATAATAATCTGAGTAAAAAGCATACTGTGTTCGTAGATTACATCCTCGCGCGACAGGGGCGCTGCTGATTACACCAGTCTCAGTGCCCCCGGCAGATCGCCTTGCGGGACTCGGAATATAAGCTAGGCCAATAATATTGCGTGCCGGCAAATTTTCAACCACATGATTTTGGTAATGTTATGTGCAATGTTGGGGGAAGTAGAAGTAATTATTTGAATACACAATACCGTTCAGTCCCTCGTGAGATGTTATGAAATCACTGGCTTCGTCTTAGAATTGAGGTGCGGGTGGGGCGGGTGTCTGCACTGTTCTCACGGGTTGCACAGTTGCGGCGAAGCTAATTTCTAGTTTGAAGCAGCTGACCTCCATAAATTGCGTAGGATATCTGCCAGGGGTAGTGTACGTTGTCATCGACCTGGCTAACGAGGATGATAGAGGGAGAGAGGGAGAGAGGGAGAGAGGGAGAGAGGGAGAGAGGGAGAGAGGGAGAGGGAGAGAGAGAGAGGGAGAGAGGGAGAGAGGGAGAGAGGGAGAGAGGGAGAGAGGGAGAGTTATAGTAAAATAAATAATACATTCAATAAGCACAATGACTTAACAGCAAGCGGGCATAGTGCCAGATGTGTATTGTAAACCACTTAATGTTGTGCAGTGTGCGGACGTTAAAACGCCTTATACAAAGACTTGGCTTAAGGCGCAGGCAAGTAGTTGACTACGCTATGGTTGCAACAGCAATGCAGGTACATTCAAGTTTAAATAAGTACTCATGTCTATGTTGCACATGTTCACGGCTACTGGAAATAATTAAAAATTATATTTATGTAACACAAGAAATAAAAAGAAAGTTCGTAAATGAAGTAGAATTTAAATGTATTTTAATATGTCAAAAATAGCGATTCAGTATTAAATGAATTCTTTATGATCTTCTATATTCTAGTACATCCTTGAAACAATACACATATAAACGGAAGGTGTAATTGTTTCTGTTTAGCATCATATCGAAGAAAATAGCACAATGTGTTAAGGTATATTCTGTGATAACAAATTGAATCATCACTATGAAAATATGAAATATATCACACATGTCTACCAATAAATATACACAGTTGAATAGTTGTCTTGTTGAGTGTCCTAACCTACTTATGCAATATGCATCAATACCTTAACAACCAGTTAAATAGAGGCGCTTTGTTGTGTATAATGTATACCTTATGAAAGTAAAGTATAATTCATCCCTTTAACGATTTACCACATTTACGCAAAACCATATTAATGATACACTATCTTTAATGGGTGTGTTTTTTGTTTACAACAATATATATATATGTGTGTGTGTGTGTATATATATATATATATATATATGTATATATATATATATATGTATATATATATATATACACACACATTATGTCAATCTCTTTTCCACATAATAATTGTTTCAGCACGAGTTGGAAGGAAGTGGACGTTGTTTGGGCTACAGGAGCATGACAGTGCGACTACGCAACCTCCACGGTTTGATGGTGCCAAGGTGTGTCCAGTGTTTAGCAACAACAATTTTATTCAGATAATATTAGCAGTAGTATATATAACACTCCATATGTTATCCTTCATTTAGTTTAATTACATGTCCACTATGACCACAGGTGTGGTACTATTGGCGGAGATTCTAATGTGGCATAAGACGTACACAGCAAAAAAGTTTGACATTTTTAATTTTCATCTAATTTTTATCTTTCATTGCAAATAACATGGACATTTTAAATCGTAATATGATCTTATTAGCATAATAACTTATATTATCAGTTCCTGCGGCTACTGTCCTGGGATTAAACGAAGTCTTTTGCTACTGTTGCAACACGTGTTCTAAACCTGAGCTGAAACCTTGGTTGTCAGTCGGACGTAAATGTGAGCGCAAAGTTTGCCGCTACCGTGACAGCACTAATTTTGATGTGTACCTGCTACTGAAGGGCATACTGTAACTAAGTGATGTGAGGCTCCATCTACATATGTGTGAATTTATTTATGATAGTTTATTTCATTTACAGGGACACGGTAATGTCATTGTTACAAATAATGGACCCAGAAAGGGTATCCGAGCGAAGGATAAACAGATTTTCCCGGAGGCAATATTATAGCAAAGGCCCAAACTATCTCATTCACATTGATGGGTACGACAAGCTAAAGCCGTTTGGTTTTGCAATACACGGAGCAATATGCGGGTGAGGCCAGTTTGTTTTTATTGGCATGTTTAATTATGTGTTTATGTAATGACTAACCACGCTGCCCTCTTCTGTTATCAAATATGTAATTAAAATTTGTTTCACTCAGTAGGTGACGCCACAGTGACAATTTATTTCCTCGTAAGGTTCTTTGCGACAACCAAACCACCCATACGCAATAGGCCTAGTGTGTATGGAAAAGTTTTGGGGTGTTTTGGAGTCAGTTTTAATTTTACTTGTAAAGTCAGATGCAAAACAACACTACTTGAATAGTAACCTAGTGGTCAGCCGAATACATTGGCTGATAGATATGTGAATAATATATATATATATATATATATGTATATAGTTTTATGTATGCTGTTCAAGTGTGTCATGAAATTAAACAAAATGTGCTGATTCAGATTCTCCAGGAAAATACTATGGCTCAAGGTGGGCAGAACCAACAAAGATCCCTATGTTGCGGCTCATCATTTCATAGAGTTTGTGGAGGACATCAGTGGTAACGTGTTCTTTATTGGCATTTACATATGCAAAATACATGTAAACCACACACACGCACGCACACACTCACTAGCAATAGCATATGTATGTACGTATGTACGTACGTACGTATGTATGTACGTACGTACGTATGTAAGTATGTACGTATGTACGTATGTACGGATGTACGCATGTATGCATGTACGCATGTATGCATGTACGTATGTACGCATGCACGCATGCACGCGTGCACGCATGCACGAATGCACGCATACACGCATGTACGGATGAACGTATGTATGTATGTATGTATGTATGTATGTATGTATGAACAAATAAAGAGTGATGGAATCGTACCACTTAATTGGTGAGATGCGCATGTTACAGCCGTGCCACGGTGCATCAGGATGGACCGGGGAACTGAGAACGTTTTCATGGAGGACATACAACGAGCCTTCAGATGGGACCACATGGATGGCATGGCGCGAGGCAGCAGTGTGGTGTATGGGAGTTCCCATAGAAACCAGGTGTCTACACCTAAATAATATAATATATATCTATTTATCTGTCTGTCTGTCCGTCTATCCGTCTGTCCGTCTGTATGTCCGTCTGCCTGCCTGCCTGCCTGCCTGCCTGCCTGCCTACCTACATACCTACCTATATATATATATATATATATATATATATATAATTAATTACATTTTTACATGAGTATGTACCGTATCAAATGTATGCATATTAATACTAATTACCTTCACATGTTTGAATTTTCGATTAGTTGCTTCATAATTACAGTGAGAACATGATGTATATTTTAAATGTCTTTTTCAGAGAATTGAACGTTGGTGGCTGTCGCTTCGACGCAGTGGGATGGACTGGTGGATAAATCTGATGAAAGACTTCGAGTCTCAATGAATCATTTCAACCGACGATGATATTAAGATGTAAGCAATATTTTGTACATTTCTGAAACAGCGTGATTCTTTGTGCAAACGAACGGGGTAACTAACATAAGCAATTCAAAGCAAGGACCCAGAAAGACTAACTTACATAATTGTTTACGCAGTGTTATGTACAGCATGTATTACTTACAACAGTTTTTTTTTTAAACAAGACATATGCACAGTATTGGTAGGCCTGATTTAATTCTACAATACAATTCAAGCAGCTTCGTTCATTTCAGGGAGTGCTTGCGATTTTGCTTCACCCAGCTGATTCAAGTCGACCTCGACCAGATTGCTGGAGAGTGGAATCAGCACCATCTCAGCGTAAGACGCACAAGCGACACGGTCGTCCGAGGAAAACCAAACCTGCTGTATTTCTTGCCAGAGATTTATGGTAACGTAGCATTTAAATTGATGTACATTAATGCTATGCAATTTGCACACATACGTATAAGGCATTTTAAGTTTACCGTGCATATTTGACGTACATATTTAATAATTGTATTCATCCCAAAGATCCCTAGCGGAGTGATAGGAACCTGTTTCTGAATCACAACAGTACCATTAAGCAAACCAATGTATGTACATCATTACAGTATGTAAAATAAATTGATTATTGTCTCTCTCTCTCTCTCTCTCTCTCTCTCTCTCTCTCTCTCTCTCTCACACTCACACACACACACTCACTCTCCTCTCCCCTCACTCACACCACACACCATACACCACACACCACACACACATGTGAACACCTCAGACAAGCTGTGTGTAGTTTTAAACAAGGCTATCATTTTCCAGGCAGCATCGACTTATGCAATGTGTTTATATACAAACGTTGATATTATTACGTTTACATTGTTGTGTTCCCTACGTTTGATTGAAACATTTGTTCTGTTGCACAATGCACCTTATAAACATTTACTAAGTTGTTCATAACGCTTCAGGTACTGTCGACTACAAAGTCGAAGTCGACCAGGAAGACATCAGAAACGTGAAGAGGATGTGCAGGAAACCCCGTGATTCAGTCTGCCGCGTTGACACTGAACGAGTCTTCCAGGGGCTGCTGGATCAACATGGACGAAACAAGCCGCAAGTCGTCCAGGAAGCGATCGAGCTGTACCGATGGCTTGTACCACGTGTCACCGCCTAAGCGCAATATATGTCATAAGTGGCGAACTTGAACTAGAGGACATGAAGTAACGCTAATGATGACATGTTAAATGTTAATTTGTTTTTGTAAAATGTATCATTAAACGCTAAACATTTTGCTATGAACAGTGTTGCCAGGTCACATATTTTGTCTGCACAAAGACCCAAAAAATCAAACCCAAACAAACCCACAAAATCGTCAAGTGGCGCATAAAATTAATTAGAAAATGCACATACAAGTATGTGCAACTAAAACATCCTCACGGGTATTTACGAAGAGAAAACTCATATTCTTCCTCCTTGAGACACACAATACAACCACGTGACTCTAAATATATGGGGTTAAATCTCATCTCAATCTCAAGCCCCCCACCTAAATATTTCGGTTCAGTCCCCCCAAGTCCGGTTCCGACGCATATGTATATAACTAAACTATTTTAAGTTGTTTCTTTTATTCACGGGCAGTAGACCCTATGTAAATTGTGACTGGGTTATTCACTATAGTTGAGCGCCATCTACGCTTGCATTTTTAATGAATCATTGTTAACATTGCATACACGCACATAGTCACATGCGCACGTTCACTCGCACGCACACTCGCTACAGCCTCAATCACGGGGTTTCCTGCACATCCTCTTCATGTGTATGATGTCTTCCTTGTCGACTTCGACTTTGTAGTCTCCAGTAGATATAGCGTTTTACACAAGCTAGTAAATTGTTATAACATACATTGTATAACAGTACAAATGTTTCAATCAAACTTAGGGAAGACAACAACTATATTATCAATATCAATGTTTGTGTTTAAAAACATTCCTTAAATCGATGCTGTTTGTAGTACAATAACCTTGTCTAAAACTAAACAGAGGTTGTTTGCAAAAATTATTATAGTATCTTATGTTTAATAAGGTGAAGCTAATTTCCTACTTTACTGTTCATTTGTAAATATAATTTTCTCACCGTATACTAATTGTTCATAATGTACTCTCACTCCTATTTTGCATGTTTTAATGACATAGACTATATTCACTTTATTTTACATACTGTAATGATGTACACACATCGGTTTGCTTAATGGTACTGTTGTGACTCAGAAAAAGGTTCCTATCACTCCGCTAGGGATCTTTGGGATGAATACAATTATTAAATATGTACGTCAAATATGCACGGTAAACTTAAAATGCCTTATACGTATGTGTGCAAATTGTATAGCATTAATGTACATTAATTTAAATGCTACGTTACCATCAATCTCTGGCAAGAAATACAGCAGGTCTGGTTTTCCTCGGATGACCGTATCGCTTGTCCGTCTTACGCTCGTTCGATTTTGATAAGTGCCAACTATACTCTGTGTTAATGATTTATCATAAAACGTGCGGTGCAAACAAATTTAACGAATATGCACAAAGAAGCACGGTGTTTCGTCGATTGAAATGATTCCTTGAGACTCGTAGTATTTCATCGTTCAGTTTTCTAAGAAAGATACTTCTGATATACATCATGTTTTCACTGTAATTGTAATTTCACTGTAATTGTATATATATATATATATATATATATATATATATATATATATATATATATGACGTGTGATATAATGTGTTTACGAAAGCAAAACGTGTGATGCTAATTACTATTACCATGCATACCGCTGATACCGTACATACTTATGTGATAATGTAATTTCTCCGTACTTACAATGAATAAATAATGTAAACCAATACTCATTCAATATTTTTATTGTTGAGATGTATACTCTTGCTTTCTATGGGAACTTCCATAGACAACAACAACATGTTTTGCGACATATCATCAAGGTGGTCCCATCTGAACGATTGTCCTCCAAAAACACATTCGCCTTTCCTCGTCCCATTCTGATACACCTTAACAGCTATGTTACACGGATGTAACACAACTGAATTTTTTTAGACTAGAGAGCAATGTCGTTTTCTATATGATTCAGCACAAACGAGTATATCAAAATTGTAATTTACACCTGGAAGTGCCGATGCACTAAAGTGGGGGTTAAGTAGCACTTTCGGTTAATTGTATCTCTTGTCTGGCAAGTGGATTACATGATGTGTCAAAGTCGGTGCGTCTGTGGAGACGATAATCCCTGGGTCGGGAGCTATAATTAGAACAGCACCACCTCCCAAAATTGCAGCATTGGACTAGAATGATGCTACTTATTTACATCGTCTGGTCGTAGTTGCGCCTGTGGTTAATTGTGTCTTTGATATGAATAGTCGACACAATTGTTTCTGAACAAGCATAAGCATGAGCCAACTAAGATGGGCAGGACTTGTAGAGAAAATGGGAGAAGAACGGATGGCAAAGAGAGCAGATGCACGGAGACTGGAAGGAAAAGGAGGCGAAGAAGAACTAGAATGCGATGGGAAGACTATGGAAAAAGAGATTTTGAAGGATTGGGAGAAAGGTGGACAACGAGAGCGAACGATCTGGTGGAGAGAGCTGTGCAGGATCAGCGAGAGAAATAAAAAAAAAATCAGACATCGAGCATCGGAATCGAGGCCAGTTTCATCCCTGACAGACAGGGATATATGAGGAGTTCAAATTCATGTTTGTGGAGAGCCTCAATGTAGATATTTGGGGGGTGCAAATCGAGGTTTTTGACGAGCCTGAAGATGGAGTTATTTTGGCGAGCCTCAATGGGTGTGCAAATTGTGATGTTGGAGAGCCTTAATGTGGCTGTTTTGGCGAGCCTCAAGAGGGGGAGTGCAAATCGAGGTTTTGGAGAGCCTCAACCCACTAAATATCCACCATGTTCCGACGCCAGTGTTTTGGGTTTGGCTTTGTTGTCTGGGCTTGAACGAATTCGTGACCTTAGGCAACACACTGGATGCCTTTTATGTTCAACGCATGTGTCCATGGTTGATGACTTTGAGTGTGCGTATACGGTTACACATCTAGTTATTGAGCACAAAAGATTATGCGTTTGTACTTCTAAATATTATGATAGAAGCCTAATGCGATTGAGTTTAGACTAAGATAAATGGGGACATGCGGGCAATCACTTTATAGAATGTAATCTAGGTTCTCGCACCAAAACCGGAGACCAAAAATGAATTACTTCGTAGCATGAGGTGTGTACTTCTTCTACCACTCCCCATTTCATTTTTGGTTTCATCTGAATATCCTTGATCGAAAATATAAACGATAATTTATGTACCTCCACACATGAAAAACAGGGATGTTGATGGCATTTTTCAGTTGAACATTAACCGTAGACTTTGAAGTATACATTTCTTGAATATTTATTCATTAATGACATGATATATTTTCATAGGTGTACATATCATGTTCATTATGCCTTACATAAATAAAACAATATATATATATATATATATATATATATAAATAACTATAATAAGTTAGACCCTACTAAACTTTAGTGTATTTAGTTTATAATAAAATATCTAAATCGTAAACTAAAATAGTATTGTCTCTAATTATTTTACCAAACCTACATATAAAATGCACACACGAGGTAGCGAATCGTTGTTCCTAGAGAGTAGTTTCATTTTTGCTAAGGAATCATCTCGGAACGTCGATGTCCGATATCAAGCGAAATTATTTTTGTTTGGGGGACGGGGGTCTGAGGCAGTTTCATCTGGCGTCGGACATCGACCGACACTCTTAATTATACTGGTGTCATCATATTAATGTTTAAAAAGATCGTCTGAGGTGGGTAGGGAGGGGGGCTGAGGCAAGATGAAAGTAATTTCGTCTGATATCGGACATCGACGTTCTGAGATGACCCCTAAGTGAATCGAATTGTAGACGCACCGCGCGCACCGTGCACCTCCTAGTAGACCTACTACAAGTTAACTTCCTGTCAATTTCGGCTGTTTATTACGTGGTCTAATAGAGCTGGTAGCCTGATTTGAGCGGGCCTATTTATTGACACCGCGTTATTCGTACTTGTATTTCGGCGCAACGCTGCTTTTATGTGCTACTACGGAACCCAGATTAAGTCATTAAACATCACTGCATTTGTATCGAAGAACGTCTCACGGAATATGTGTCAGTTTTTTCCAGACATGGAAGTATTGGAGACCGAGGAGTAAATCAAGAAGCATAAATTATGAAAAGTTTATATTTTAATTTATATAAGGCATAAATAACATGTTTGCATTCTAAACAGATATTATGTCATTAATTAATAAATATAAACAAATAGGCTTCAAAACTGTTGGTTAATGTTAAACTGAGAAATACCTTAACCATCCCTGGTTCATCGTGTCTGCAGGCACACAAAATAGTGTTTATATTTGCGATCAGGGATATCCAGATGGAAACAATAATTATTTAACAACTAAACTATTGAATAGATACATATTTCATGTTATAAAGTAATCTATTTCAGTCCCTAGTCTAGTTTTTGCGATGAGGCTGCCTGCCTGGCACCCGTTTTTGTTTGGCTAAATTCAATCCCAGTAGATGTCCGAGACAATATTTAGAAGTACAATCACATAATCTTTTGTGCACAATAACTACATGGACTCATTCATGGACACCTTCGTATTCTACATATGGTTCGTGTCTTATTTAATTACTCATATATACTTTATTACTATATGTTATCGATACATATCATGTATTCTAACTAACCTACTACAACTTAACAGATGTCACATAACGTTGTTTTTTTATAAAACGGTCTGTAAATGTTATATGCAGCTATAGAAGCATTATTGTGTACCGTGTGAATATGTATGTATATACTGCATTTCATTGCTATGAGCCAATTACGTAATACTACCTTAGGTGATGTACAAGATTATGAAACTGGCAATGCTGCAATGCGGAATATAGATCCCGATTGTAATTTACTCACAACAGATAGCTTTGTAAATACTAAATATTATCTTGAGGATGATATAAATGAAGTTATAACAAGAAATAATATCTCTGATGAAGAGTTTTCACTTATGCATTTAAATATCCGTAGCTTGCCAAAGAACATTAGCAAATTGGGTGATTTCTTGTCACTGATCGATAACAGGTTCTCGGTCATCGGTCTAAGCGAAACTTGGTTACATAATGACAATCTTGATCTGTATGAATTGCCAGAGTACAAAAGTATACATTTGACTAGGCCCTCCAAGAAGGGAGGTGGTGTATCCTTATATGTTCGTAAGTCCCTTGAGTGTACTGAATTACCAGAAATGAGTGTCATAACTGAATATCTGGAATGCGTTTTTATTGAAATCAAGACTCGGTCTAAGACATGCAATAACAAAACAACTGTAGGTGTTGTCTATCGACCACCTAATACAAACATTACTGCTTTCACAGAACATGTTATCAATATTATACAAACTCTCAAGGTTGATAATAAACAGTGTTACATAATGGGTGACTTTAACATTAATCTACTTAATTATGGTAGTCACACGGAAACTCAAGATTACATAGATGCAATGTTCCAACAGGCATTTATACCCCTTATCAGCAAGCCTACTAGAATAACAGCAACAACTGCCACTGTCATCGATAATATATACAGCAATGATTTAATTGGTGCAAATTATCAATTGCATGGAATAATATATACAGATATTTCTGACCACCTACCAATATTTTTGCTCACTAAACATACTGATAGCACAAAGGTAGAAATGACAATAGCGACTAGAATATATAATGCGCAGACTACTGCTACATTCAAAGAGAGTATAGATAAAATATGCTGGCATGACGTTTATGCATGCAGAGATCCACAAGAATGTTATTCTGTATTCATTAATGAGATATTAGTTACATACAATAATTCATTTCTGTTAGCTAACACAACTATTAGGAAAAGAAAACATAAACCGTGGATTACTATGGGACTCCGACACTCCATTAGAACTAAAAACAAATTGTATATGTATTACTTGAAAAAACCGACTGTCTTCAATGAAACTAATTATAAAAGATATAGAAATAAAATAAATTGTCTTATTACTGTAGCAGAAAGAGAATACTATCGACATGAGCTTCAACAGCACAAGGGTAATTTAAAAAAAACCTGGATAGTCTTAAAGAGTATTATAGGAAGGAAGGAAGCATTTTTATCTAATGACAAATTACTAATTGACGGTAAATTAACAAAAAATAAAAAATGCATAGCTGATACATTTAATGAATATTTTACAAGTATAGGTCCAGAACTGGCTGATAAAATACCAGTCATATCAGAGAGACCTGATGACTACCTCCAAGGAGTCTATAAAAATTCAATGTATTTGTCGCCAACCACACCAGATGAGATAAAGGGAATTATTAAGAATTTTTAAAACTCTAGTCCTGGATGGGATGGCATAAAACCTATTATTGTCAAACAGGCCTTCTCCAACCTACTTGATCCTTTAAGTTACATTGTAAATTTATCATTTGATCAAGGATATGTTCCTGATCAACTAAAAATAGCTGATATAGTTCCTGTTTTTAAAAATGGCGATACATCATTAATTAATAATTACAGGCCTATTTCTGTCTTGCCTGTATTTTCAAAGGTTTTTGAAAGATTAATGTACAATAGATTAATGAATTACATAATGAAACATAACATCTTGTCTAATTCCCAATTTGGATTTAGGAAAGGATATTCTACTGATATGGCTATTTCACTGCTAATTGACAAAATTAGTAAGGCAATTGATACCAAAGAGCACGTAATTGGGTTATTTCTGGATTTAGCCAAAGCCTTTGATACCGTTAATCATAATATATTATTGAGACAATTAACACATTATGGAATCAGAGGAAATATACTCCAATGGATTCGTAACTTTTTAAGTAACAGACAACAACGAGTAAAATTCTATGGAACAAAATCTTCCCTTAAAAACATAACGTGGTGTTCCGCAGGGTTCAATTCTGGGACCTTTACTCTTTCTTATCTATATAAATGATTTATCTACTTTATCTGACACAACGTTTACCATTATGTTTGCTGATGACACGAGCATCTTTATACAAGGCAACAATATAGATGAAATGGAAAATGTTTTGAACTCTGAAATAAAAAAACTCTTTATGGCTTAACATTAATAAACTTTCTTTGAATATACAGAAAACTCACACAGTGACCTTTAGTAATACGATCAGTATAAGAGAGAGGTGTAATAACATTTGCATAGACGGCATACAAATTAACACTGTACATGAGATAAAGTTTTTGGGTTTGCTTATAAATAATAAATTGAACTGGAGCACACACATTAAATATATATCAAATAAAATTTCTAAGAATATTGGTATTATAAAAAAGGTGACAAACAAATTAGATAACAAATCATTGTTAAACCTGTATTACATGTTTATATACCCATATATTACTTATTGTAATGTCGTCTGGGGAAGGGCCCCGAATATATACCTTGCTAAAATTCATTTACTCCAAAAACGAGTTTTGCGTGTAATAAGTCATGTAGGATTTATTGATCATACGCAGCCTTTATTTACATATTATCAAATAATGAATATTTATGACGTAAATAAATATTTATGTTGTATTCTAATGTACAAGCATAATAGGGGTATGTTGCCAGATATATATCATGATGTATTTGTCCTGCAAATATCCACACATAAATATAATACAAGACAGGAAGTAACATATAAAATACCATACTGCAAGACTAATTGTAGACAACTGTCTTTGGCTTATGTTGGTCCTAAAATCTGGAATACATTTATTACAAATAACTATTTACAATATTGTACATCTATTCATCTGTTCAAACAAAGGACCAAGCGTCTAATTCTAGCAAACATATGCTAAATGCTGCTTTAATGTAATTTTGTCATGTTAAGATGTACCCGGTGTTCAGTGTTAGGTACTCGTATAATGTTGTCGTGTTAAGATGTACCTGGTGTTCAGTGTTACAGTACTCGTGTAATGTTGTCATGTTAAGATGTACCTGGTGTTCAGTGTTACGGTACTCGCATAATGATGTCATGTTAAGATGTACCTGATGTTCAGACTTACGGTACTCGTATAATGCATTATTAAATAAATTGTTAGTTTATTATGAAGATTTTTTTTTATATATATATATATATATATATTTTTTTTTTACACGAATCATAGATTTCATTGCATATATGACATGAATAAGGAACACAAGCAATGTGTTGCTTCGTTCCATTTGATACGTAATGTATACATGTTTCATATTACTGCTACATCTGTGCTATACTTAACATTATGTATCAATAAAGATTATTATTATTATTATATTATTATTATTACGTGTAACCGTATACGTACAGTCAGCATCATCAGCCATCATCACATGCTCTGAACACAAAAAGGAATGCGTTTAATAAAATACAAATGGCTGCCAAAGTCTCGTTTTCGACGTACG
>CM034531.1:71068427-71144568 GCA_020002185.1 Paraescarpia echinospica
TTGTCTGTTTTTGTGCAAAATGATAAATTAAAACGTTTTATTACCAATGAAAACAAACAATCACAGAAGAAAACAGTGTTCGCTGGTAGCTTGAAAAGACTTCAGAATAATATATGTATTTCCTATTATTTGACCGACCGTGTGTGATATAGCCGCCCCTAAAAGGGCTGATGACATGACGATAACATCATTTGTAACCCTATTTAAATCCAAGAACAAAGAAATATTCAGCACCAGTCTCCATGCAAAATACCAAACAGTGTTTTATCATATTTGTCTGAAGACATTGTGGGCGACATCTTTGCAACCAGAAATTTTGTCAGAAAATATTCAGATCCCATTATATCCTAAAATAAGTAATTCCCCTAATAAAACAAAGAACATCTTTCTTACCTACCTAAACATTGGAGAGCATAAAACTGGAAACATGTTTTGTTCTGAAAGGCCTAACACATGTCTGTATTTTGTATGCCAGGAGCAGAATCTCGTGATGTCGGAGACTCCAGAAGCTGCCGCCAGGAGACTCTTCAACACATACGACACGGAAGGTGCCGAGTTTCTCACATTTATTTATAACAGTAAATTATAACATCCCCCACATCTGATAACATGTAGGCCTGTAAAATGAGAGTAAAATATACCCCAACAATAAAGATTGTAACATGAAATGGGTAAAATATTTGATCATGTTAATTTAGATGTGCTCTGAGATTTAAGACTTAATTCTGACTTACTTTTTGTTCCTAGAATCAAAACTAATATTGGAACTAGGGCATTTTCTGTTGCTGCACCAACTCTCTGGAATATGCTCCCTCTTAGTGTTAGATCAGTTGAAAATATTAAACAATTTCGCCATCATTTATAAACTGAGGTTTACAACCTTAGCTCCCTGGCGTATCGATCCATCTGTTGACAACTTTAATATGGCTTATAAATTCTGAGATTGACTAACCCTTTTGTATTGATGTTCCTGTGAGCTTGGTTTAGGATTTGGGTGCAAAAGAAGTTACCTTATTGTTATTAATGAATTGGAGCATTTTAAAGTTGTGAAACTTGTAGTGACTTCTGTATGTTCTGTAACGTGTCTATCGTGTTCTGCTGACAGGAAGCGGTTTCATATCAGGCGACCTGCTGGGAGATCTGATGGAGTCACTCAGTCTATTCTCAGGTGAAGAATAGTGAGTATCATACAATCTAGAACCCTTGCCCTTGTAGCCGTGTGGTGTTTGTACTGACGGAATAGTCACTTTTCGTGTGAACTCGTCTATACATCCTAAAAATACTGTACAGTTTCTCAATATAATATAAATATTTGTATTCATGTACATACATATGAAAACTACCCTCGTGGATGGTTTAAACATGCTTTCTGAGATGTTGTAATGGTATATTTTGTTATGGATAGTTTTAATTGTCGTGTGACGTATGAGTGTTTCTTGGTATGCGTGAGAGCATGTAGTCTGTGCTGCCCCCCAGTGTGAAGATCATGCGAGAGAAGTTGGACCCAGAAGAACTCGGGATCATAACCCTGAATGGGTTCATGGACGAGTTCTTTCCAAGTGAGACTCAGTCGGAGGCCGTCCAATCATTCACTGTCTTCCACTACAACAGTCTGCCTAGTTCCGGTCCAGGCCACAAGGTGGGTGCTGTGTTCCCAGGCATGGATGCCTCTCGATCAGACAGATGGACGTCTAATTTGTTGATCTATCTGTTTAATAATGGTAAAGATAAGCTGGCGCTGTATCCAGTCTTTAGGAATTGCCTAAGCTTTGAAACAGCAGCAAACAGATTCGAAGAGAAGTTGCAGAGGTGTTGTAAAGAACATGTTTGCTGGGGGTGCGGTGTATGTATAGTGTTTTGAATCGTACTGTGGAGTGGATACCGTGCTATATATAAGAATTCACCTTTTACACCAGCACAGACACCAGATCCAAGAGAGTAGAATCGTTACAGCACACAAAAACACACAGTTCCTTCCCACAATGCTTAGCAAACAATTTGCTCTATCCCCTATACCATTGAACTGCAGTGCCAGACAATCTCTTGTACAGCTTGGTAAATGTGAACAACTTCCAACACTAGCAAGTTATTTAAAAATACATCTCTGTAATCATCATCATATTATTATTACCGGGCATATCAATGCATGTGAATGCAAACCATTCATTTTAATCAAGGGGACACGCGCTGCGGGATTTTCGATTTTTGATGATTTTTTGGTGACATTTCGTTTTCAGCGTATTTCACTAATAAAACATCTTAACTTCAACTTCTAAATCATAAATGTTCATATTCAGCCAATCAGCATTAGAACCCGAGCCGATTCTATACAGAAATTTCCTTATATGGCACAATGCTCCGCGGATCCGCATTATCTCGATTCTGATTGGCCAATGGCCGACCTTCGGACCTCTCCGGCAAGCTACGACATAGCAACAAAGTGAGACAATATGGCGGCCGTTGTTTTAGCTCAGTGATTTTGTCAGTTATTAGTACGCAATTTCTAGTCAAGATGCCGAAGGATCGCGGCGTAAAACAGACTACGACGAGAAAGGTTGGATCGAAGAAGCGGGCTCGGTTAGCGCAGAACTACGGAGTAAACCGACCAACATTGCCGGTGATAGCGCCGTAGCTAGCGGCAGCGGCAGCTGCCCGGCCCCGAGTGGCAGCGTGGTCACTGTGGAAGGTGACGTCGTGGAACCTGGCGAAATGGACGTTTGTGCTGGAGCTGACGATCAGCATTCTGTTCGCGAACTGTCAATCGCGTCCTCGTCACAGACAGATGAGCCCGATGTCGACGAACCTCAACGTCCCGTGACAGGCATAATTTGTTTGTTTGGTATCTTTTTTTTTTTTTTTAACATTTTAAACTACCTGAAAATTGGCAGGAAACTTGTCACTATAAGATGGACCTACGGGTAACAATGGCTTTCATACTGATGGTCGCATTCTTGGCGGGACTTCGACATGGTAATGGTTTTACATCAGCATCACTTCCTGGTAGTATAAATGCTGGATTCCAGTTTGTGGGTGAGAGGAGGATCCAGACAGCCTTGCTGCTTGGAGCTGATATGTACATCCAGCGTGTCGTGAACAGACAGTCAAGATATCCATCTGCGAACCAGCGAACAATGTGCACCTATCTGTTACTTGCACTACTGATCTCGGGTGATATACAATTGAACCCCGGACCAGTTAAGTATCCATGTGGAGTATGTAAGAAGGCTGTTGCCAGAAATCATCGTGCTATGTGTTGTGAAGAATGCGGAAGGGGCTATGGCAAGCTGACAGCTGCTACAATCACGAAACTGACCAAGTACTATGGCAATGCCATACAAAGCCACCGAGATGATCTGGACGGTATGAGGAACGCAGTGTTTGCCACCTTCCTCCATGCACTGTCGACTGATGATGACCCACATCACGATCGCTGCCCAGCTGGGGTTTCAAGCTGGTGTTTCTATCGGCGCGCTGTTGCAAAGGGTGAACGACCAGGGCCACACAAGGACAACATTGGCACACCCCTGTCACGTGAAGTAGGTCACTTCGTGAAGCCTGTTTACGTGCAGCTTGGTGATGAGAACCTCCTCCGTCGATGCCTCAGGGTAAAGACGCAGAACCCAAACGAGAGTCTGCATTCGGTCGTGTGGCGGAAGTGTTTGAAGACGGACTTCCTTGGGAAACTGCGTGTCGAGGCTGGCGCTGCCATCGCTGTCCGTGAATTCAACCAGGGGACGGAGAAGACAGTGGCAGAAACAACAGTTGCCCTTGGGTTTCAGCCTGGTGAAGCCCAAGTGAAATTGACACTGTCGAAGGACCGAGAAAGGCTTGCTGCGAAAGGAAGAAAGGCTGATACGCAAGAGAAGAAGAACCGTGAACATCGACGTCTTCAACAGATTCGCCAGCAAGACCTGCTTACCCAGGCTGAGGGTGGGCCTTCCCATGCCTCCGGAGAGTTCTTCTAGGGACTCATGAAGAAAACAAACGGTTCTCTTCAGAGCCAATAAAACAAACGGCTCTCTTCAGAGCCAACAAAACAAACGGCTCTTTTCAGAGCCAACCACTCTTACAGATACACATTTGAACAGTCAAAAACCACCTGAATAGTAAAAAAATGTGAAAAGATACACAAAAGTTTGTTTTGCTGTTTTCTCAGAATTCTGTTTTTATTCAATACATAAATTTCACGCAGATCTCGAGAGAAAACTGTAAGACATATCAACTCCAAATTTGGAGTACAAATACTTCAAGACATGCCTTACAAAATGTCAGGAGGGATTCTGTATATCTGTCCATGTTTCCATTTTACCTCCCTGCACATTCAATGCATCCTATCAAAATAATCGGAAATTATGTCTATTTTTCAAAAAAATTATTTCTGATATAAAAAGGTAAAAGAATAAAAATTCCTTCTGACATTTTGTAGATATTTGTATTTATTATACATGCAGCCTGTTTTGAATGTAGTAGCACAATGTATTGTTTCTGGGGATTTGCATGAAAATTGGTTTAGAATGGATCACACAAAAAATGGCTGTCATATCTATGGCAACCACCTGCCCCAAAAAAAATTCAACCTGTTATATCCATCTTAACCCACAATGATCATTTCCACCAAGTTTCAGTTCTCTATCATTAAAAGTAAAGAAAAAAGTTTGCCGCAGCACTTGTCCCCTTAAGTGTAAATGTTATTTTTGCTATGTTTATATTAAATTTGTATGTGTATATTTAATTCATGATGAATATGAATCAAGCAGCTATGCACTGTGTAAAACATGAGTTTTATTAATGAAATGCAGCATCTCACAATAGTAATTGTTGAAAATTTGAAAGCTCTAACTTAGGGGGGTCACATTGAAATGTTTATGCAAGCACTGAAAATGCCACGGCTGCATTTGAATGTGTATTAACTTAGTGGTTATAAATCTGTAACCGTGTAGTTTGTAACCACAAGGTCAGACATGTAACGTGTGGTTCTAGGTGATGTATGTAGATGGCACTGCAGTCATCATGGAGATGCCGGAGCTTCAGATCATCACCGATAGTTCTCCCATCAAGATGTGTTTGCTTACAAAATGGCCGACAATCGAACTGAAATGGAAGGACAACTTTGTCCCATCTTTGAATTGATCGTAGAGGTCACATGATCGTTTACCACTGTTTCGTTGTCCCATACAAACCTGTATGCATTGTATGTATAGATGTATGTGTACGTTGTATTATGTATGTATGTATGATTTTTGTACATTGGTATTAATAATAGTTATTTACACATGTGAAACGCACCCCAACATCAATATTATAATAAATTGTCTTCATCTGTTTGTGCCTATATACAAATGTATGCATTGTGGACTGCAAAAGTGTACATGTAGATATGTATGTAATGTATATATAATATACATAATATTATAACATCGATTCTGTATTTGTGGTATCAAATTGCCTGTTAATTATGTGTGGTTGTTCGTTAAGAATTGACTATATAATGTGTACACATAATATATATGCTGTGTAGCTACAGATATATACAGTTATATTTTGCAGTGTCAGACCTGTCCGATTTGTTACAATACAATGTCACAGAAACACTAATATGTAAGCGGATTGACATCATCGACACAATTCCACATGTACAGGAATGGGCATGCTATAAGGTTGGACCACTGCCTTTGTTGGCGAGCTTTACGAGCCATGTGTAAATTCACATTGAGAATGTCGCACTGTGTCAGTTATTAGCCATATTGTAAACCAGATTAGTAAGGAGTAAATATTGGTTTTCTTTATATGTCGGAGATCTGTGTCTATAAGAATAGCATCCATTTTTGTAAAGTAACTTATCAGGAGTGTCATGTTTGCGATGCACAGTCATCATGTTTGTTTGAGCTTTAGTACCACAAACGACTGTGTAATTCCCAAGGTGAACTTCTCAAAATGACGCCAAGTAAAATTCTTTTAGAATCTCAGTACCATTTGGCAGTCATTCAGAATCTGTAGTATCTTCACAATGGCGTTTTGATAGCTCTAATTCAACGCAGCTGTATTGTTAGCTTGTGGTGTCTTCGTATACTGATCTGTTTCTGTGTTTATTTTATGTGTTTTGCATCCGTCTGGTTTACCAAAGCAGAACAACAGAGTTTGTCCATTTGTAGCAGTGTTGTTTGTGTAGGGCAGCAAGCTCATAGATGCATCAAACTGGCACAGTGTTGTAGAACAAAGCTAAGGGGGTACACAGGGTAAAAAGATGTCTAGATGATGGCAACTTTTTTGTCTCCTACAATTTTCCCGACAGTTGTCTAATGATGGTGCCCAAGATATTCTCATTGGTTTTTTAAAAACATTCTGAACTGATTATATGTAATATTTACATTGTGATGGGTTTTGTTTGTTCTACTTTTCAAGAAGTTAACACAAATTGTAGTTAAATAAGTTTTATCCGTCTGCTGGACATGTGTCCAAAAATTTAATTGAAAATGTTGTTCAGCATTATAACTATTTATTGTTAAGTTGCATGGTTATGGGTTAGACAATTAACTGTCAAGTTATTTCTAATTAAGGGTTAACTTGTTTAATGTTTATGGAACTTGATGCAATTTGATATTTGAACAAAGTGCATATTTCTCCATTTGTTTCTAAATGTGATCTTGAGATGCTACAGTTGCTTGTCTCTGTCAGTTAAAGATCTCTTTAAACATGTCTTTAACTCTGAACAATACAGTTAATGTTTCTTGGATTGTCTTGACTTACTAAAATCATTCCCCATGCATTTGTTTGTATACTCTCATTAAATAATGTTCGTTTAAAAAAATCTGTTTAATAAAACTTGCGCCTGTATTTAAAAGAACATGTTTTGTAAAGTTCACATTCTGGCATTTGTTGATGAAAATAATAAACAGCAACAAGGATATGAATATCATTGTAAGTATTGCATGAGTTGAACTCGTTACTAGGTTATGAGTTGAACTCGTTACTAGGTTATGAGGTATTATTGCATTGGAATTAGTTAAAACAGGTATGTTTTTACTCTGAATTTGTTTATCTTAGTTTTGTAAGAATGATACTGAAAATTGTTGATCAAACAATTTCATCTCGACAGGTAGAAAGCACTGTTAGGCTACTTCGATATAGGCACCGAACATCAACTACATAACAAACTATTGTACTAAAAGCTGTTCAATGTACTCTTGTCCAATGCTTGTACAGATATGTACAAGCGTTGTATATGTGTATACATATGTTTATACAGTTTGTTTTATATTTACGTAAAGCTATTTATTGAACTTTGAAAAGCATGTTTATAACTTATTTGCTGGTATCTATGCTGAATAAAGTTATGTGAAAGTAAGCAGAGGACCCAATTGGTGTTGCTATGTATGGCGCAACTCTTATCAACGCAACTACCATACCTCGCCGCCATTGTGGGAATTTAATCCGAAATCAAACCAAAGAGGAACCTTTAAGCCGATGCTGTTTCTAATTTAATAAATCTATGTTGCCTGCCAAATTGCATTTAATTGGCCCGAAGCTGTACACAATTTGAATGTTGCACCCTCAAAATGTTCAAATTGTAAACAAAATGTTCAATTTTAAATGGCTAATAATCACGACTACTGAATTGAGTCAATGAACAGTCGGCTAAGTACCATCAAACTTGTGGTTTCCTAAATGAGTTGGACGCGGCAGAAAAGAAGCACATAATTTATTGGCAACTGATTGGACATTTACAGGAGTTTTAGACCCCCCGTGGGCGTCAGCGGTCTGTATCCATCTTCCTCCCGTCTCCCTCTTCCTCGCTGTCACTCTCCATCTCCTCATCCTCCCCTTCCTTGCCATTGTCGTCTTCATCCTCATCATCGTCGTCATTCGCACCTGTCGAACAAACCTCCGTGTATCGGTGTCTTTAAAGTTTTAAACAAAATAAACACAAATGTTTATTGTTCTTAGCGCAATCAAGTTGACACCAGACTGTTGGGTGGTTATTTTAACAATCTTATTTAATACACACTTTCGAGATGTCAAAGTATTCGATGATTCATTAAACTCTGTTGGTGACGATGTTAGAATAGACTAATTACGGTTGCTATGACAACTCACCAGGTCCAAGTTCCTGCACAAGTTCGTCAACGTGCTGCAGTATTGCTTCGTCCTCACACCCTGCCTTGGCAGCCACCTAGTGAGATGGGAACACATTAGCTAGCTCAACTTTCATTGCTGTGGCATGCTTACGGTGCAAACATTTCATGTTGCAAATATGCAATAAAAACATGATTTGTGAATGCTCACTCAGAAATACAATATACTGAGACAGATGAAGCAACATGAGTAGTACCATTTACAGATTCAATTATCCGATTTCCGTATTATGCTTAACTATGTTTATATATTAGAACTGTGATTTCTGTTTGAAAGGGGAAAGCACTTCATAAGTGTTAAACTTCTGTTTTCTCCTTTTCTACAATACTTGTGAATACAATTAAAACATAAAATTATGTACGTATTGTAATGTTGTGGAAATAAAAATGTTTGATTATTATTATAGGTATTTATTAGTAGGGAAAAATAATCAAAAACAATAACTGAGTTTCATTTACAAGATCACAAACAAAATTAATGAAGCCTTTGTTACCTCTCCCTGATGAGTCCCATTGCATGCTGGGATTTAACATAAACAGATGAATTTAATTTTGTCCCTGTTCCATGACAACAGGTAGTTAATAACATCCCTGCCCTACAAACTATCGCAACAGTCCCATTGCGCTGACAATGAGTGGGTGTGGTCCCCCCACCCTGACAGCGGGTGGGTGTGGTCCCCCCGCCCTGACAGCGGGTGGGTGTGGTCCCCCTGCCCTGACAGCGGGTGGGTGTGGTCGCCCCGACAGTGGGTGGGTGTGGTCCCCCCCGCCCTGACAGCGGGTGGGTGTGGTCCCTATGCCCTGACAGCGGACAGGTGTGGTCCCCCTACACCCTGATAGCGGGGTGTGTAAGTCTACCTGCTGTGCCTTGAGCAAGTAGTAGCGTGCGTTGGCGAGGCAGTCCGCCCCCTGTAGGTAGTTGAGCCAGCCCAGGAGGTACCACACTTCCACCACCTCATCCTCCTCATCTAGGAGTAGCTCCAGGACCTCAGACGCCTCCTGTACACACACACGCTGGGTCATGTCACGCTGGTGTGTGTGTGCGCGTGCGTTTGTGTGTGTGCGTGCGTGCATGTGTGCGTGTGTCTGTGTTAACGTTTTCCTCCTAGACAATTTGCATCTTAGTACAGTACTACTTTCTAAATATTAAACTGGACAGACATATATTGTTAAATATTACAAAAACAAGTCCATTTTGTCTAAGCTGTGTACACATTCGTTTCAGAATTATGGCAAATTTAGATTAAGAATTTTGTATGACTTCAAAAAACTTTACATTGTTTTAAATAGAGAATCAACTGAACATGGTGGAATGCCTCCTTAATTCTACCTGAAAGCACCACCCTAGCCTATCAAGATAACGACAATGCAAAGGAACATACGTTGTATTTCTCGAGTTCAATGAGGATCTTGGTGGCGTTGATGCGTGCGGGGTAGCTGACAGGACACACCTACAAAGTAGAACATCTTGGCTCAATCATCCGTTACCTAAGTCAAAGTAAGATATATGTCTTGATTCAGCCACCATATTGCAGAAGTTCAAAGGTACACAATTAAATGAGATATATTCTAACATCTAGAGCACCCAAATATCATTTACTGAACCATGGTTTTGTTACGTAAGTGGTGGTTTGTTACATAAGTGGTGGTTTGTTACGTAAGTGGTGGTTTGTTACGTAAGCGGTGGTTTGTTACATAAGTGGTGGTTTGTTACGTAAGTGGTGGTTTGTTACATAAGTGGTGGTTTGTTACGTAAGCGGTGGTTTGTATGATGGCCGAGAAGGGCCATCGCGTTTTTGTGTGGCAACCAGCAGCGCCATGGAGCGATGACGCGATGCGCGATGCGATGGACGATGCGCGATGCGATGGACGATGCGCGATGCGATGGGCGATGCGATGCGCGATGCGATACGCGATGCGCGATGCGATGGCATTATAAAGGTGCCGCAATGAGCATGCGTACGTCGAAAACGAGACTTTGGCAGCCATTTGTATTTTATTAAACGCATTCCTTTTTGTGTTCAGAGCATGTGATCATGGCTGATGATTCTGACTGTACGTATACGGTTACATATATATTTGGTTTGCGCACAGAATTTGTTGTGTTCGTACTTCTAAATGTTGTGACGAAAGTCTGGGGCAAACATATTTCATAACATGACATATATGTACTTCTTCTACCGCTCAAATGCAGTTTTTAAATTGTTTCCGTCTGGATATCCTTGGTAGAAAATATAAAACTTATTTTGTATACATGGGAAGAGACGACAACTTTTTTCAACTTTCGCTTATTGCAAATGCCGTTCGTTTGTGTCCAAGTTTATGTTTCAATTATTATAAATAGCTACAATATTCGAAGTCGGTTTAACAAGAAGCATGTACATTAAATCATCGAAAAAACTGAATTTAGCCGTCATTTGCGTCACATGTTTTTTTTCTGTCTACAGTTTAATTATTTCTTTTTAGTTAAATGAATCGAATAGCCGAGGCACAGTTTACCAAACCGTAGATACGCTACAGTGTAACTGCCTGTCAATCGCAGCGATTTACGATGCCGCCCAATATAGCATGCGGCACGAAGTGGTAATTATTGAGACTGTCTGGTCATAGTTGTGTGTAGGCAACTGCTTTGATATGTTCACATGTAGATGCGATTATTGTTTTGAAATAGGTGCCACTAGTTAAGCCAGACATATTCATTAGAACAGATTATTTTGTATGTGTCTGTCTGTTCCCAGATATGGAAGTACTGTGGAGGCAGTCAATCTATGAATCGCGTATCTTGCATGCCCCCAGTAAATTACAACCATGGAAGATACATCTGTAATATATTCCCATGTGTGTGCATGCGTGCCTGTGTGATTATAAACCTATAATTATAGCATGCATGTGTGTCAATTGTATTGTTGTAAATACAGTTGTAACATCATTGCCAGGTCAAATAAAGGTAACTGCTGCAAACTTGTCGTGTATTTTTCATGAGAGTGCATTTCATAATAAATGTATATGTTCATTTTAGTTCACAGTTTAGTAAGACAGTGTTTCGTGGCAGGATACAGTAATGTTGAAATCTGTGCGATACTCAGCCACAATGGAATGTCCATCAGGTGTGTTCTTCATGAATATAATATGGTAATAATATAATAATCTGAGTAAAAAGCATACTGTGTTCATAGATTACATCCTCGCGCGACAGGGGCGCTGCTGATTACACCAGTCTCAGTGCCCCCGGCAGATCGCCTTGCGGGACTCGGAATATAAGCTAGGCCAATAATATTGCGTGCCGGCAAATTTTCAACCACATGATTTTGGTAATGTTATGTGCAATGTTGGGGGAAGTAGAAGTAATTATTTGAATACACAATACCGTTCAGTCCCTCGTGAGATGTTATGAAATCACTGGATTCGTCTTAGAATTGAGGTGCGGGTGGGGCGGGTGTCTGCACTGTTCTCACGGGTTGTACAGTTGCGGCGAAGCTAATTTCTAGTTTGAATCAGCTGACCTCCATACATTGCGTAGGATATCTGCCAGGGGTAGTGTACGTTGTCATCGACCTGGCTTACGAGGATGATAGAGGATACTCTTTCAACTTGTATTTATCGTTTAGGCCCCAACTACTCAATTGTTTAGACAACTGTTGCACTTCCATTCGCTCTTTGTAAAATGAATGACGGTGTGTTGTTGAGTAACTGCGTCGTGAATGCTTAAAACGTATTGATTAACTAACCATGAATATACTGAACGCATTAATGTTTACAAACTCAATAAATTCATACGTACACACACGCACACGCGCACCAGGGTAGGGTGGTAGGAATGGAGGGGGAGAGGGGAAGAGGGGGAGAGAGGGAGAGAGGGAGAGAGGGAGAGAGGGAGAGAGGAGAGAGGAGAGAGGAGAGAGAGAGAGAGAGAGAGAGAGAGAGAGAGAGAGAGGGAGAGAGAGAGAGAGAGAGAGAGAGAGAGAGAGAGAGAGAGAGAGAGAGAGAGAGGGAGAGAGAGGGAGAGAGGGAGAGAGGGAGAGAGGGAGAGAGGAGAGAGAGAGAGGGAGAGAGAGGGAGAGAGGGAGAGAGGGAGAGAGAGAGGGAGAGAGGGGGAGAGGGAGAGAGGGAGAGAGGGAGAGAGGGAGAGAGGGAGAGAGGGAGAGAGGGAGAGAGGGAGAGAGGGAGAGAGGGAGAGAGAGAGTGAGAGGGAGAGAGGGAGAGAGAGGGAGAGAGGGAGAGAGAGGAGAGAGAGGAGAGAGAGGGAGAGAGAGAGAGGAGAGGGAGAGAGGGTGAGAGGGAGAGAGAGAGAGAGGGGAGAGAGAGAGAGAGAGGAGAGAGAGAGAGAGAGGGAGAGAGGGAGAGAGAGAGAGAGGAGAGTGAGAGAGGTAGAGAGGGAGAGAGTGGAAGAGCGAGAGTTATAGTAAAATAAATAATGCATTCAATAAGCACAATGACTTAACAGCAAGCGGGCTTAGTGCCAGATGTGTATGTAAACCACTTAATGTTGTGCAGTGTGCGGACGTTAAAACGCCTTCTACAAAGACTTGGCTTAAGGCGCAGGCAAGTAGTTGACTACGCTATGGTTGCAACAGCAATGCAGGTACTTTCAAGTTTAAATAAGTACTCATGTCTATGTTGCACATGTTCATGGCTACTGGAAATAATTAAAAATTATATTTATGTAACACAAGAAATAAAAAGAAAGTTCGTAAATGAAGTAGAATTTAAATGTATTTTAATATGTCAAAAATAGCGATTCAGTATTAAATGAATTCTTTATGATCTTCTATATTCTAGTACATTCCTGAAACAATACACATATAAACGGAAGGTGTAATTGTTTCTGTTTAGCATCATATCGAAGAAAATAGCACAATGTGTTAGGGTATATTCTGTGATAACAAATTGAATCATCACTATGAAAATATGAAATATATCACACACGTCTACCAATAAATATACACAGTTGAATAGTTGTCTTGTTGAGTGTCCTAACCTACTTATGCAATATGCATCAATACCTTAACAACCAGTTAAATAGAGGCGCTTTGTTGTGTATAATGTATACCTTATGAAAGTAAAGTATAATTCATCCCTTTAACGATTTACCACATTTACGCAAAACCATATTAATGATACACTATCTTTAATGGGTGTGTTTTTTGTTTACAACAATATATATATATATGTGTGTGTGTGTGTATATATATATATATATATATATGTATATATATATATATATATATATATATACACACATTATGTCAATCTCTTTTCCACATAATAATTGTTTCAGCACGAGTTGGAAGGAAGTGGACGTTGTTTGGGCTACAGGAGCATGACAGTGCGACTACGCAACCTCCACGGTTTGATGGTGCCAAGGTGTGTCCAGTGTTTAGCAACAACAATTTTATTCAGATAATATTAGCAGTAGTATATATAACACTCCATATGTTATCCTTCATTTAGTTTAATTACATGTCCACTATGACCACAGGTGTGGTACTATTGGCGGAGATTCTAATGTGGCATAAGACGTACACAGCAAAAAAGTTTGACATTTTTAATTTTCATCTAATTTTTATCTTTCATTGCAAATAACATGGACATTTTAAATCGTAATATGATCTTATTAGCATAATAACTTATATTATCAGTTCCTGCGGCTACTGTCCTGGGATTAAACGAAGTCTTTTGCTACTGTTGCAACACGTGTTCTAAACCTGAGCTGAAACCTTGGTTGTCAGTCGGACGTAAATGTGAGCGCAAAGTTTGCCGCTACCGTGACAGCACTAATTTTGATGTGTACCTGCTACTGAAGGGCATACTGTAACTAAGTGACGTGAGGCTCCATCTACATGTGTGAATTTATTTATGATAGTTTATTTCATTTACAGGGACACGGTAATGACATTGTTACAAATAATGGACCCAGAAAGGGTATCCGAGCGAAGGATAAACAGATTTTCCCGGAGGCAATATTATAGCAAAGGCCCAAACTATCTCATTCACATTGATGGGTTCGACAAGCTAAAGCCGCTTGGTTTTGCAATACACGGAGCAATATGCGGGTGAGGCCAGTTTGTTTTTATTGGCATGTTTAATGATGTGTTTATGTAATGACTAACCACGCTGCCCTCTTCTGTTATCAAATATGTAATAAAAATTTGTTTCACTCAGTAAGTGACGCCACAGTGACAATTTATTTCCTCTTAGGTACTTTGCGACAACCAAACCACCCATACGCAATAGGCCTAGTGTGTATGGACAAGTTTTGGGGTGTTTTGGAGTCAGTTTTAATTTTACTTGTAAAGTCAGATGCAAAACAACACTACTTGAATAGTAACCTAGTGGTCAGCCGAATACATTGGCTGATAGATATGTGAATAATATATATATATATATATATGTATATAGTTTTATGTATGCTGTTCAAGTGTGTCATGAAATTAAACAAAATGTGCTGATTCAGATTCTCCAGGAAAATACTATGGCTCAAGGTGGGCAGAACCAACAAAGATCCCTATGTTGCGGCCCATCATTTCATAGAGTTTGTGGAGGACATCAGTGGTAACGTGTTCTTTATTGGCATTTACATATGCGAAATACATGTAAACCACACACATGCACGCACACACTCACTAGCATAGCATATGTATGTACGTACGTACGTATGTATGTACGTATGTACGTACGTACGTACGTACGTAAGTACGTACGTATGTACGTACGTACGTATGTACGGATGTACGCATGTATGGATGTACGTATGCACGCGTGCACGCATGCACGAATGCACGCATACATGCATGTACGGATGAACGTATGTATGTATGTATGAACAAATAAAGAGTGATGGAATCGTACCACTTAATTGGTGAGATGCGCATGTTACAGCCGTGCCACGGTGCATCAGAATGGACCGGGGAACTGAGAACGTCTTCATGGAGGACATACGAGCCTTCAGATGGGACCACTTGGATGGCATGGCGCGAGGCAGCAGTGTGGTGTATGGGAGTTCCCATAGAAACCAGGTGTCTACACCTAAATAATATAATATATATCTATATCTATCTATCTGTCTGTCTGTCTGTCTGTCTGTCTGTCCGTCTGTATGTCCGTCTGCCTGCCTGCCTGCCTGCCTGCCTACCTACATACCTACCTATACATATATATATATAATAAAATTTTTACATGAGTATGTACCGTATCAAATGTATGCATATTAATACTAATTACCTTCACATGTTTGAATTTTTGATTAGTTGCTTCATAATTACAGTGAGAACATGATGTATATTTTAAATGTCTTTTTCAGAGAATTGAACGTTGGTGGCTGTCGCTTCGACGCAGTGGGATGGACTGGTGGATAAATCTGATGAAAGACTTCGAGTCTCAAGGAATCATTTCAACCGACGATGATATTAAGATGTAAGCAATATTTTGTACATTTCTGAAACAGCGTGATTCTTTGTGCAAACGAACGGGGTAACTAACATAAGCAATTCAAAGCAAGGACCCAGAAAGACTAACTTACATAATTGTTTACGCAGTGTTATGTACAGCATGTATTAATTACAACAGTTTTTTTTTTAAACAAGACATATGCACAGTATTGGTAGGCCTGATTTAACTCTACAATACAATTCAAGCAGCTTCGTTCATTTCAGGGAGTGCTTGCGATTTTGCTTCACCCAGCTGATTCAAGTCAACCTCGACCAGATTGCTGGAGAGTGGAATCAGCACCATCTCAGCGTAAGACGCACAAGCGACACGGTCGTCCGAGGAAAACCAAACCTGCTGTATTTCTTGCCAGAGATTTATGGTAACGTAGCATTTAAATTGATGTACATTAATGCTATGCAATTTGCACACATACGTATAAGGCATTTTAAGTTTACCGTGCATATTTGACGTACATATTTAATAATTGTATTCATCCCAAAGATCCCTAGCGGAGTGATAGGAACCTGTTTCTGAATCACAACAGTACCATTAAGCAAACCGATGTATGTACATCATTACAGTATGTACAATAAATTGATTATTGTCTTTCTCTCTCTCTCTCTCTCTCTCTCTCTCTCTCTCTCACACACACACACACACACTCTCTCTCTCTCCCCTCTCTCACACCACACACCACACACCACACACACCTGTGAACACCTCCAGACAAGCTGTGTGTAGTTTTAAACAAGGCCATAATTTTCCAGGCAGCATCGACTTATGCAATGTGTTTATATACAAACGTTGATATTATTACGTTTACATTGTTGTGTTCCCTACGTTTGATTGAAACATTTGTTCTGTTGCACAATGCACCTTATAAACATTTACTAAGTTGTTCATAACGCTTCAGGTACTGTTGACTACAAAGTCGAAGTCGATCAGGAAGACATCAGAAACGTGAAGAGGATGTGCAGGAAACCCCGTGATTCAGGCTGCCGCGTTGACACTGAACGAGTCTTCCAGGGGCTGCTGGATCAACATGGACGAAACAAGCCGCAAGTCGTCCAGGAATCGAGCTGTACCGATGGCTTGTACCACGTGTCACCGCCTAAGCGCAATATATGTCATAAGTGGCGAACTTGAACTAGAGGACATGAAGTAACGCTAATGATGACAGATTGTATGTAAAATGTTAATTTGTTTTTGTAAAATGTATCATTAAACGCTAAACATTTTGCTATGAACAGTGTTGCCAGGTCACATATTTTGTCTGCACAAAGACCCAAAAAATCAAACCCAAACAAACCCACAAAATCGTCAAGTGGCGCATAAAATTAATTAGAAAATGCACATACAAGTATGTGCAACTAAAACATCCTCACGGGTATTTACGAAGAGAAAACTCATATTCTTCCTCCTTGAGACACACAAGACAACCACGTGACTCTAAATATATGGGGTTAAATCTCATCTCAATCTCAAGCCCCCCACCTAAATATTTCGGTTCAGTCCCCCCAAGTCCGGTTCCGACGCATATGTATATAACTAAACTATTTTAAGTTGTTTCTTTTATTCACGGGCAGTAGACCCTATGTAAATTGTGACTGGGTTATTCACTATAGTTGAGCGCCATCTACGCTTGCATTTTGAATCATTTTTAGCATTGCATACACGCACATAGTCACATGCGCACGCTCACTCGCACGCACACTCGCTACAGCCTCAATCACGGGGTTTCCTGCACATCCTCTTCATGTGTATGATGTCTTCCTTGTCGACTTCGACTTTGTAGTCTACAGTAGATATAGCGTTTTACACAAGTAGTAAATTGTTATAACATACATTGTATAACAGTACAAATGTTTCAATCAAACTTAGGGAAGACAACAACTATATTATCAATACCAATGTTTGCGTTTAAAAACATTGCTTAAATCGATGCTGTTTGTAGTACAATAACCTTGTCTAAAACTAAACAGAGGTTGTTTGCAAACATTATTATAGTATCCTATGTTTAATAAGGTGAAGCTAATTTCCTACTTTACTGTTCATTTGTAAATATAATTTTCTCACCGTATACTAATTGTTCATAATGTACTCTCACTCCTATTTTGCATGTTTTAATGACATAGACTATATTCACTTTATTTTACATACTGTAATGATGTACATACATCGGTTTGCTTAATGGTACTGTTATGACTCAGAAAAAGGTTCCTATCACTCCGCTAGGGATCTTTGGGATGAATACAATTATTAAATATGTACGTCAAATATGCACGGTAAACTTAAAATGCCTTATACGTATGTGTGCAAATTGTATAGCATTAATGTACATTAATTTAAATGCTACGTTACCATAAATCTCTGGCAAGAAATACAGCAGGTCTGGTTTTCCTCGGATGACCGTATCGCTTGTGCGTCTTCGTTTTTGATAAGTGCCAACTATACTCTGTGTTAATGATTTCTCATAAAACGTGCGGTGCAAACAAATTTAACGAATATGCACAAAGAAGCACTGTGTTTCGTCGATTGAAATGATTCCTTGAGACTCGTAGTATTTCATTGTTCAGTTTTCTAAGAAAGATACTTCTGATATACATCATGTTTTCACTGTAATTGTAATTTCACTGTAATTTATATATATATATATATATATATACGTGGTATATATGTATATATATATATATATAATTGACGTGTGATATAATGTGTTTACGAAAGCAAAACGTGTGATGCTAATTACTATTACCATGCATACCGCTGATACCGTACATACTTATGTGATAATGTAATTTCTCCGTACTTACAATGAATAAATAATGTAAACCAATACTCATTCAATATTTTTATTGTTGAGATGTATAATCTTGCTTTCTATGGGAACTTCCATAGACAACAACAACATGTTTTGCGACATATCATCAAGGTGGTCCCATCTGAACGATTGTCCTCCAAAAACACATTCGCCTTTCCTCGTCCCATTCTGATACACCTTAACAGCTATGTTACACGGATGTAACACAACTGAATTTTTTTAGACTAGAGAGCAATGTCGTTTTCTATATGATTCAGCACAAACGAGTATATCAAAATTGTAATTTACACCTGGAAGTGCCGATGCACTAAAGTGGGGGTTAAGTAGCACTTTCGGTTAATTGTATCTCTTGTCTGGCAAGTGGATTACATGATGTGTCAAAGTCGGTGCGTCTGTGGAGACGATAATCCCTGGGTCGGGAGCTATAATTAGAACAGCACCACCTCCCAAAATTGCAGCATTGGACTAGAATGATGCTACTTATTTACATCGTCTGGTCGTAGTTGCGCCTGTGGTTAATTGTGTCTTTGATATGAATAGTCGACACAATTGTTTCTGAACAAGCATAAGCATGAGCCAACTAAGATGGGCAGGACTTGTAGAGAAAATGGGAGAAGAACGGATGGCAAAGAGAGCAGATGCACGGAGACTGGAAGGAAAAGGAGGCGAAGAAGAACTAGAATGCGATGGGAAGACTATGGAAAAAGAGATTTTGAAGGATTGGGAGAAAGGTGGAAAACGAGAGCGAACGATCTGGTGGAGAGAGCTGTGCAGGATCAGCGAGAGAAATTTAAAAAAAATCAGACATCGAGCATCGGAATCGAGGCCAGTTTCATCCCTGACAGACAGGGATATATGAGGAGTTCAAATTCATGTTTGTGGAGAGCCTCAATGTAGATATTTGGGGGGTGCAAATCGAGGTTTTTGAAGAGCCTGAAGATGGAGTTATTTTGGCGAGCCTCAATGGGTGTGCAAATTGTGATGTTGGAGAGCCTTAATGTGGCTGTTTTGGCGAGCCTCAAGAGGGGGAGTGCAAATCGAGGTTTTGGAGAGCCTCAACCCACCAAATATCCACCATGTTCCGACGCCAGTGTTTTGGGTTTGGCTTTGTTGTCTGGGCTTGAACAAATTCGTGACCTTAGGCAACACACTGGATGCCTTTTATGTTCAACGCATGTGTCCATGGTTGATGACTTTGAGTGTGCGTATACGGTTACACATCTAGTTATTGTGCACAAAAGATTATGCGTTTGTACTTCTAAATATTATGATAGAAGCCTAATGCGATTGAGTTTAGACTAAGATAAATGGGGGCATGCGGGCAATCACTTTATAGAATGTAATCTAGGTTCTCGCACCAAAACCGGAGACCAAAAATGAATTACTTCGTAGCATGAGGTGTGTACTTCTTCTACCACTCCCCATTTCATTTTTGGTTTCATCTGAATATCCTTGATCGAAAATATAAACGATAATTTATGTACCTCCACACATGAAAAACAGGGATGTTGATGGCATTTTTCAGTTGAACATTAACCGTAGACTTTGAAGTATACATTTCTTGAATATTTATTCATTAATGACATGATATATTTTCATAGGTGTACATATCATGTTCATTATGCCTTACATAAATAAAACAATATATATATATATATATATATAAATAACTATAATAAGTTAGACCCTACTAAACTTTAGTGTATTTAGTTTATAATAAAATATCTAAATCGTAAACTAAAATAGTATTGTCTCTAATTATTTTACCAAACCTACATATAAAATGCACAAACGAGGTAGCGAATCGTTGTTCCTAGAGAGTAGTTTCATTTTTGCTAAGGGATCATCTCGGAACGTCGATGTCCGATATCAAGCGAAATTATTTTTGTTTGGGGGACGGGGGTCTGAGGCAGTTTCATCTGGCGTCGGACATCGACCGACACTCTTAATTATACTGGTGTCATCATATTAATGTTTAAAAAGATCGTCTGAGGTGGGTAGGGAGGGGGGCTGAGGCAAGATGAAAGTAATTTCGTCTGATATCGGACATCGACGTTCTGAGATGACCCCTAAGTTAATCGAATTGTAGACGCACCGCGCGCACCGTGCACCTCCTAGTAGACCTACTACAAGTTAACTTCCTGTCAATTTCGGCTGTTTATTACGTGGTCCAATAAAGCTGGTAGCCTGATTTGAGCGGGCCTATTTATTGACACCGCGTTATTCGTACTTGTATTTCGGCGCAACGCTGCTTTTATGTGCTACTACGGAACCCAGATTAAGTCATTAAACATCACTGCATTTGTATCGAAGAACGTCTCACGGAATATGTGTCAGTTTTTTCCAGACATGGAAGTATTGGGGACCGAGGAGTAAATCAAGAAGCATAAATTATGAAAAGTTTATATTTTAATTTATATAAGGCATAAATAACATGTTTGCATTATAAACATATATTATGTCATTAATTAATAAATATACACAAATAGGCTTCAAAACTGTTGGTTAATGTTAAACTGAGAAATACCTTAACCATCCCTGGTTCATCGTGTCTGCAGGCACACAAAATAGTGTTTATATTTGCGATCAGGGATATCCAGATGGAAACAATAATTATTTAACAACTAAAATATTGAATAGATACATATTTCATGTTATAAAGTAATCTATTTCAGTCCCTAGTCTAGTTTTTGCGAAGAGGCTGCCTGCCTGGCACCCGTTTTTGTTTGGCTAAATTCAATCCCAGTAGATGTCCGAGACAATATTTAGAAGTACAATCACATAATCTTTTGTGCACAATAACTACATGTGTAACCGTATACGTACAGTCAGCATCATCAGCCATCATCACATGCTCTGAACACAAAAAGGAATGCGTTTAATAAAATACAAATGGCTGCCAAAGTCTCGTTTTCGACGTACGCATGCTCATTGCGGCACCTTTATAATGTATACCATCGCATCGCGCATCGCATCGTGCATCGCATCGCATCGCCCATCGCATCGTCCATCGCATCGCGCATCGTCCATCGCATCGCTCATCGCATCGCCCATCGCATCGCGTCATCGCTCCATGGCGCTGCAGGTTGCCACACAAAAACGCGATGGCCCTTCTCGGCCATCATAGGTTTGTTACATAAGCGGTGGTTTGTTACGTAAGTGGTGGTTTGTTACGTAAGCGGTGGTTTGTTACGTAAGTGGTGGTTTGTTACGTAAGCGGTGGTTTGTTACATAAGCGGTGGTTTGTTACATAAGTTGTAGTTTGTTACATAAGCGGTGGTTTGTTACATAAGTGGTGGTTTGTTACATAAGTGGTGGTTTGTTACATAAGCGGTGGTTTGTTACGTAAGTGGTGGTTTGTTACAT
The DNA here is from genome assembly GCA_020002185.1 of Paraescarpia echinospica. Taxonomy (NCBI): domain Eukaryota; kingdom Metazoa; phylum Annelida; class Polychaeta; order Sabellida; family Siboglinidae; genus Paraescarpia; species Paraescarpia echinospica. The sequence continues at coordinate 71,090,175 of CM034531.1, forward strand.
AAGTGGTGGTTTGTTACGTAAGTGGTGGTTTGTTACATAAGCGGTGGTTTGTTACGTAAGCGGTGGTTTGTTACGTAAGTGGTGGTTTGTTACATAAGCAGTGGTTTGTTACATAAGCGGTGGTTTGTTACATAAGCGGTGGTTTGTTACATAAGTGGTGGTTTGTTACATAAGTAGTGGTTTGTTACATAAGCGGTGGTTTGTTACATAAGTGGTGGTTTGTTACATAAGTGGTGGTTTGTTACATAAGCGGTGGTTTGTTACATATGCGGTGGTTTGTTACATAAGTGGTGGTTTGTTACATAAGCGGTGGTTTGTTACATAAGCGGTGGTTTGTTACATAAGTGGTGGTTTGTTACATAAGCGGTGGTTTCATGAGTTCACAAAGTCACAAAATATGTTACGCATTATGACTATATGGGGTGTGGTTTGTCTGACACTGTATAATGGGAAAATAGATTGTTACAGTGGTGCCACATAGGGAGTGAAACATGTTGATACAAACTGAAGTTGATGCTAATTTTGGATTGTAAAATTTCAAATCCCGCACCACATATTGGCAGGGGAAGGAGCCGAATTGATGCTAAATGCAGAAAGGTTTTTGGACTTTGCGAACATGAGAGCATCTCAAATTTTATTGTTTTATATTTAATGTGAAAGTTTTGGGTAGAGGCGCTGGAGATGTTTAACCCCCAATATTTCATCAATGGTGGGTGCAGTCTGAGGCTTTTGGTGAGCTTCATGTATAGGGGATGCAGATGGAGGGTTCTGGTAACTTGGTACATGGAGGGGAACATAACGTTTATGGGTGTTATTGGTATATCAATAACATAATCATGTGAACGGCAGACCCCATAAAACTCTGTAAACGTGGATTGGAAATTGTTGGTAGCTGTTAGGCAAAAACAAAACAGATAACATACACAGGCTTCCTAATAGCTATTAATTCATCGGCGTTAACATGATTATGATAAATGTAAGAAATTACATTCTTCAAAACACCTTGTATCATTCTTACCTCAATTGGGTCTACAGCAGCACCATCTGGCTTTTCAACTTCTTTCATTTGCGGTAACCATAGCGATATCCCTTTCTCTATCGCTGCCTTGGCGTTCTGTATAAATAAGAAGAAATAGAAATATTTTCAAATTTTCAACTGCAATAACAGTTTTAAAACAGGAAAACTACAGAAATAGAGTGTCTGTCAGGTGATACAAAATTTGAATTTCTAGTAACAAGAATGAGTATGGGCTAGCTGGGCTTAACCTATCATCAGCAACATGCGACTAACATTTGATCAAATATACATCAAAAATCTAGACACAGTTCAATTCATTAGACATAACATCAATGAAATCTACATATTATCATAATGATACAATACCAAAAAGTCCCCATCTTGAGTGTCCTCCATCGCCAACGGCCACTTGCCAACAGCAGCCAGGTTTCCATTGCATTAGATGTTTTATCATTAAAACAACCCCTGTAAAGCGACCACCCACCAAACACAACCCCTCTTTTTTACCCCTCTGCCACAACCACCTGGCGGTTGAAAACTGCTTTTTTACAACATGACTTCCTACAGAGGTTCTCATTCATGTGGCCGTATTAGATTTTGATTACTTTATATTAAAAGGGTTTGTGTATATTCAATAGGGTTTGTAAACCCATACATACATATACTGTCTGTCTCCAATGGCTGACTGTAGAGAAGTACCTTGTACAGCTATATAAGAACTTACCATCAGTGGTAAGTGATGTGAGACACTTACCTCTGGCTCATCCTTGCTGAGGAAGAAGCTGGCGAGGAGTTGGTGAGCCTCCGGGTTGTCTGCATCCCTCTTGATGGCCTCCTCCAGGTGATGTCTACATCGATCCTCAGCCTCCGTCGCAAAACTGCCAACAAACACAACCTCTATGATATCACCTGTATATTAATAATAATATGATATGGTTGAGTGCATCTCTTCTGAGGACATGATACGGTTGAGTGCATCTCCTCTGTGGACATGATATGGTTGAGTGCATCTCTTCTGAGGACATGATACGGTTGAGAGCACCTCCTCTGTGGACATGATACGGTTGAGTGCATCTCTTCTGAGGACATGATACGGTTGAGTGCATCTCCTCTGAGGACATAATATGGTTGAGTGCATCACCTCTGAGGCACCGAGGTCCATTCATCCCTTTCTATATTCATTCATTTCCTTGGAACATTGGCCACTGACCTACAAGTTGGTGTTTCAGACGGCAAACGGATATTTATTTACAGTTATTTGGGTATGCATTTTTGATATGCGGATATATCCGCTGATATCCGCTGATATTCGCTTGATAATAATGTTGCAGAAGATCTTGCTGGGGACTGACAGCAAGGTAATGCCTCGCCAGTTGTTACAGTTGGTCAGGTTACCTTTCTTGGGGATTTTAACGATTGTACCTTTGCACCAGTCCTTGGGAATGTTCTTCTCCTTCCATATCGTCAAAAATAATAGTAACAGATGTCTGGCTGCTAGTTCTGCATCTGCTTTGAATAATTATGCATTTAGCTGGTCATGACCTGGTGCCTTTCCATTCTTGAGTTCCTTGAAAGCAGCAACAATGTCTTCCTTGGTGGGTGACTCAACGTTAATGTCCAGTTCTTCGGGGAATTCTTGGATGTGTGGCAGATCTGGTAGATCGTCTCTGTTTAGCACTTCTTCAAAGTGTTCTGCCCATCTGCTTTCTTGTTCTTTGTCTGACGTCAACATATTTCCGTGTTTGTCCCTTATAAGTGTGTTGCTACTGTTTGGGCCTCCGCAAATCTGCTCGGTGATCCTGAAGATGGTGTCTTGTTCTTGGTGTTCTGCAGCTCGTTCTGCCTGTGCTGCTAAATTGTCCATGTAAAGTCTCTTGTCTCTTCTTGCAGACCTCTTGACCAACTTGCTCGCTTCACCATAGATTGCCCCATACCTTTCTTTCAATCTTTGTGACTTGGCTTTCATCCACTGGGCTTTTGCATGCTTTCTCTCCTTGATTGCTTTCCATGTGTCTTCACTCAGCCACTCCGTGTGTCTCCTCTATTTCTGTCCTAGTACCACACGACTGGATTCAGTGTATGTCTCTATGACATCTTTCCAGTTCTACTCCACTTTGTTGTTGTTTCCTTCCTCTGTGTTTATTTCATCATCTATGTCCTCTAGTGCAGCAAAGCGGTTGCGCACCTGCAGGATAAATTGTTTCTTGACTTCAGTGTCTTTCAATCTTGAAACATGAAGCATTTCAACATCCTAATCGCTGTACTGGTTCTTTTGAGCTTCAATTTGATGTGTGCCACAACAAGGTGGTGATCGACGCCAACATCTGCTCCTCTTCTGATGTGTACATCTTGGTAAAGAACGCCTACATTTGCCACTTATGAGCAGGTGGTCAATTTGGTCCTTGTCTCTTTGGTTAGGCAAAATCCAAGCTAGTTTGTGTATTTCCTTGTGTGGAAATAAGGTGCCTCCTACAACAAGGTTGTTCAGGCCACAGAAGTCAATCGGTCATTCACCGTTGTCATTTGCAGTCCCACATCCATGGCAACCCATACTTCTTTCATGTCTGGCATTTTCTGATCCTACTTTTACATTCATACCCCCCATGACGATCAGCAGGTCATGACGTGATACTTTCTCAACCTCTGCTTGTAGGCTTGAATAGTATTCTTCCTTTTCCTCATCTTCTGCATTGTTCGTTGGAGCATACCACTGCAAGATGCTCAGGTTCACCTGCTTCCCTTTAAATCTAGCATGGAAGAGCCTTTCACTAACAGGTTTCCATTCTATAAGATAATTCCGTAGCCCTTTCTTCAGAATCAAGGCTACACCTCCACGGCGTTGGCCATCATTTCTGCTAGAATATAGAATTTCTCTCCCGTCTGTTTCGTGGTCATCTGTGCCTGTCCATCTGCATTCACTGATTCTGAGGATATTGATTCTATTTCCTCTCATTTCACTTGTGACTTGCACAGTCTTGCCTGTATTGTACATAGTTCTAACATTCCAGAATCCTACCTTTGTTTTGGTTTTGGTGTTTACAGCTGATCAGGGTTGGCATATTTCAGCCCTCACAGTTGAAACTGTGCAGCAGAAATACTTTCTGCCCATGCGGCAGAAATACCTTTCTCCAATAGTTTCTGCCCTTATGGCATATTTTTATAAACATATATTTATTTTACTGTCAATATCAAGTATTTATCAGCATTACTGTTTCCCTCTTACACCATTATTGTGTCATATTGTGGTGCCAGCCCGAAGAAGTTATTAAAACACAGACAGTCTTATCAGCGCCCCCAACCACTCAAACAATACCAAGCTCTAGCAACTAGCCTAGTTAGTTGGATACAGTGGCCAGGTGCTTTAAAACCAAGCTTTCCACTGACCACAAGATGACCAGGTGATAATTAGTTTTACTTGCCAGCCAACTTTTAGGTTGGTAATAAAACTGGGGAACACAGGGACTGAGAGAGAGCAGAGAAAAGAGAAATACTGAACAAAGAAATGCTGCAGCCCATGTGTTGTCAGGTGACAAGTCCTGTACACACGCCACACGGGCACAACAAAATGCACACAAACGAATCCAAGTGGTGGGATGTTGCCCCTAAGAATTATGTCTGGTTACTGTGCACACTAGATCAGTGACTTGTTTATATTATAAGATGGTAAGCATACATCTAACACAATACTCGTAGTCACTTAATTAAAACCAGGGAATCACTAGGGAAATGCAAGCACTGCAAGGCAGAGACAAAAATATGTTACTATACAAATGTCTCATGTGAATGTACTTGTACTTTTTTGTGAGATTGCACACAGAAACACTATCTGCCCAGCAGAAATACCTTTCTCCCCTATTTCTGCCCTAGGCATGCCAGAAATACCTTTCTGCCCGGCAGAAAACCAACCCTGCAGGTAATGGTCTTATGGTGACAACTTCCCGAGGGCTTTCACTGTCACTGGTCATACTTGCAGTAACCTGCTCCACTGCTGCAGGACACTGAGAAGTAGAGTTTCTTGTTTCCATAACATTGTATTATTTACGAGATTGGCGTCATGCGCAACCGAGGGAGGGAAGGACGGAGGGACAGAGAGAGAGAGAGAGATTTTCCTACACATACCAGGCATCTGTGAGGTAGATCTCCGCCATGGAGCAGTGGGCATTAGACAAGTCCCTGTCTGTCACTGGGGCCTTAATCTGTGTCGACGCGTCCCCTGCTCCAGTCTGAAACCACACAAGATGTCATCAACACAGTAAACATTTATATGAAGTTTGATTGTCACTTCAAGTAAGTTGAGCCAAAGCAAATGTCCAGCTTTTGGTTTACAAGAAAAACAGATGTTTTGAAAAGAGGTTGATTTACAATAACACTATTAAACATTATTACTGTGTCAGTCAGTGTAAATAATATGTTAAACATTTTGATCTGGCATATAATAAAACGGCTTCAGCTAAACAATAACCAGTCAAAGTCAAGTATTACAGGAGATAATAACAGTTACACAAGCAATACTCCAATCAATTGTGATTGTATAGTAATCCATACTAAGTGATAACATCCAATTAAAACTAGGGATTACAGTTGAAATAGGTTTCTAATGTGAACTTTGTGTCATCTGTGCATAAGCTTGTACATGACACAATGTATAAATAGTTTCTACACGTTAATGCCATTCAAATCAATCACCAGTAATGGTCAGAGGTGAAACTGCTGACAACGGTGGCCTACCTCTTGCGTCTGTTGCTGTCGTTCGTTCAACATCAATTCGAGCCCTCGACTGAAGCATTTAATAGCTTCAGCGCCCCCTAGCAGCTGGCCCATGTTCATGTACTTGCTGTATCCATCATCTGGGTTTATTGCAATGGCTCGACCAAAACACTGACATCATAAGTTATGGAAGAATGTTGCTGTATTTAACTTGTTTCTCAGGCAGAAAAAGGGGGGTACTAAACATTATAATTAAAGAGAAAAGAACCTTTATGAGTTTGTTTACTTGACTGTATGATACTCATAAAAATATGCTTATTTATTTTCAACTTCTGTTTTCAATGTAGTTTAAGTTTATTTGTTTTTGAAAAAGTGTTATTAAGTTATATAATATTAATTATTATAACTGTTTTAAAGTTAGTTTTAGCATGATTAGTTTCAAAAGTTAGTTTAAGCTTAAATGTTTTCTGAAGTTTCAGTTTCTTTTTAAGGGTAGTTTCAGCTCAACTAAGCTAGTTTTACTGCAACTGTTTTGTCATGCTTAAAGATTAATAGTTTTTAAAAATATGTGGTATATCAATATTATTTAACAAATCAAATGCAACCAAATGCAAAAACATGAATTGCAGGATGAAAACAGTCAGGGAAGAGCAAATATCTGGTAGCTTAATAACATGATCAAACTTTCGGAAGGAAATGTAGAAATTACAATTAAAAAAAAAACAGTCAGAGCATAAATTTGCAAACCATTTCCTGTCGAAATGGGACAATTTCAAAACGTTTCTAATTATATGACTTTGTATAGTGTTATACATCAATAGTTTGGGATCATCCCCAAACACCATCCAGGGCTGAGAGGATACGTGTCTAGCTGAATCTAACTCTCCCAACTCCAACAGGAGTGTCCCACACGTCTCGAGTGCTTGTACATTGTCTGGCTCCAGCTCAAGCGCCCTCTGGCAGAACTTCTGTGCCATTTCAAACTCGAATGTGTTAATGTATTCCTCCGCCTGCAGACAAACAGCAAAACTTACATGTTTCTAAATGGCAATATTTTAAACAAATTACCGAGCGTTTTGATTTCAATCAACAGGGTTACCTAGCTGACAAAAACAATTTCCGTAACGCCCCCCTCCCCCGCTGCTGCACCTGCGATCCCCAGTCCACAAGGTTGCCAATCAAACCTTTCTCTGAAATAAATACAGTGACAATCTGTAATCAGTAACTTCCTGGGAATCCAGGAAGTTACTAAACATACTAAACATACTAAACATACTTTGTTTCAACATAATTGTGTTGCCAAACTGTAACTCCTGACCCCAGTTAAGGTTATCCCTTTTCACTTCAAAGAGATGTTTATTTTGTAACATCCAATAAGTTACATTGTCAAAGTCCACGCATGACCAAATGAATAATGACAGTTTCTCCATGGCATCTGGAGCAGGAATACATTTAGATTTAGCAATTCTTTAATGTGTATCATGTTCTTCAGTCGGATATTTTTATTTCCGTAATACGACGGCAGTTTCCGTAATGCCGTAATCTGAGGTGAATTCGTAATGATTATGGAAAATCCGTAATGGTAGGCAGCCCTGAATCAATAACCATTACATTTTAATAACACAAATGTTAAACTGTGTGATAGATCCATGTAATCAGTGTTTCTGAAATTGCTTTGTGATACTTTGTACACTATTTTGTTTATATAAAAGATAAGCACAGATTACTCCTTCCTTTCCATATTATTTTAATTTGCCCATGATTAAATCTGAAATTCTCATCAATAAAGCACATACCTTAGCCAGCAGTTGACTGACTGTGTACTTTGCGGCTTCTGCTGGTTTGCACGTTTCCACATTCTCTCTCAATGCTTCATGTGTTGCTGTTGGTTTCTTTTTGTTGCCTGAAATGTTGTTGAAATGTGTACATTCTTCTTACATTAATGACCATCAGTCAAGCAGTTGACCATTATTGTCATATGGGTTTGAGAAATGAGAACATCGCTCAGTGAATCCAGGACAGGTTTTTTCCATTTCCCTGTGTGAGGTCTTTTATTTCCCCTGGTAGAGACACCAGGTAGAAGGGACCAACTGTTTATAGCATCTCTTCCAAAAGGCACGAGCAACGTAGGTGAACAAAATTGCCGAAGTTCTGACACAGCGGCCGAATCAGTACTGAACCACTGCCCGGCTGCCACCAGGGTTCGAACACCGGTTCCTCCGTCGACAGTCCATCACTCTAACACTCGACCACTGCACCCTAAAACCAAGTGCTACATTTGATTTGACGACAATCAAATTTGCACCAGAAATTCTTAAGGTACACCACATTATATAATATTATTTTGCAAGTAAGATCTATCGAACAAAACTGTCAAATAAACCAGTACTGTCAATCGTCAGCTCAGCTCAGGACTGGCAGTTGTATAAACAAGATTTGAAAGAATATATTTGAACAAGACAATTTGAGGTTGCCGTGACCCCAAACGTAGCAGTGTAGAAAACGTGTCGTGCAGAAAGCTCATGTAATCAGTTTGACCACATTTCTCAAATAAGCCACATGCATCATGCTATCTATTATCGCTCACCGACCCACGCACCTTCCGACTTCGTCGATTCGCCTTTGCCCGCCGACTGTTTGTTCTTCGGCTTTATTTTCTTTTTGACTTTCGTCACGCGCCGTCCCATTGTGTGTTATTTGCGTATAAAAGCAAAACTGAAGTGATAAGTCATAAGAGAGCGAAACAACTTGTCAAGCCACACGTTAATGTTCACCGACGCCGCAAGGGGCGTTGTAAGTCCTCGTGGGGACAGTATGTTGATAAACAACGCCACGTGCATTCATAAAATATGAACACGAAATCGATAAATGGAAATTATCTAGTCTCTTTTTCTCCTGCTAATTAGGTTACTGTAACTGGAACCTTTCAACCATCTTATGCTCCGTCTAAATACGTTAATCACAACTGTTAGTGGAAAACTAATATTACTATTAGTTACTTTCATAAAACATTGTGTATATAATCACTATTATTAGTACGCTAACTTGGATGCAGTACGAGTGTATCTACTCCCAGGTGCTTTGGTCCACTCTCTTCTATTTATGTTCATTTGCATCCTTGAACCATTGGCCTCTGAGCTACCAATAGGCATTGTATTTCGGAAAACACAAAGGTAGTTATTTATGACTGGTTTATTTATTCAGTGGACAAATCGAGTGTTCAGCCATACCCCAGGGGATATCATGGTTTGTTGCTTAATGGGTGGGTGTAGTGTGAAATAGTTACTGGTATGTTGAGTTGTTGACATGAGCTAACCTAGGGAAACCAGAAAGTGTTCTGAGGAGGATATTGGCGTTAAAGAAGTAATTCCATGCAGTCTTTAGGTGGACTCACAAAGCATTACCATATAAAGTTTGATCCTGATGTACAGTAAAACCAACGGCAAGAAGGAAGAGCAGTTGTTGACAATGAATATTAAAGGTGTGGTGGAAACTGAGATGTCAATTTCAATATCGAACAGGGCCAGAACAGTGACTGGCACCCACAGTTTGCCTATTCAAACAGCAGTGGCAATGACAGCAAAACAAACTTGCTATATAATGTTATTATAATTGCCTCTTCTTTTGTGAAAAAGTTGAATAGTATCAACTATTGTGTATCTATTAAGGACATCCAAAAGACGTCAAAAATATCAAGATTCTTGTGATCAAACTGCATGATCTGTCCCAACAAAACTATCTTGGCATCTGCAACATGTATGGGGAAGTAATTTCAAGACATGATTTTTTAGGCAACTTTTATTTTTATAATCTCAGACCAATAGTCTTGTGTATTTGCCATCAAACTTTGCTTGAGAAGTACAAGTTTTGAAACTACAGCCAGGCAAGGCAAGGCACCAGCATACAGAAAGCGAGCGACTAGTTACATCAGTCTTAATACACAGAGATTACTAGCCAACATGAATGAATCTTTAAGTCACTTGTACAGTTGTCCTGTCCCCAAAATGTTATCTAATGACTCGGTTAAGTCTGCGGCCCACCTCAGTAAGATTCTGTTCAATTACACGACATGATTTCACTCCACTAAAAACAAAACTAACAAATTTGTACAAGCTGCCATGTCACAACGTACAGGTTCATGTTTTTTTGGTGAAATGAGATTGAAAATGAGCGAAAAAAAAAATATTTTGGAGAGATTTTTATATAACAAACTACCTTCGAAGAGTACTTGTACACAATGTTCATGCTACAATTCTTCTTAATTCTGCTTGTTCTGTTGTCTTGTGTTGCTAATCCAGTTTCTTCACATCCTCAATGTAGGGGATGGTCTCAAAATATTGATGTGTAAAACGTTTACAAACTTTTTACCTCAATAAAAAGGACCCCTAAAACCAACAGCACAATAAACAGTGAGTTGACAACCAGCAGGATGACACTGTAGGTCTCCTACACAGACACTTCATACACTGAACTGTTCACTTCACAAATGTGGTCGCAGTAGGCAGGCAGCAGCATATACACATACAATAACAATAAATAGTTGCAGTAAGCATGTGACTATTTCTTAACGGCCTTTAGTCGAGCTTCGAGTGCAGCACAGTTCTGTTTGATTGTCGCCATGTTGCTTGACATTGTTGTCTCGACCTGTGCAAAAACACATCAGTACACGATCACAGTCATATGTAATTAATTATATAACAAGTAGTCATAGTACAAACTTATGTAAGAGATGTGATCGCAATTGTCTTGCAGTTGCTGTATTTGAGATATGCAACACAATCAAGGTAAGATTGTTAATGATTAAATTGTAAGTTGATAAAACACTGAGAACACACCTTACAAGGCCTAGCAAGACACTAACAAAACACTGAGAACACACCTTACAAGGCCTAGCAAGACACTAACAAAACACTGAGAACACACCTTACAAGGCCTAGCAAGACACTAACAAAACACTGAGAACACACCTTTCAAGGTCTAGCAAGACACTAATAAAACACTGAGAACACACCTTACAAGGTCTAGCAAGACACTAACAAAACACTGAGAACACACCTTTCAAGGTATAGCAAGACACTAATAAAACACTGAGAACACACCTTACAAGGCCTAGCAAGACACTAACAAAACACTGAGAACACACCTTACAAGGCCTAGCAAGACACTAACAAAACACTGAGAACACACCTTACAAGGCCTAGCAAGACACTAACAAAACACTGAGAACACACCTTACAAGGCCTAGCAAGACACTAACAAAACACTGAGAACACACCTTACAAGGCCTAGCAAGACACTAACAAAACACTGAGAACACACCTTACAAGGCCTAGCAAGACACTAATAAAACACTGAGAACACACCTTACAAGGTCTAGCAATACACTAATAAAACACTGAGAACACACCTTACAAGGCCTAGCAAGACACTAATAAAACACTGAGAACACACCTTACAAGGCCTAGCAAGACACTAATAAAACACTGAGAACACACCTTACAAGGCCTAGCAAGACACTAATAAAACACTGAGAACACACCTTACAAGGTATAGCAAGACACTAACAAAACACTGAGAACACACCTTACAAGGTATAGCAAGACACTAACAAAACACTGAGAACACACCTTACAAGGCCTAGCAAGACACTAATAAAACACTGAGAACACACCTTTCAAGGTCTAGCAAGACACTAATAAAACACTGAGAACACACCTTACAAGGCCTAGCAAGACACTAATAAAACACTGAGAACACACCTTACAAGGTATAGCAAGACACTAATAAAACACTGAGAACACACCTTACAAGGCCTAGCAAGACACTAATAAAACACTGAGAACACACCTTACAAGGCCTAGCAAGACACTAATAAAACACTGAGAACACACCTTACAAGGTATAGCAATACACTAATAAAACACTGAGAACACACCTTACAAGGCCTAGCAAGACACTAATAAAACACTGAGAACACACCTTACAAGGCCTAGCAAGACACTAATAAAACACACCTTTCAAGGTATAGCAATACACTAATAAAACACTGACAACACACCTTACAAGGCCTAGCAAGACACTAATAAAACACTGAGAACACACCTTACAAGGCCTAGCAAGACACTAATAAAACACTGAGAACACACCTTACAAGGTATAGCAAGACACTAATAAAACACTGAGAACACACCTTACAAGGTATAGCAAGACACTAATAAAACACTGAGAACACACCTTACAAGGTCTAGCAAGACACTAATAAAACACTGAGAACACACCTTACAAGGTATAGCAAGACACTAATAAAACACTGAGAACACACCTTACAAGGTATAGCAAGACACTAACAACACACCTTTCAAGGCCTAGCAAGACACTAATAAAACACTGAGAACACACCTTACAAGGCCTAGCAAGACACTAATAAAACACTGAGAACACACCTTACAAGGTCTAGCAAGACACTAATAAAACACTGAGAACACACCTTACAAGGTATAGCAAGACACTAATAAAACACTGAGAACACACCTTACAAGGTATAGCAAGACACTAATAAAACACTGAGAACACACCTTTCAAGGTATAGCAAGACACTAATAAAACACTGAGAACACACCTTACAAGGCCTAGCAAGACACTAATAAAACACTGAGAACACACCTTACAAGGTATAGCAAGACACTAATAAAACACTGAGAACACACCTTACAAGGTCTAGCAATACACTAATAAGACACTGAGAACACACCTTACAAGGCCTAGCAAGACACTAATAAAACACTGAGAACACACCTTACAAGGCCTAGCAAGACACTAATAAAACACTGAGAACACACCTTACAAGGTATAGCAAGACACTAACAAAACACTGAGAACACACCTGAGAACACACCTTACAAGGCCTAGCAAGACACTAATAAAACTGAGAACACACCTTACAAGATATAGCAAGACACTAACAAAACACTGAGAACACACCTTACAAGGTATAGCAACACTAACAAAACACTGAGAACACACCTTTCAAGGTATAGCAAGACACTAATAAAACACTGAGAACACACCTTACAAGGCCTAGCAAGACACTAATAAAACACTGAGAACACACCTTTCAAGGTCTAGCAAGACACTAATAAAACACTGAGAACACACCTTACAAGGCCTAGCAAGACACTAATAAAACACTGAGAACACACCTTACAAGGTATAGCAAGACACTAATAAAACACTGAGAACACACCTTACAAGGTATAGCAAGACACTAACAAAACACTGAGAACACACCTTACAAGGTATAGCAACACTAATAAAACACTGAGAACACACCTTACAAGGTCTAGCGAGACACTAACAAAACACTGAGAACCCACCTTACAAGGTCTAGCGAGACACTAACAAAACACTGAGAACACACCTTACAAGGTCTAGCAAGACACTAATAGGACACTGAGAACACACCTCACAAGGTCTAGCGAGACACTAACAAAACACTGAGAACACACCTTACAAGGTCTAGCAAGACACTAATAAAACACACCTTACAAGGTCTAGCAAGACACTAATAGAGCAGAATAAAATAACAGTATTATTTTACTCTCAGCTGTAGGTGTAAGCCATGATTCGTTTGGATAGTATAATCATAATAGATTTCCTAAATGTTTTAGCTGTGTCATACTTCGGACAACTTCTGCATTATATAATTAACGATATCAAAACTGCCTAACCTGTTTGTTTTCATGCACCTCTGAGCAGTTTCTTGCAATTTATGCATAACAGGAGTTACTATTATTATCAGATAAAAACGGTACATTATTGGTCTGATTGAGAAAGAGAACACTGCTTTAGAAGTTACCACAAGCATGACACCTTTCATGTAAGTGAGAATAGTTGCTACGACGTACAGATATAATACAAGTTAATTTTATTGGGGGAGGACAGAGGTGGGGCAGAATTTTGTTCGTTCACCAATTATCATAGAACTTAGGAATACGGGAGTCGGCCAGAATTGAACAGAGATGGACACTAGACCGTCCTGTAATTTTTGTAAACACATGGTCTCACCTGTTTCAGCATGTCTCCATGGTTGACGAGACGGGAGCTAATCTGCTGCTGTGCCATATCCAGATGCGTGATGGCCTGGCTAAACTGCAGCGCTGACAACACACAGACAGGAACACTTCAGAGAGGGAACCAACCTCAAGTCAAACCGCCATCTGACCACCATTAAGCTTTCAGTCATGCTATAATTAATGTATAATTAATGTCACAAGCTCTCGATTTCTTTGGTGGTATTGTATTTAAATTACATTGTCCATAAAAATAGTGGCCTCATTTTGGTTGCATATGTCTAGTGGAGCCCTATGTGAGCTACTTTTATGCATGGTTTCACGTTCCATGTTAGTGTCTATAGCGAGTTCCTCATGATTGAGTGTCAAGTATCGCACCTGACTGTGCTGCAGAGCCCAACAGCACCACAGACTCATAGTTCTCCAATATGCCCACTTCCTTGTAAATCAAATAAATAAATTTATTTGACAAGAATTGCCTGAATTGAATATGGTCTCAAAATCTAAAAATAGAAAATTTGTTCCATAAGTGGCCAGAGCTGACCAGAACCCACCTTGTTCGTGGAGATCCTTCAAGGCTGTGAGGCGGTCAACAATGTGAGGCAGAGAGTCGGCCACTCCGTCCCACTTCTTGACCAGCTCGTACAGTTCTGTCACCTGTCACAGCAACGACACTGCATCTTGGCAGCCTGACCAAATATCTCTTACAAAAGTGCCTTTTATTTATGTCTAATTCCCTACTGTCTAACCTGCTGAATACTGCCTTGGTAAATATTCAGGTGCACCACATATTTTAAATCAGATCAGACAGCAGTGGTTTGGACATGTTGAATGCAGAAAAGAAGATAATGTGATAAAGAAAGCTTGGAGGCTACATATAGATCAGCCAAATACAGCAAGGGACGACAAATAACATAAGTGATGGATATGGTGAGGAGAGACATGGAGGTGGCAGAGGTTGTGTTGAGGAGAGCCATGGACGTGGCAGAGGTTGTGGTGAGGATATACATGGAGGTGGCAGAGGTTGTGTTGAGGAGAGACATGGAGGTGGCAGAGGTTGTGGTGAGGAGAGCCATGGACGTGGCAGAGGTTGTGGTGAGGAGAGACATGGATGTGGCAGAGGTTGTGGTGAGGAGAGACATGGAGGTGGCAGAGGTTGTGGTGAGGAGAGACATGGAGGTGGCAGTGGTTGTGGTGAGGAGAGACATGGAGGTGGCAGAGGTTGTGGTGAGTAGAGACATGGATGTGGCAGTGGTTGTGGTGAGGAGAGACATGGAGGCGACAGAGGTTTTGGTGAAGAGATACATGGAGGTGTCAAGAGTTGTGGTAAGGAGATACATGGAGGTGGCAGAGGTTGTGGTGAGGAGAGACATGGAGGTGGCAGTGGTTGTGGTGAGGAGAGACATGGATGTGGCAGAGGTTGTGGTGAGTAGAGACATGGATGTGGCAGTGGTTGTGGTGAGGAGACATGGAGGTGGCAGAGGTTGTGGTGAGGAGAGACATGGAGGTGGCAGAGGTTGTGGTGAGTAGAGACATGGATGTGGCAGTGGCTGTGGTGAGGAGAGACATGGATGTGGCAGTGGTTGTGGTGAGTAGAGACATGGATGTGGCAGTGGTTGTGGTGAAGAGAGACATGGATGTGGCAGTGGTTGTGGTGAGGAGAGACATGGATGTGGCAGTGGTTGTGGTGAGTAGAGACATGGATGTGGCAGTGGTTGTGGTGAGTAGAGACATGGATGTGGCAGTGGTTGTGGTGAGTAGAGACATGGATGTGGCAGTGGTTGTGGTGAGTAGAGACATGGATGTGGCAGTGGTTGTGGTGAGTAGAGACATGGATGTGGCAGTGGTTGTGGTGAGGAGAGACATGGATGTGGCAGTGGTTGTGGTGAGTAGAGACATGGATGTGGCAGTGGTTGTGGTGAGTAGAGACATGGATGTGGCAGTGGTTGTGGTGAGTAGAGACATGGATGTGGCAGTGGTTGTGGTGAGGAGAGACATGGAGGTGGCAGAGGTTGTGGTAGTAGACATGTAGGTGGCAGAAGATGTGGAGGACGACACAATGGACAGGGTGTCTGAGCAGCTGAGGATCCAAGTGGTCACTCCCCATTAGGAATACACAGTCAATAGAAGATGATATACATTCAATCAAAATTGCAAAGGGTAATTCATGTAAATTTGTATATCTTAGGTCACTAACTCATAAAATAATGACTTATTCGAGTGACACACCCATATTTTCTCTCTGTCAACACTAGTGTTTGGATGAATACATTATTATTATTCTTAATTTCATCCATATGTTGATGACTTTTGCTTTATACATGACTATGGGAACACTTAATCCTTTGGTTTTGTTGCGCCACTGAGCTACGATGTTTTGAGGATATTGGTGCTAAGGAGGTCAGTTTTATTATTCTGTATTTGCTCACCTTGCTCTGTTTCTCTGTGTCCTGCACAGAAGCTTGCACCTTCTGCAGTTTCTCGAGCCTCGTGCCCAGGACATGAAGTCTCAACTCAATGTCACTCAAGTTGGTCGTGTCGAGCAACTTGAGCTTCGACATCAGCAGCGTTACGGACTCCTGGTGGCAAACAACAGCAACATCACATAACTAGGATTTAGGTAATCACAGATTCAAGGTTGGCGATTTCATTCAACTTTTTACATAAATCACTGGCTTAAATCAATTTATTTTTTAATAATTGATTTACACATTTCGTTTTTTAGCTATAGTTAAACTCAAGCCAAGAGAAGATGAATCTACACAACAATAATACGGTAACAAAACTATAAAACCAGTTGGTGTTAAAAAATATAAATCAAATATATCGATTAGTAATTTTAAAATTTATATTGTTTCTTTAGAAAAACATCATGACATGTTCAGGTGGGATCTAATAGTGTGTTTGTTTCCAAGGATTTTTTCAAAAAGCTTATTAGCTAGATAAAGTAGCATTTGAAGAATGGTTATACTACTTGGTGCACTGCAACTGTGAGAAGGTACAATACTGATGCATGACTCACCATTAATGTTTTGTTAGTGGTTTCTGCCATCAGCGTCGACTGGTAAACAAACAATGCACAACATTAGACTCCAAGGCACATTTACCTTTTTTATATTTATGATTTTAAATGTGCCTCAGAATACAACTGCTCTGTTATGCTACATAAATATTGATAAAATACATGGTAAATTTAGAGTACTGCAACAGTACAGCAGCTAAGACACACAACACGTGGTACTCGTTTATACCCAATACAAAAATGGTGGTTAAAAGCATCCAATCTTATCGCATGTCCATGTGAGTGTAACAAAATATTTAAATTAAATACAACTAGAAAGGATAAATGAAGTATAGAGTTTGCCCTTACAATCTTCTCTGGGTTGTTTCCAAGGAGAACTTCTATTCTCTCCAGTCTCTGGTCGACGTCAGCCAACTACAGCACAACATCGTCTCATTTACTACATGTGCTGAACTAAAGCAAATGCATTAAATGCACAAAGCATAACTTTTATTATAAAATCGTGTTATGTAGTAAAAACTATTCTAGCACCACAACCACCAAAATATGTTTTAATGAATTGCACACATTTAACATAATTCAACAGTTATTTGTTTGAATTTTGCTGCTCAGTACATTTGATAGTAGCTGACAACTGCCTGACAACATCGGATCGCATGTGGATATATGCTGTAAAATTGACCTCTTCATGCAGTCAATGTGAACGTGATACTCGCACTGAAACATTAATATTATGCAAATATATTATCCACTACCACTGTCAGGTTTTCATTTTATATCACACAGCTGAGTAAGTTTTGAAACCTATGCAACTGGATATGAATGCGAGTCCTCTCAATGGTGAATCCTACATTCCAGCCACTGGCCAACTGAGTGCCGACCTACCTTCGCATTGTTACTGAACTTGGCCTGCTCAGGACGGTGGAACAACTGATAGGTCACATGGTCATTGTCGCTTGCAGGCATCGCTGCTTCAGACTTTTTCCCAGCTTGCTTTGCAGCTGGTGCTTTGAAACTGTCTATTTCTGTCATCAGTCTCCTGTGAAAACAGCATTATATTATCAGCAAGTATCAGTGACTTCACAAGTTCTATAACTAGAAGATAAATAAAAACATAGCTAGCTACTATTGAGTGGTGATAATTTAAAAATACGAATACATGGATATTGAAACGTGTGGCATCAGTTCACCTTGTGGGATGTTTCTTGTTGAATGTTTGTGAGTATCAGCACGGTGATATTGCATTACATCATCTCATAACTATCTTCACTATTGTCAGTGTATAATGTATAAGCTGGCTTACTTCCACTAAGGAAGAGTACAGTGCTCAGTGCACCAACTGTGAGTGAGTACATTATGAATGTGTAGTTTAGTCATTTATTAAAATTTGTGTCACCAACATTAAGGTGGTAAGGATGCCTATGACATGCTTGTTTTGATTTAAATCAAATTAATAAATGTTTTGAAGATAAAGTGACAATTTTTTCTCAGACAATGCCTAACACATTAAACAATACTCCAGACCAAAAAGAATTGATTTTTTATGTTGTTTAGTGATATTTAAATGTGTTTAAAGACAAAGGCAAAAATCACCCTAAAATGGCAATTTATTTCATTTTGAGAAACTCCCCAAAAGACAAATTTGTATGGTTGTAAGTACAAATATGTTATTGACATTCGTACGGGTTTTTTGTAAACAAATGCATATTAAGTTTGATACAGCTTCATAAACATTTTGCTACAATGTTGAAAGACAGCAAAAATCCATACTGCATTTTTTGGCACGACCCCTTCACCAAACATAAAACCATCCCATGCAATTTTGGGTAAACACAAGTCGAGTTCATATGCCAAGTTATGGCTTTGTAAGTATTGTAGTTTTTATAAAAAGTTACATTATGTAATACTTCCTGGTTGTTACTGATAATACAAGTGTCACCAGGTAATTTGACAGCGTGATGCATTTAGGTAATTATAATACAACAGAATAGTGGCATAAGAATAACCAGACTATATGATCTGCATTCATGGTGAACGAATTTATGTTTGAACTGGGCTGACGCACACGTGATCGTCACTATGGAAACATCGTCAGTTTCCAAGAATCTGAAAAGGGACTTTCCACAGGCACATTAAAAATACTAGTTTTTAAAGGACGGATTGGTGACATATAGCGCTAGTGCCTTGGTTTTTTTAATAGTACACATATTCATACTGACACATACTAATGTTCTTTGAAGAAAAAAATTAAGAAATCAACTGACATGATACCTGCCCCAGCTACCTTAAGGAGAGACACTGCAGCTAAAATGACATTTTTGACAAAATATAATTCTGCTGCATTCTGATAGCATTTTATGTTTACTATTAATAAAGATCTCTTTTATAAGATTTATATACCTCTAAGTAACTTAAATTCATGGATAAAGTGTGCTTCTTTCATGTAATAAATTCCATTACCGAATCTTTGACAGCCATTTACACCTGTTTGCTAAAAACAGTGTTTTTTTCCAATTTGGAAACGTCGTATCTGTAGAAGTAAATGCTATATTAATGAAATTTTGACTGATGTGTTCCTTGGTAACTTCTCTATGCAATGTTGAGGAGATATTTTTTATTTTATTTTTAGTTATGTGGTGAACATAATGATTGTAATAATTTTTTTTTTATTTTACCAACAAAATTGAAACATATCTATATTAAATAATGACAATACATAAAATATCTCTTTGACATTGCATGAATGAGATGTTGTAAATAAGAACTAGAAAAAATTACATTGATTACTGCATTATTGGAGCTACAATGTTTACAAATTATGCTATTTTTCTCTATCAGGCAGTCATCTTTGATTGTTGCCATGGAAACGGGGGTCTGGCAGAAAAAATGTCAATATATTTCATTCAATGAGACATACTCTACAAATTGGGTACAGCACAATGCATTAATTATGCATTAAAAAAGTCCTATCCAGCTGCCATATCTCCCCTCTAGTATTTATTAAAATATTTGTTTTATAATATATATAATTATGTATCTTAAAACTGCTTGTATGTTTTATGATTTATGTGCCTATTAATGGGCTGGTATTGGATATATGGTGCATTACAAATTTGTTGTAACATTTGTTACTTTCAAAATATGATTCTTTGTCTGGTTGCTTGAGTACCTGTATAACATTGTGTCATATCTTGACTGTCATCACAAGCACCATTCAGTGTCTACACTGATCACATGTAGTATCATCTACACAATGAGAAAAGCGGCCATAAAATACTCCGCATCTACTGGGTACATGTATTTACTAACGAGGGTCATCAGTAGCCTGTCTGGGCTGACTTACTTCTGCAGCGCGCCCTGGGGGTCTGACAGATTGACAACGCCCGAAGAACCAAGAACTTTCTCGAGGTGAAGGTCAGTCAGCTGATGCTGCAGGTATTCGACCTGCTTTGCCAGAGTGACGGGAGACATCGCCGCCGCCGACTCAGACTTGATGTTCTCCTGTCAGCATGATGACACAGATGTCAGAATGGTGACACATATATCAGAATGACACAAATGTCAGAATGGTGACACATATATCAGAACGGCGACACGTATATGTCAGCATGATGACACAGATGTCAGAATGATGACACATATGTCAGAAGGATGACCCAGATGTCAGAATGACACAGATGTCAGAATGATGACACGGATGTCAGAATGATGATACAGATATCAGTATGAAGACATCAATATCAAGATGATGACACATGTCAGATTGATTACATTTACACCAATATCAGAATGGTTATACAGATATCAGTAATCAAAATGATGACACATATCAGAAGGATGACACCGATATAGAAATGATGAAACAGATGTCAGAATGATAACACTGATATGAAACAAAGTTGGATTCATTGGGAGAGGAAGTCAGCTGCTGTTTCATGTACTCACATAAAATCTGACATTTACTGAAACAAACCGTAAGTTTTAAATCGTGCTGAACTAAGTTATTTGAGCATGTGACATGAGTGCATCTGACCCCTATGAAAGGTCATGACCTGACCTTGATTTGAGTGACCTCCTCCGACAACTCCCTCATCTCATGCTGTAGTCGCTGGTACTTCTGCTGGGGCGTCTCTCTCACCCCGCACCCCTCGCCCACCTGGGAAGGCAACACAGGGCATATGTAATCACCCTGTTGGGGCCTGTGTTGTTACATCTATGAGCTACATTGAACACCAGAAATAATCAGCATTTCTTACAAACACCAGGACTAAACCTGCCTTCCCTAGAATGTCAGGCACAAACACTACCTAACAAATGCATGAAATAAATAAATCGGGGGAGACTGACTTTACAATTAACTAAATTAGTTAACTTCACTAAAACAATGGAATAAATGACACTAAAAAGGAAGCTGGTTCTAAATGATACACTAATGTAGATATACCCCTGGTGTAATACTATAAAACAAGATGTTTTATCATAGCTGTTATGACAAACTACATCATAATTGTTCTGAATCGATTACATATACTCGATCTGGTGATGCGAGCTTTAAATTAGTAGCACTTTGGTAACACTGGGCTAATGTATTTATTTTACACACTATACCTTACAAATGGTTGGTTATAGTGGTGAATACTTCTCTACAAACAGCATCACTTACAATCTCATACTCTGTGCGTGGCACACTGTAGCCGGTCCTCTTGGTTTTGCCAATGCGGTCAGAAAAATCTGCAAGTATCAAGTGTATGGACTATAGTAAAAAGTGTACCCCAAAGGTTCTCTAAACTCCTAAATTGTCCACAACAAGAGTTATGTTATTTGTGGATTTATCTTTCCCACCAGTTTGTGTTGATATCAGACATGGGGTCAAATACATTTGTATCTGTATTTCAAAGTATTTAAATACTTTAAAAAAATATTTGTCCTTGTATTTGACATGAAAGTATAATACAATATAATACAATAATACAACAACGTATTATTTGGTGGCATATTAACTTGATATGCCACCAAATAATACGTTGTTGTATTATTGTCAATGTGTGATCTGAATCGCTCGTAAGTTTCATCATATCTATAACCAGGAAGGCATTATTGAGTTTACAATCATATCTTAATATAACTTTTCAAAGCCTTGAAAAGAGGCAAAATGTTGCACATGTATGAATATTGTCACCAAGAGCACAAATCTTTCTTTGTTGTCACACAGTTGATAATCACAAATTTGAAATCACACAGTAGTTTGAAAATTAATTTGTTTAGGTATATGTGAACTTATTTACTAAATACATAGTAACCCGAGATCATATAGATGCTGAAAATTATGCCAGGAAATAACCCATGAACAAATTTGATCAAAACTGCTATCGTTAATTAATGATATTAAATTATAACTTCAACATAAAGACATAATTCTACCTGTAATAAACAATTGGCCTACCTATTGCACTACCATCTAGTGTCTTTCCCTGAAACTTGCTGAATGCTTCTGATGCCTCTACACTGACTTTTTCAATGCCTTCATCATTTAACTCTCCCTGAAACAGGACATGATAAATTAAGTTTTGCCTTAAATATCGGCATAGATGACAACAAAGATGGTTAAATTGAGAAGAATGATTTAAAATAAGAAATTTCATGCATAACAAGTTTTTAATTGTTATTTGACCTTGACAAAAATTATTTACTCAAATATTGTTCTTAATGTTCAATTGACAACACAACACAATTGTCACACCATTACTACTATAAATAACATTAATTAAAGTCTGAAACAAGCAAGCAACTTGATGGTTAAAAAGTGAAAATGCAGTAGTGATACTTCAATAATATACATAGAACTTGTAAACCTGGATTTGTACATTTATTCTAACAAAGAGTCAAGCAACCTCTGATTGCATCACAAAGTATACAAGTCGTTACATAAGTTTACCTCTTCCTTGTCCTGATCAGCCTCTGGTAGTTCATCAGTCTCGTACACATCTGGCTCATCCGCAGCCTGGGGCAAGACAACAGATAACTCAAACATGTGATGAAAAGTAAAATGTAATACTTGGGATAATTTACTCAAATCTTGGTGTCTTTGCCAGGAGAAATGAAGCAATTTGCACTCGTCTAGGATAGACACTTCATATCTGGTGTCTTTGCCAGGAGAAATGAAGCAATTTGCACTCGTCTAGGATAGACACTTCATATCTGGTGTCTTTGCCAGGAGAAATGAAACATCCGACACAGGGAACTTTCCGAAAAGGAAAATATTGATTCACAAAGTGCCACCAACAAAATGAGTGTGAATGCTGAACGTCATATGCAATTCAAAAAGATGCATACTCTGACTCAGAATCACAGATGCATAAACGAGCTTAACTTTGAGTTGAGATTTCTTCACAGAAGTGAACAAAGTTCTTTTAAAAATAATAATTTTTTAATTGCCATGAAGTGGGGACTACAAACATGTTTCCTGTGTTATTTAGCCTAAGGTTAAGCCATAACCTACGCTGAAACGTCAATGACAAAGTATATTTAGAAGACATTTGTATTATCATTTCACTCGTAAATTGTGGAATGGGCTACCATAAATTTACATAAATAATCTTAAATGATTTGTTGCAACACGAATCACAAGAGTGTGTGGGACAATTCCTAGACTTAATGTATAGCATTGGATTGTATCCACTAATAACCCAACCAACCAGAATAACACATACTACTAATCCCCTTATTGATAATGTATTTACAACTTATATTGAGCAGCATTATGCTTGTGGATTACTCGTAAATGATATAAATGATCACCTACCAATACAGCCACTGCAGCTAAAATTAAATTTGTTGACAACAATTATCAAAATGTGATTTTGCTGTATTCTGGTAGCATTTTATGTTTACTACTAATAAAGATCTCTTTTATAACATTTACATACCTCCAAGTAACTTATATTCACAGATAAAGTATGCTTATGTCATGTAATAAATCCCATTACCGAATCTTTGACAGCCATTTGCACCTGTTTACTAAAACCGGTGTTTTTCCAATTTGGAAACATCATATCTTTGGAAGTAATGATGCTAGATTAATGAAATTTTCACTGATGTGTTCCTTGCTATCGTCTCTATGCAGTGTTGAAGAGATATTTTTTATTTTACTTTTAGTTATGTGGTGAACATAATGATCATAATAAAAAAATGTTTTTTTTACTAACAAAATTGAAACATATTTTTTAAATATTAAATAATAACAATACATAAAATATAGCTTTGACATTGCATAGAATGATGTGTTGTAAATAAGAAATAGACAGAATTACACTGATTACTGCATTATTATAGGGGCTACAATGTTTCCAAATTGTGCTATATTTTTCCTATCAGGTGGCCATCTTTGATTGTTGCCATGGAAATGGGGGTTCTGGCAGAACAAATTTCAATATATTTTATTCAATAAGACATACTCTACAACTTGGGCACAAAACATTGCATTTCGCTTTTGTCAATTCTGAAATATCAGAAATAAATGTATTTTTACATTTTATTTATTTTGTACTAACCATATTTATATAACTATGTGAACTACAGTATGGCTATTTTTCCTTGTATATGTACGCAACTGGGATGTGTGCAATATTCACGCATTCATCTGATAATATCTCTAATTTGATTTACTATAACATATAGTTAACTAGGGAATACATTAACTACAAGTTTTTTTAACTTCTTGTGTATTTCTTTCAAACAACATTATATATAATACATTATATGTACAACAAAATCATGTTGAGGCAATTACTACCAATACTGTTTGTTTGAATAAAACACATTGTATTGTATAATGTTGACAGCTGGGTACTTGTGTCGAATCCGGACCCACCTCACTTTGCAATTATAACTTGAGTTTTGCTTAACTTTGATACCTCAGTGCATTAGTTCCATCATTCAACATCATCCAAGGCATATTTATATTATGAAAATATTGTGTCTTAGTGTACTTTTGAAGCCCAAATAGCGACCCAGTTTGTGCTAGTCTGCGCTAAAGCCCTGTGCGGGCTGGAAATCTGAGCCCACACCCACCCCGCAACTATGTCATTTGACCCGCAGCCCGCCCCGCATATTACAACTTAGCCCGCCCCGCATATTTTGCCACATCCTGGCCTGCAGCCCGCCCCACCCCGCAGTAACTTTGCCCGCAACCCGCCCCGCAGTAATTAGTCAAGTCAGCCCGCACCCGCCCCGCAGCCCACAACAGCTGACATGGAATCATTAAAAATATATCCTCTTTATTAATCGTTGTTGTTTACAATATAAACAAATGCACGGCGCTGGGTGACAACCATGTCGTACTTGGAATTCCATCTTTAATAAAAATAGAACCCTTGTCATTATAATGTAAATGCCTGAAGGTGATAAGCAGACCTGGGGCAAAGTAAAGGTATGAGTACAAATTTTAATGTATTTTCAAATTATTAATTAATCTAATTGATATAACTCAGCACAAGTGAATATGCAATGGCAGTTGACCATTTTTTTATGAGGAACAATGAAATTCACACCGCTGGCATTAATTTCAGTGGCATCCTACGATCCTATAATCTATTTGCCATTGTACTGCATGAACACAAGTTGTTTAAAGGTTGAGTCTGGTGCACAAAGGCGGTGTTGCAATTTGCAATCTGCTGATATTAGAATTAGTTAGCAATTTATATTTTCTGATTGTAGACTACTGATTGTTGAGAGGGTTTTCATATGTCCATATAACAGGCTCAAAATCCCCTCTGGACCAGGCTACTGGCACCGGATTATACTAGTGTAGAAGGCAGTTTGACTTGAGCCATCTTATTTCTACAGAGGAAAACTGACAGTTCTTGTTCTTAGCAGTTAGGCAGTGTCAGCCAGTGCCAAGTGGCATGGTCTCCAGTCTCCATACATCAAAGGCATTTCCTGTCTAATTGGTGGGGGTAACTGCTCTTTATGGACATCCTGGTGGCTTAATTACACAAACAGATTGACAGCCTGAACTGATACTTCCATCTGGAAGAAGCCAGTAATCACACCTGACTGAAGCTGGCAAGGCAGGCCAGCACATGTTATCATAACACTGTTTAAACACAAACAAAAGGGCAATCTGGTAATCCCCAATTAATTAGCTCAAAGAATGTCCCACCTTTGAGTAACTGGTGACCATTATTGAGTTACAAAAATCAGCCTGCAGTAGCCCGCATGAAGAAATTACTAGCCCGCAGACCGCCCCGCCCCGCAGTGACCTGACCCGCAGACTGCCCCGCACAAATTGAAACTTAACCCGCACCGCAACAACAACAAAAAAGAGCTTTAGTCTGCGCCACTGTGGCCATGCGTTACTGCATCGCGCACGTAAAATGAGCAATATAGCAGCGTATGTTGATGCAAACTGGGCCCGGGGCACTTTTAAAAGTGCACTAATCCGCAATATTCTGGGATAATGTTGAATGGTGGAACTAACACACTGAGGTATCAAAGTTACGCAAAACTCAAGTTATAATGGCGAAATCGAAGATGGGTCCGGATTAGTGTCGATGGCTGTAGACCGCTGGCGAAACCACCTACACATCTGCTACTCACCCCGAGTCTGACTCACTCTGTGACTCACACCACCACTTCACTAAGACTCACACCCTTCACAGATTATGAGATACAACTGTAACCGATTACAGTCACGTGACTGAGTTAGTGACACTGTGACTGTCACTGAGTGACACTGACAGTGACAGCCGATCTAACCAGGGTTCGGCCTTTTAAAATGTCAAATTCCTTAAACAGAAGACTGACCGAGTCAGGCTGAATATCATGCATCCAGAAATAATATAAGTAAATTCTACAATAACAGAATGCTGTCTTGTTATTAATATATATGTTCATTTTAAACGCAAACAAACTTACGATCCCGGGAAGGTTTGCATATTTTGGATCTGCCATTTTGAGGTACGCACTTTATGTTCCCACCTTCGACTAGACACTAGTGACACCTGGTGTACGCGGTACCAAAGAAGCGATAATAATTCGTCTGTAGCTTTGTTTAATTAACAAGATAGTGAACTAAGTATATGTTGTTTTTACTAGAACATAAATAAACGCAAATTCAAAATACCTATAGGTGTGTAACTAATGTTTTTATTTAGTCAAAATGTAATTTAAACTACTGAGATTACTTGTAATTCTTTGATGATTAAATACAAGTGGGTTGCATAAATGTGCTGTGATTATTTTGGCCTTTGTGCTTTGCCAATTCCACTTATAACACATCTTCTGCACATTTCGTACAGTAAATGCCAACACTCGGATTTGATTATTCTGGCATTGGGAGTTTAGAGAATAGGATTCCAGCTCAGTGAGTCCACAAGTTTTGTTCTCTCCATTTCACGGGACACGAACTGTTTGAATGTTGCTATATGTTCAGCACAAAACAACATTTTAAAATTAATTCTCAATATTGAGATTCACGTTAATTTATATTGTTTAACATACTTATTAGGCAGTTATGACGAATCCGGACCTACCTCAATTTCCCCGTCATAACTTGAATTTTGCCTAACTTTGATAGCTCAGTGATTTGTTCCATCATTCAACATCAACCCATAAATATTTATATTACGAAAATAGTGTGTCTTAATTAGGGCATTTTTGAGGCCCAAGTACCGACCCGGTTTGCACTAGTCTGCGCCGCTGCAGCTGTGCGTTATCGCCTCAAAAGTTCGCTAAGACGCAACTTTCTTAAACGCGTAAATATGCCTGGGTTGTTGGCGAAATTGAGGTGGGTCCGGATTCGACACAAATGCCAATTATTTTGTGAAAAAACGTAATTTATCTACTAGATCAAAATTGAGAAGCAATACAAGAAGTTTACACCAATAAAATCAACTTCCGGTTCGAACTGTCATTTCACGATACTTGAATAAACTGTAAATATTATTGATTTGAGCGATGTATTGATCACCACGACTCGTGTACTACTTGGATTCATTATGCTGATGACGATATTCTTCTCAGTGTACCGTGTCCAGCAATAACACGACTCCAAGTTTTGGAACAGCAGTGGCGCTGCCAGTGCGCGAGTTGTTTCATGTTGTTGTTGGCCGGCTTAGACCTAATTTGATAATTTTGCCAAACTTTTGGGTACAGTTGGGATCCGGCGATTGTCTGACCGTCGAGTCATTGATCGGGTCCTTCTTCTTCACCCAGTTTTTTAAACATTTAAAATGAGTACATGTTTAGAATCCGGGCTGGCATTTGTGTAGAATTTCCGTTATGTCTTATTATTATCAATTCAATATTCTGGCATTTTTTGCTTTCATTTGATACCTCAAATCAATGCCTAAGGCTCAGTCAAATTCAAAGTAAAAGTCATTACATTACGCTAATCCGATGCATATTTCCATTATAAAAATATTGTGTCTCAGCACAGTTTAGTCTTTAGAGGCCCAAGTAGTGCTCCTATTTGTGCCATTCTGTGCAGCTGTGCCTGTGGCCATGTGTTTACTTTGTTCATTATTGGGCAGCTTGCTTGAAATGAGAACTATAGCAGCACATGTATGTTGTACAAACCGGAACACTATTTAGGCCTCAGAAATGGGGGCTCTGTAAACCGCGGAACAAGGCAGAACATGGTGGAATTGATGTAAAATCTCTCTAGCATTTGGTGTGTGCTTTGCATCAGACTCATACTTCATGCGTAATTAAATGTTGATGTAACACAACCTGTCTGACAATATGAAGGTTTAATATGTAGATTGAGTTACACTTTTATGAGATAGAATGTCGATGGAACGATTGCTACCTACCGGCAGTTCCAGCAATCACTAGCAAAATTTTACTGTCATTATGCAATGTTCCATCGCATAAAAATATACCTCAGTCTAAATTGTATGCCTCCATATGTTGTATTTCATTAATATTTAACAATATAGGAAGCATCAGTCTCATTTGAAGCACACATCGAATGCTAGAGATATTTTACAATTACATCAAAAGTAACAAATATTACAACAAATTTGTTCCGCCTGATTCCGCGGTTTACAGAGCCCCTAAAAATTTGCTAAGACGCAATATTATATTATAAATTTTATAACAAAATATAACATGCATTCGTATTATCATGCATTAATGTTTCTTAACATTTTAATTATTAAAAATAAAACTTGTTATGCTTTTTCTGTTTTCAAGTGTAAAACACACCTGGAACATGAAATATCACATACTTCTCTCAATGAACGATGGGCGGTTGGTGTGAACCTACTTATATGTGTACATGTCTGTCACAGCTCGATGACAACACTGACATCTCTCATCTCACTGGCATTGACACGTAAAGTAAGGGGTAGGTTCAGATGAGTGCCACCAGGGTTCTGCAGAGACTCACCATGGGGTGTGTTTGTTCGCGGGAGTCCATCACTGTTGGCGACCGGAAACTCTTTGAGAGGTCTCGTCTAGGAGAAGGGTAAGATTCATGTCACTTGAGCCCAATTGAAACTATTTTTTCCAGATGATTTCAGAATAACAAGTTTACACATTTCATGAACAACCTGTTTCATTTATTGTGTAAATTTGTAAGATGAGAAACATAATTCTGATAGGATTAAACAAAATCTGTTATGTTTTACAACTTCTTAATGCTGTAAACGTGAACTTTATTTATTAACATTGTAGATTTATGTAATAATTATATATTTTTGTGAACATAATGTTGATTTATTAACGTATTTGTATATTTATGAACGTATGTGTAGATTTATGAACGTATGTGTAGATTTATGAACGTATGTGTAGATTTATGAACGTATGTGTAGATTTATGAACGTATGTGTAGATTTATGAACGTATGTGTAGATTTATGAACGTATGTGTAGATTTATGAACGTATGTGTAGATTTATGAACGTATGTGTAGATTTATGAACGTATGTGTAGATTTATGAACGTATGTGTAGATTTATGAACGTATGTGTAGATTTATGAACGTATGTGTAGATTTATGAACGTATGTGTAGATTTATGAACGTATGTGGATTGATAAACATTGACTATGCTTTGATGTTGGTCACAGTGGCTTCAGTTACGTTGACCTGGTCGAGGACAAATATAGCCACAAGTTGTATGCACTGAAGCGAATGAACTGTCACTCGAAGGAAGACGAGAGGAATGCCACAAGAGAGGTGGAGTTCATGAACAGCTTCGGCCATCGCAACCTCATTGTGTGTGAGGCGTATGCCGTGACGCCAGTGGAGAGGTCTCGCACCGGAGTCGTCAGTGAAGTCTTGGTACTGATGCCGTTCTACAAGGTAACTGTCATGACATATTCTTGTGGGCAGTTGCCAGTTGGGGAAGACGACAACATAGCTATATATATAAGTGGTGAACTCACAGTATGTTGTCATCTTCCTCGGCCACGAGAATTACATGAAATGACTGCTACTGTGAAGGTCTAAGACTGTGGCCCACCAAATTATCATGTACTTATCCAGATAACTATAATTATCTATCAAGCATTTTCGTCCAGCCATCTTGCATATTTACACTCAATATTTACACTCGCTTCCCACCAGGCCCTTAGCCAGAAATAACTTTTTGCCAATCTTGAATTGATCCAAAGTGTGCCTTTTAGCACGTGAATGACTTGTGTGGAAGCCATTCCCGACAGTCACTTCCATTATCGGCCAGTTTAGTTTTTTGGTCACAAACCTGCATCATTTGAACCATTCATTTAATTAATGCTGATCCATTTGATTTGTTTCGGTACCAGTTGTGCCAGTGATAGCCTTTAATGTGGGCCTCTAGGCTTCAAACTACACATTAATTAATCAAGTGGCCAACTAGCACCCTCTAAATTCCACCAGTCTTATCAGCTATAATTACCCGTCTTGGCCAGTCATCTGCCAGTCATGAAGACAACGGGTCTTTGGCCAAGCCCCTGCTTCTCACTTCAGCAAGAAAGCCTTTAGTAGAGAACTCTTCAATCATTTAGTTGTAATATACTTTCTCTTCCCCGGATCAGATTGTAACTCAAGTTTTTTTGGTTCCAACACCAACCCTGTGGATCCCACTCCTGTGGTAAATCGGTGATGATTGGATGCTGTGACATTGTTGTTCCAGCGAGGAACGCTGCAGGATGAAATAGATGCTCTGCGGAAGCGAGGAGAACACATGAAGGAAGCTCGACTCCTTAGACTCCTCGAGGGAATCTGTGAAGGGATCAAAGCCCTACACACTCACTACCCACTCCCCGTCACCCACAGGTAGATCACACACACCCACTACCCTCTCTCTGTCACCCACAGGTAGATCATACACACCCACTACCCTCTCTCTGTCACCCACAGGTAGATCACACACACCCACTACCCTCTCTCTGTCACCCACAGGTAGATCATACACACCCACTACCCACTCCCCGTCACCCACAGGTAGATCACACACACCCACTACCCACTCCCCTTCACCCACAGGTAGATCACACACACCCACTACCCACTCCCCGTCACCCACAGGTAGATCACACACACCCACTACCCTCTCTCTGTCACCCACAGGTAGATCACACACACCCACTACCCACTCTCTGTCACCCACAGGTAGATCACACACACCCACTACCCTCTCTCTGTCACCCACAGGTAGATCACACACACCCACTACCCACTCTCTGTCACCCACAGGTAGATCACACACACCCACTACCCACTCCCCCGCCACCCACAGATCACCACCACCACCCACCACCCCTGTCACCCACAGGCAGATCACCACCACCCACCACCCACCTCTGTCACCACCCACACCACACACCCACCACCCTCCTCCCCGCTTCACCCACAGCAGATCACACACACCCACCACCTCTGTCACCCACAGATCACCACACACACCCACCACCCTCTGTCACCCACAGGTAGATCACACACACCCACTACCCACTCCCCGTCACCCACAGGTAGATCACACACACCCACTACCCTCTCTCTGTCACCCACAGGTAGATCACACACACCCACTACCCACTCCCCGTCACCCACAGGTAGATCACACACACCCACTACCCTCTCTCTGTCACCCACAGGTAGATCACACACACCCACTACCCACTCTCTGTCACCCACAGGTAGATCATACACACCCACTACCCTCTCTCTCACCCACAGGTAGATCATACACACCCACTACCCTCTCTCTGTCACCCACAGGTAGATCATACACACCCACTACCCACTCTCTGTCACCCACAGGTAGATCACACACACCCACTACCCACTCCCCTTCACCCACAGGTAGATCACACACACCCACTACCCACTCCCCTTCACCCACAGGTAGATCACACACACCCACTACCCTCTCTCTGTCACCCACAGGTAGATCACACACACCCACTACCCTCTCTCTGTCACCCACAGGTAGATCATACACACCCACTACCCACTCTCTGTCACCCACAGGTAGATCACACACACCCACTACCCACTCCCCTTCACCCACAGGTAGATCACACACACCCACTACCCACTCCCCTTCACCCACAGGTAGATCACACACACCCTACCCACTCCCCTTCACCCACAGGTAGATCACACACACCCACTACCCACTCCCCTTCACCCACAGGTAGATCACACACACCCACTACCCTCTCTCTATCACCCACAGGTAGATCACACACACCCACTACCCACTCTGTCACCCACAGGTGACCACACACACCCACTACCCTCTCTCTGTCACCCACAGGTAGATCACACACACCCACTACCCACTCTCTGTCACCCACAGGTAGATCACACACACCCACTACCCTCTCCCCGATCACCCACCCAGGGTAGTCACCACAGGTAGATCACACACACCCACTACCCTCTCTCTGTCACCCACAGGTAGATCACACACACCCACTACCCTCTCACCCTTCACCCACAGGTCACCCACAGGTAGATCACACACACCCACTACCCCTCTCTCTGTCACCCACAGGTAGATCACACACACCCACTACCCTCTCTCTGTCACCCACAGGTAGATCACACACACCCACTACCCACTACCCTCTCTCTCTCTGTCACCCACAGGTAGATCACACACACCCACTACCCTCTCTCTGTCACCCACAGGTAGATCACACACACCCACTACCCTCTCTCTCACCCACAGGTAGGTCAAGGCAGCTTATTTCTTTATATCCCACATTGCTGTCTGCCATAGTTCAACAGATGACTATTGTAACTGGTAGGATTGTGTTAGAGTATTTATCATAACATATCCTATGTTTTTAACTTGGTGACTGATATTGGAATTTGGTGCCTTTATAGAGATTTTCCTTTACAACATACATTTGCAAAACGTCTCGTATCTATATGTGTAATCAACAGTAAAATCTAATTCGGAATTGGCTATAAACTGATTTCTGAATATTCTTTAGGATAGTTCATTTGTGTTGAGTGTATTTTTTCTGAACACTTTCAAAGGTTCCTTGTCGTATAAACTTTTGCCCTTTGTCAAACAGTATTCATCAGTACATATGACATCCTGGTTGATGTAATGGTTGATGACGTCATCTGACCAGGACATCATGTGTACTGTATCACTGGCAGTAACACAGAACACAGTTTTCATTTCCTATTAATTACTTGCAATTAACAGTGAACCTTAGTTTAGTTAATTATGCTGTTTACTTATTTATACACAATTTAAAGGTTTCAATTTTTTTAATTATTTCATTTATTTAGATTTTATATCCCATTCAGTGTTTTATTGGTCTACTTTATTTAATTGTTTTATCATTTTTAATGTACCTGTTGTACATCTATGGCTTCCACGGAAATTAAGTTATTATTATTAAATACACTGTACATATTATTATTATTACTGGTGAAGCCTCATTGACAAGCGGCAAACATTTATACCAGGTGGTTCGAATATTTAGAACAGTAAGAAGACACACACAAAATAATGGTTATAAACTAATTTACAGCCAGTACAAACATATAATATTTATCTATTTTTGGAATGTGAATATTGTGTGTAGGGACATAAAGCCGGCCAATGTGTTACTGGATGATGATGACACGCCCGTACTCATGGACTTTGGCTCCATGGGACTGGCGGTGATGCACATCACAAACATGTCCCAGGCTCTAGCACTACAGGTGGGGCTCTTGCTTTAGTTCCCGATCACACCTTTAGTTATGATAACATCGATTTAGTAGTTAGTTGGACGTTTATCGGTCAGAGTTGATTTTAGTGTAAATGTTAAACCCTCATTGATCTTTAAGTTGGCACATACATATGGAAATTTAGATGTAGTTATTAGTCGAATTAGCTTGTTTGTTGAGTTTTCACTTATTGTTGATGTAATACCTGTGTACAAAATGTGGAATTGTAAATGTCAAGTTGGTATCTGTGTATGAATGTTCAATCCTTGTTCATAATCACTAGATATATTCCTTACAGTGTATGAATATTGAATTACCATTGGTAGGCAATAGTTGATATGTATGTCATTTTTATATGAATGAATGTTGAATTATCTTCGAAAGTTTATTTGATTTCTATTTATAAATATTGAAATATCTTTGATATTTTTGTTGATACTTGCTTATGAATGTTGAATTATTAACATTCAATTTGAGACCTCTACATGCACATTGAATTCTATTAGCACTCTGAACTATGAGATGAACAAGTGACCTTGTGTGACCCTGTGTGACCTTCTGTTGTTGGTGTGGCAGGATCTAGCTGCGGAGAGGTGCAGTATGCCGTACAGAGCACCAGAATTGTTCAACGTAAACAGTCATTGCACCATCGATGACAAGATAGATATATGGGTGAGTGATTAGTGCTTATTGTTGACATTCCACAAATGTTGGTAAAAAGGGTAAAAGTGGCTCGATATACTATAGTAGATGTGTTCACAGATTCACAAGTTATCAGAACTAATGATAAAAATAAATTAATACTTTAATGATTGTAACGAAAAAGTGCATATTGTTTAAACTGTTCAAGCACCACATGTTTGAAAATAATGTATGTGATTCATGATGGGTTAGGTAGAATGTAGAGGAATTAAAAAAATGTAATATTCTCTGTGGTTTTACTATATGTTGGAAGTGTAAAGCCAACATAACACACGGTGTGGAAGTTGTAGCAACTTGTATGACATAAGACACAAGGTCATTGTTGTGTTGTCATTGTTTCAGTCTCTGGGGTGAACACTGTACATGAGGTCATTGTTTCAGTCTCTGGGGTGTACACTGTACATGAGGTCATTGTTTCAATCTCTGGAGTGTACGCTGTACATGAGGTCATTGTTGTGTTGTCTTTGTTTCAGTCTCTGGGGTGTACACTGTACATGAGGTCATTGTTGTGTTGTTATTGTTTCAGACTTTGTGGTGTACACTGTACATGAGGTCATTGTTGTGTTGTCATTGTTTCAGTCTCTGGGATGTACACTGTACACAAGGTCACTGTTGTGTTGTCATTGTTTCAGTCTCTGGGGTGTATGCTGTACATGGTCATTGTTGTGTTGTCATTGTTTCAGTCTCTGGGGTGTACGCTGTACATGAGGTAATTGTTGTGTTGTCTTTGTTTCAGTCTCTGGAGTGTATGCTGTACATGAGGTCATTGTTGTGTTGACTTTGTTTCAGTCTCTGGAGTGTATGTTGTACATGAGGTCATTGTTGTGTTGACTTTGTTTCATTTTCTGGCGTGTACACTGTATATGAGGTCATTATTGTGTTATCTTTGTTTCAGTCTCTGGGTTGTACACCATACATGAGGTCACTGTTGTGTTGTCATTGTTTCAGTCTCTGGGATGTACACTGTACAAAAGGTCATTGTTGTGTTGTCTTTGTTTCAGTCTCTGTGTTGTACACTGTACACAAGGTCATTGTTGTGTTGTCTTTATTTCAGTCTCTGGGTTGTACTCTGTACATGAGGTCATTGTTGTGTTGTCTTTGTTTCAGTCTCTGTGTTGTACACTGTACACAAGGTCATTATTGTGTTATCTTTGTTTCAGTCTCTGGGTTGTACACCATACATGAGGTCACTGTTGTGTTGTCATTGTTTCAGTCTCTGGGTTGTACTCTGTACATGAGGTCATTGTTGTGTTGTCTTTGTTTCAGTCTCTGTGTTGTACACTGTACACAAGGTCATTGTTGTGTTGTCTTTATTTCAGTCTCTGGGGTGTACTCTGTACATGAGGTCATTGTTGTGTTGCCTTTGTTTCAGTCTCTGTGTTGCACACTGTACACAAAGTTATTGTTGTGTTGTCTTTGTTTCAGTCTCTGGGTTGTACACTGTAACTGAGGTCATTGTTGTGTTGTCATTTTTTCAGTCTCTGTGGTGTACACTGTACATGAGGTCATTGTTGTGTTGTCATTGTTTCAGTTTCTGGGATGTACACTGTACATGAGGTCATTGTTGTGTTGTCATTGTTTCAGTTTCTGGGATGTACACTGTACATGAGGTCATTGTTGTGTTGTCATTGTTTCAGTCTCTGCATTGTACACGGTAACCGAGGTCATTGTTGTGTTGCCTTAGTTTCAGTCTCTGTGTTGTACACTGTACACAAGGTCATTGTTGTGTTGTCTTTATTTCAGTCTCTGGGGTGTACTCTGTACATGAGGTCATTGTTGTGTTGCCTTTGTTTCAGTCTCTGTGTTGCACACTGTACACAAAGTTATTGTTGTGTTGTCTTTGTTTCAGTCTCTGGGTTGTACACTGTAACTGAGGTCATTGTTGTGTTGTCATTTTTTCAGTCTCTGTGGTGTACACTGTACATGAGGTCATTGTTGTGTTGTCATTGTTTCAGTTTCTGGGATGTACACTGTACATGAGGTCATTGTTGTGTTGTCATTGTTTCAGTCTCTGCGTTGTACACTGTAACTGTGGTCATTGTTGTGTTGTCATTGTTTCAGTCTCTGTGGTGTACACTGTACATGAGGTCATTGTTGTGTTGTCATTGTTTCAGTTTCTGGGATGTACACTGTACATGAGGTCATTGTTGTGTTGTCATTGTTTCAGTCTCTGCGTTGTACACTGTAACTGTGGTCATTGTTGTGTTGTCATTGTTTCAGTCTCTGTGGTGTACACTGTACATGAGGTCATTGTTGTGTTGTCATTGTTTCAGTCTCTGCATTGTACACGGTAACCGAGGTCATTGTTGTGTTGTCTTTGTTTCAGTTTCTGGGATGTACACTGTACATGAGGTCATTGTTGTGTTGTCTTTGTTTCAGTCTCTGGGGTGTACTCTGTACATGAGGTCATTGTTGTGTTGCCTTTGTTTCAGTCTCTGTGTTGCACACTGTACACAAAGTTATTGTTGTGTTGTCTTTGTTTCAGTCTCTGGGTTGTACACTGTAACTGAGGTCATTGTTGTGTTGTCATTGTTTCAGTCTCTGGGGTGAACACTGTACATGAGGTCATTGTTTCAGTCTCTGGGGTGTACACTGTACATGAGGTCATTGTTTCAATCTCTGGAGTGTACGCTGTACATGAGGTCATTGTTGTGTTGTCTTTGTTTCAGTCTCTGGGGTGTACACTGTACATGAGGTCATTGTTGTGTTGTTATTGTTTCAGACTGTGGTGTACACTGTACATGAGGTCATTGTTGTGTTGTCATTGTTTCAGTCTCTGGGATGTACACTGTACACAAGGTCACTGTTGTGTTGTCATTGTTTCAGTCTCTGGGGTGTATGCTGTACATGGTCATTGTTGTGTTGTCATTGTTTCAGTCTCTGGGGTGTACGCTGTACATGAGGTAATTGTTGTGTTGTCTTTGTTTCAGTCTCTGGAGTGTATGCTGTACATGAGGTCATTGTTGTGTTGACTTTGTTTCAGTCTCTGGAGTGTATGTTGTACATGAGGTCATTGTTGTGTTGACTTTGTTTCATTTTCTGGCGTGTACACTGTATATGAGGTCATTATTGTGTTATCTTTGTTTCAGTCTCTGGGTTGTACACCATACATGAGGTCACTGTTGTGTTGTCATTGTTTCAGTCTCTGGGATGTACACTGTACAAAAGGTCATTGTTGTGTTGTCTTTGTTTCAGTCTCTGTGTTGTACACTGTACACAAGGTCATTGTTGTGTTGTCTTTATTTCAGTCTCTGGGTTGTACTCTGTACATGAGGTCATTGTTGTGTTGTCTTTGTTTCAGTCTCTGTGTTGTACACTGTACACAAGGTCATTATTGTGTTATCTTTGTTTCAGTCTCTGGGTTGTACACCATACATGAGGTCACTGTTGTGTTGTCATTGTTTCAGTCTCTGGGTTGTACTCTGTACATGAGGTCATTGTTGTGTTGTCTTTGTTTCAGTCTCTGTGTTGTACACTGTACACAAGGTCATTGTTGTGTTGTCTTTATTTCAGTCTCTGGGGTGTACTCTGTACATGAGGTCATTGTTGTGTTGCCTTTGTTTCAGTCTCTGTGTTGCACACTGTACACAAAGTTATTGTTGTGTTGTCTTTGTTTCAGTCTCTGGGTGTACACTGTACATGAGGTCATTGTTGTGTTGTCTTTGTTTCATTTTCTGTGTGTACACAGTATATGAGGTCATCTTGTTGTGTTGTCTTTATTTCAGTCTCTGGGTTGTACTCTGTACATGAGGTCATTGTTGTGTTGTCTTTGTTTCAGTCTCTGTGTTGTACACTGTACACAAGGTCATTATTGTGTTATCTTTGTTTCAGTCTCTGGGTTGTACACCATACATGAGGTCACTGTTGTGTTGTCATTGTTTCAGTCTCTGGGTTGTACTCTGTACATGAGGTCATTGTTGTGTTGTCTTTGTTTCAGTCTCTGTGTTGTACACTGTACACAAGGTCATTGTTGTGTTGTCTTTATTTCAGTCTCTGGGGTGTACTCTGTACATGAGGTCATTGTTGTGTTGCCTTTGTTTCAGTCTCTGTGTTGCACACTGTACACAAAGTTATTGTTGTGTTGTCTTTGTTTCAGTCTCTGGGTTGTACACTGTAACTGAGGTCATTGTTGTGTTGTCATTTTTTCAGTCTCTGTGGTGTACACTGTACATGAGGTCATTGTTGTGTTGTCATTGTTTCAGTTTCTGGGATGTACACTGTACATGAGGTCATTGTTGTGTTGTCATTGTTTCAGTCTCTGCGTTGTACACTGTAACTGTGGTCATTGTTGTGTTGTCATTGTTTCAGTCTCTGTGGTGTACACTGTACATGAGGTCATTGTTGTGTTGTCATTGTTTCAGTCTCTGCATTGTACACGGTAACCGAGGTCATTGTTGTGTTGTCTTTGTTTCAGTTTCTGGGATGTACACTGTACATGAGGTCATTGTTGTGTTGTCTTTGTTTCAGTCTCTGGGGTGTACACTGTACATGAGGTCATTGTTGTGTTGTCTTTGTTTCAGTCTCTGGGGTATACGCTGTACATGAGGTCACTATTATGTTGTCTTTGTTTCAGTCTCTGGGGTGTACGCTGTATGCAATGTGTTTCCACGAGTCACCCTTCGACCGCGCCCACCAGAGGGGTGACAGCATTGCCCTGGCCGTCCTGGGTGAGAACATACAGATCCCAGATT
The DNA here is from genome assembly GCA_020002185.1 of Paraescarpia echinospica. Lineage (NCBI taxonomy): Eukaryota > Metazoa > Annelida > Polychaeta > Sabellida > Siboglinidae > Paraescarpia > Paraescarpia echinospica. The sequence goes on from CM034531.1 coordinate 71,129,551, forward strand.
CATCATTGTAAGTGTCACGGCCTGCACCTCTCCATATGCATCTGTTAAATGTGGAGCATTATAAATGTGCCTCCCCTCTATCGCCGAGGTCCACTTGCCTCTCTCTGTGTTCCTTCATGTCCTTGGACAATTGTCCTCTGATCTACCCATTGGTAATGTTTTAAAAACATGACAAAAGTAGTTATTTCAAATTATTTACTTTTCTCAGTGTACAAATTAAATGGTGAAACTTTCTCTAGAGGGTGCCACTGTTGCATTATGTTCAATTTACTGGAAAGCGGTGATTACCGTGAAATTATTATCGGCAGCATGCAGTGCCATAATTAGCAACAGTAGAAATTAATTGGTCAGTGGGAACAAGTTTTAAGGTAGAAATAGTGTAATGTTGATAATAGTTGTCTGTGGTGTGTTGCTCCGTGGGTGGTGTAGACTAGTAACAAAAAACAGCTGTTTATAGCTTAGTCTCCCTCATTATATAGGTCAAGAAACTAAAAAAATATTCACATGATTGTGTGTATAAAACTGTCCTGTATTTAAAAAGCTAGAATACTAAAGTAAACATGTTATATTTTAAATATGTCTATTAGTGTTTGAGCTACTTATGGAATTGCTCCATACCTCCCTACATCATCATCATAAAATAATGATACAAAAAGGTATAATTTTTTCCAGAGAAAGTGTGTCTGATGTCTCAATCTATAGTGATATATAATAATTATTGCCAGCTACTTGTCACAAGCAAAATGTTTTCCTTTTTAATAGCTCAATATACACTACACAGGCAGCAGTACCATTATTTTCATGCAATTTTGTTATACCATGTACATTAATTTTTTTTAGACCTTGTTCCTTGAACTAGTTTTGACCCAGTTCTCTGACCCACTTGCAGATACAACACAGAACTAACTGACCTGGCGTTGGCCATGCTTTCACTGAATGCATGCGATCGCCCAGACATTGAGACTGTCCTTCAGAGGGTTTGTGTTCTCTCACGCAAACAACAAAACCGCATCTGAAACTGTCAACCCAAGTGAACTTAGTGTGACCTCTTTCTGAACTCAGTTCAGACTTAGTTCACTGGGGACCTTGGATCAGTATTCCATCCTCGTTCAATGCTTGAATGTGCAGATGTTTATGTTTAGCATGTTAATAAGTCAGTGGGCTGGCTGTTTTAATTGTGGACCAATGCTTATTTTTAGGAAGAGAAAGCTGTTATGACATTGATGATCTGAGCTAGCTGGGTTATTTTAAAAGATACAGGAGACTAGCCAAATATGCTGGCTTGTTGATGGAGTATGATATGTAACAGTCGACATCATATACTTATGAGTGAGTAGTTCACATTGGAAAGACACGATAAGGTAGACAGTAAGAAAGAATTAACAATTCCAGAACAGGGACAGCAAACTCCTTCTTCAAATCATTCTTGGGAGGTATAGCTGTGATATTGGGTTATCTGTCGTCTTGTGGAACATAATTAAAGGGTGAGCTGCAATATTTTAATTGTTAATTATTTTCATTATAATGACGAAAGATGTTCATCATTTGGATGAGGTAACCTAATAATTTGTGATTGGCTCTAAGATTGGCTAAGTCAGAAACCAAGCAACCGATATGATGTGCCAGAGGGAGCTACAGATGTTTGATGAAGATTATGTTAAGTTTGAAAAGTTAGCAACACTGTGCATGTTACCAAGATAGTTGCAAGCCATATAAACTGTCACTGATCAGTTGGGAAGTGAGATTTTTCATACAATGGGTAGTAGTATGGTGAAATAAACAATAGTGTTACGGATCTCTCCTGGTGTTATAGATGGTCCTCTGGAAGTTTGGCATCCGAGGTGCAAAGCATTTAGAAGGAGTAGCATAAAAAACATTCACAGGATACACGCGCAAGCTTGTTTGTATATGTATATATATATAGAAGCTCAAGTTGTGCTTAGTGACTATTGGTATGATCTGGTTACAGTTCTAAGAGGTAGTGGAGGGGGAATCTTTGGAAAGAAGTATCCAAAAAAGGATAGTTACATAGAAAAAATATTGTTAAATGCATGTTATGTATGTTTTCAGAGAATATATAGTTTGTATTTTTACGACACTTGAATTAACAAAAATCAGCTTACTTTGTTGTACAGTACTACATGTGCTATTTGCCTGGACTATGTCCGTGACATTCTGTTAGTGAACTCTAGTGAGTTGTGGCTTAAGTGATTGTATATATGGTTTCTATACAATTATACACACTGGAGGTGTTTATTTTAAATGGATTACTTGAGTATGTCGGGTGCAGTAGTGAGAAGGGTGTTGTACTCCCTGTCCAGAGTATCAAGGTTCGAAACTACTTGCCAGACAATTTTGTATAATCCACACTGCCTCAGTTCATTCAGCTGTAAAACTGAGTACTTCCTGTACAAATAGTCTTCTCACAGTAATGGCAGCAAGGTAGATATACAACAGATCGGCCAGTGTAAATAACTTTGACTGTTCTTATGGACTGGATGCTGCATTACACAAGAACTTGTCTTTATATGTATCAGTCACCGAATGTGTATGAAAATATGTATGGGCATGCAGACAATGAACAGAGAATTATGTTGACATGTGTGTATGTTTGTGCATAAATTTGTTTTTATGTACATCAGTATATGCATATACACTGTATACATGCAATGGTTTAGCAGCTTATATTCACGTCAAAATGAAAGTTGTGTGGATGACTTTGGTGAAAAATGATCTGAATTATACATGTAATAGGAGAGGATTATCAATTGAATGAATATACTTATGGGGATTGTGTCCAACTGATGACAATGGTATGATCAGGAAGTGCCTGTGTACATGAAGGAATGTAAATTAAACTGGCTGTGAATGTTCAAAGTGGTAAAATGTTTGAGAAATTATTTGCTACTTTGCAATGACTGACAATTGCTAATAAAAATAATATATAGAGTGGACTTTTGCTATAAGAACTATGTTGGAAGGGCTCCTTAATGTTATATCTGATTGTCATTATTTATTATTATTATTACAATGCATTTATAGAGCGCCGTGTGTCCGGATAACAAATCTGATCAAAGGGGTACATAAGACAATACAGGCCAGAATGGAGATTTCAAAGTTGTTCTTTTTAAGGAGACATATTTATATCGATATTAAATATTGATATTAATATTAATCTTTATGCAGGTACCAGGCATCTTTATAGTGAGAGATCACACAGTATAAAAACGCCATGTTTCACTGGATGTGGGTTAGGTATTGCATTGATCAAACATCATATTTAATAATGAATATCAAACAATTCAGAAACGGATAAAAATTGCTTGTATTAAGTTGTTGAGATACGCTTTGATGGGAACTTGAGCAGGAAGTCCCCCATTGTTTCTGCTGTGACGTATTTGAGGTTAAAGTCCTGCAGACAGCTCATGCTGCGATCCTCTCGCGTCAACCGCAGGATCTGCAGTAGATCCCCAGTGTCACTCGCAGTGATCCCCAATCGCTTCAGGCAGTAACACGAGTGCACAACCAACATCACCCCGTCAATGGTTATCCTCGGGTTCTTCGTTAAGTTCAACATTATGAGCCTCCTGCAGTGACTGGCAATGGAGATCATTGATGAGTCGGTCAGCCCTGAGGTTGACATTGATGAGTTGCCTGAAATGTCAAGCACCTGGAGCAAACTGCATCTCCTAGCAACCATTTCTATGGCGGCATTACTTAGGAGGTAACAGCCACGGACAGAGATATAGCGCAGCAGGGGGCAGTGCCGGGCGATCTGCTCAATGGAGCTGTCATCCATCTGAAAGCAGAAGCTCAAGTCTATGATGATTAAGCTTGTGGTGTTTTGTGATGTTGAATCTGTTGTAGTTTTTGAAGATGCAGAGTGCCTTGAGTCTGATTCACAGTGGTGGGACAAACATTGAGATGACGTGGAAGCGATGTTTGTCTCTGGATCACTGTGTGGCTTCGTATCATGTAAACGAAAATCTGATGGATTGTTGCTGGTGAAGCTGATGCCTGTCAGGTTTTCGGAAGTCTCAATTTGGAGACACTGAAGTCTTTGACACTGAGCCAGCAGCCGCTTGATGCTTGCTGCAGTCAGGTGGATTACTTGCGATGCTGTCAGCCTCTCTAGTTGAGAACAGTTGTCAGCAATAGCAATTACAGCCCTGTCGCTCAGTTCTACACATCCTGTTATATAAAGTGACTTCAGATTGCTGCATCCTTCAGCCAGGACCTGTATGCCAGTATCAGTAACACCAGGACAGTAGCAGATCTTGAGTTCTTGTAGTTCAGCACTGTACATCGCCACACTCACCAGACCTGCGTCTGTCACACTGCCATTGTATGTTGTACTCTCGTTCAACACAAGATGCCGAATCTTCCGACACGCCTTTACGGTCTGTATTATACCTATGTCAGTGACCTTTCTGCATCTGGACAGGTTGATACTCAAGAGCTGTGTGCACGTCTCCACAAACAGTGTCAGTTCGACATCGCTGATGGATGTTCCGCTCAAGTCTAGGTGAGTTAAGTTAGTGAGCATTGCTGCAGAAGCTACCAGTCCTTCCCCGGTTACCCACACACAGCCAGGGATCTCCAGGATGTGCAGATTTCCTTGGAATTTCCTGCATATCGCCACCAAGACTTCGTCATCAAAAACATTTGAAGAAATGCGTAGTTCAGTGATATGAGGATTACTGTGGGCAACTAGCTGGATTCCTTCGTTGCCATCTTCTGGCTGTTCTATGCAGTCTTCATATGGGTCAGAGAACCGTCTCAGATAGTGGAGCTTGCGGAGTATCATATACGCGTGTGTGATGAAGGGACAGCGGTTACAGGTGACGTACTCCAGTCTCGGGTGCCCGGTAACGATCACATGTAATCCTGTGTCCGTGAAGTTTGTGCTGCAAATGTCAACTCGCTTCAAGTTGCGACATACTGCGAGTGCGCTGAATGCCGAGAAGTCGGTGAGCAGGGTGCAACCGCGCAGGCTAATCTCTTTGATGTACACCCCGACTCGCTCCACCGCAGCTGACAGGGCAACGTCTGTGAGGGTGTCGCATTTACCCGACAAATCGAGCTGCTGCCACAAGGAGTAATCACAACTCAATTCCTGCCAATAGGTGCACGTCTGTCTTACTGCCAAGCACAAATCGTCTAATGTCAACTTGCCAAAAATTAACAGTAAGACGTTTTCAGGGATATTTTCGATGCTCAACTCGGACGTTAACGATAACGTTGTCAGTGACGCTTCCATTTCTACCGCCAACGGGCCTGTTGTTTATTGTCGCAAATTCCACGTAAACGCATAATCCAGTCTCTGCGCGTTATTTTTATAACACCTGTTATATATACATTTAATATGCACCCATGAATTTATTCTAAAGTTATATGTAAACATTTAAAACTGTCATCGTTCGTTTGCGACATGTAGCTCTTCAGCGATGACGTTTAGAAATGTCGTAGCAACTTACTGAAAACAAACATGGCGGTCTTCGATGATCGATATCGAACTTATACTAAATGAAACGTGAGTAGGTTTTACTTATTGTTTATCGTTCATGTAATTAAATTTCGCGTAATCTTTATTAACAAGTAATACTACAAGACTACTGATAGGCATTACATTTAATGTATTGCGTGCTATTGACAGGTTAAACGTATAAATTTTCTCGACATGCACATCTTTCCAGCTCAGCTGGCACATACTTCACTGACAGAGCCGGACTGTCACCTTGTCTACACTAGTTTCTAAACAGACACCCTGTCAGTGTCACAGAAACCGTACAAGAAGTACAAACTAACAGTCTAATTCTAACTGACGGCCCACTGTAGCTAATGTTTCATAATTCAGCTCCCATTTGGCATTTCAGGCCACATAATTCCATGACCGTGCATGACGACTGACGTAGTATTGTTTACAACAGGGCAACTGATTTTGTTAGTATATGACTAAAACCTACAGGTGAATGATATACACAAGAAGAGGACAAAGATGACAACTTCAGTGCCAGGCAGCCCCTTGAAGTCTTCCACATCATCTCGGAGCTCTGAGCCGTCTATGTTTGTACAACAGCCGAGTTCCTCACGCTCTCAGGACGTCTCCCATCTTCTCACCAAGATATTCCGTCAGCTGTACACACATGACTCAGTCCCCTCCGACACTGTCGAGTACCTGAACACGTCACGCGGCAGCAATGACACGTATCACGAGGAATATGTCAAAGCCCTCCAGAAGGTAAGCTGTTGTAATGACAGTTTAAGCTACCTGAGGAGTGGTCTCTAAGTTCACAAAGTCTAACCACCACAGACCCCTACCCATATTTAATGCTTTGCATTTTTTAAGGCTTTTTGGACCATTGTGACTGCCCTGAGCACTTCAATTTTTTGTTAGTCTTATTTCAGAATAATTTTTTTGAATTGAATTGAATTTTATTCAACATAACATACATACATATACAGCATAATTCCTATAATGCATACTAAATAATATAGTATATAATATATTGAAATGTTATAAAGGAAAAATGCAAGAAGTGCAATACTTATAGTTAGCATTTCCCTTTCCATAATACATGTACTTAATTTAAAAGATAATTTGACGAATGAGGTACATGAAGTATAATTTAATACTCCTTATTTTAACATAGGACTTATACATGCTAATAAGCATGTTTTACTAATTATAGACAATGCAGACTTGATGACATCAGTCATCAGACAGGAACAAGTATCTTTGATGTAGATAAATTTGACACATAAAAGGATTTGAACATGATGTATAACAAATGAGTAAAAAAAAAAAAATATATATATATATCTATTTTTAAGAATTCGAAGAGTACATAATGTATTTATTGACCAATAGGAATAAGTATCGTTGATGTATGAATACTTTATACAAAATTAAGATTTGAATACGATTATAGCGATAAAATAAAATGTACTATATATTGTATTTACTGACCAGTAGTGATCTATACCTTTTCTTAAAGGCAATTACATTAGTGCAATTTTTGATATTTGTATTTAAACAATTCCACATATTGACATTTATACTGATACACATCGCTTTCAGAGTTGTTCTGCAATACTTAGATTCAAAGTTATTTTCTTTACGAGTATTGTGGGCATGAGTGGTGTTTACCACTTTAAAATGAGAAAGAAAATTATTTGGCATTAATCTGTTATATATTTTATACATTATGACCATGGATCAGGTCAAAAAAATTTTGCAAAAAATAAAACCTATCTACTAGGACAAGTAACCTTATTTATACAAATCTTTTATTTATTCAAGATTATGAAGTCATCAAACAAAATATTAAATTGATTTTCAGTTGAGTAAAAATTTGCCAACACAATGGCGAAAGTTGCCCACCTCTATATACAGTCGTGCCTCGTTATAACGTGGATTCGGCTATAACACGGTCGGACGAGGACCCCAAATTTCTGCCACCAGGGGGGAAATGGGTGCTGTGGCAAACTGTATTAACACAATATAATCTGTCAATTGTTTTGTGTGAAGTTATCCCTGTCTTTGTCCACTACATGTGTATTTTGAAAGACTAGTTGGCAGACAACAAATTGACGAACAACTGCAACGAATCAAGTGTGAGGCAGTTGTTTATTCTGCACTGCCAATGCTATCAAAGGTATAAGTTTCTTTGCCTATAATTATTGTTACTTTTAACTTTAGGAACAGTAAATGTGGAGTGACGTACTGTTTGTTTCACGCTGACATCAAACGAATCGTTTCCATTCTGCTAGTCATGCGCATGGCTTCCGTGGATCACAGGTTCGCCTGGTTTTGGCACCGGGCGGCTTGTAAAGTGCAATTGAAATTCACAAATATGCCTTGCTTAAGAATGGGTTAAATACGTTTTAATGCAGGTTGGTAGGCAAGATCAGTATGCTAACATTGCGTAACAAATATTAGCTTTTCGCTGCGATGAACGCAAAGCTACTGCCTGTACTGGTGCACCAGAATATCAGTTCGTCAACCGCATATGAATTGGCGAATCTTAAATTTACGGAATGGTAAATGTGCTTTCTAAATTGGTATTTTGATATTGATTGAAAGACAAAGTTAAGCCAATTGTGAGCGTACTTATAGCTTATTCGGCTGCTGAGTACCGGGTTATTATTTTAGATCTTACGTCAGCAGTACCATATTATCGTTCAGTTGACCGTGGCCTGTTGGTCCATTGTTTATTCAAAAACGATACACTATTCATGAATTTTAGTCAGTTCAACATTCAACAGTGTCCAACAGTATATGACATTTAAACAAAATACACATTGACTTTGGCTGGCAGCTTAGTAAGCTTCATAAACTGCATATAGACTGTGCGATGTGCGCACTCTGGCTTCAATGGCATTCTTCGTGTAGCAGCGGTGCCAGTCGTAATCGTAGCGCCCCTGACAGCAGATACGGGAATGCGTTATCGCATCACGTTTATAACACGCCTCGTTTATAACACGGATTCATTTTGTGGACCCCGACTACCGCGTTATAACGAAGCGCGACTGTACTATGCATTTTAAGGCTGCTCGTATTTTCATATGTTGCCTGATCTGATTCATGATCAGTCAAAATCAGTCCTGTTGATGGTTCCAACAAAGAAATGCACTAATTGTTGCAAAACCGGGACATTTGAAATCAGTTGCTGCAGTTTATATCTTAGATCATTTTATTTACTCCATATTACCGCAGTTCACTCAGCTGTACAAATGAGTATCTGACTAGAGACAGTGACGAATATGTGAATGGAAAATCTTCACATGGTAATTGCAGCATGGCTGAATGCTTTCCTGATATGTAACATTGCTGTTGCATATCTGCAGGATGAAGTGTGAAGTACTACTCCAGTATGTGGTACTAAATACAGGCACAATACAGCAATACATCCTTGCACGCCAGGAGGCACTGTTGATTCAGTCTCAGTACTCCCTCACAGATCGCACTGGAGTTCAATTCAGCCAATGATGTTTGCTGGAGTGTTTGGTTCATGTTTGTTTCAGCCAACAAGTTTGCTCATGTTATGTGTAATGTTCGGGGAGCAGAAGTAATTATTTGAATACACAGTAACGCTCAGCCACTCGTGACTCCCTGGAGTCGCTGGCTTCGTTTTAGAACTTGGGGGCAGGTGTCCGCTCGGTTCTCACTGATGGTACAGTTATGACCGGCGAAGTCAGTTTACCAGTACTAGTTTGATTTTGCCGACTTCCAGACATTGTGTAGGATATATGCCGTGGGTAGTGTGTAGTCATTACCCCTGACTCGTGAGGATGCAGCACTAAGGAAGAGCACAATTTTTTCCCGCAGGTGCAGATTGAGCGGAGTCGGAGGATGTCGGAGGCGGCCATGTTGGAGCGACACATCATGCAGGCGCAGGCTCGGGCCACGTCGGCCGATGAGCGAGAACTCACCAGGATCAGCTCACTCAAAGAGGGATTTCCTGACCTTGGTCTCCCTCCAAGTGAGTCTTGCTCCATCTCCAGTCAACACAGGTTGGGTGGAGTAATTGTAGCAGTAGTAAAATTGTTATGTCATCATGATGACGATGTAACGTTTACAGTGTGTTTTCAGTGGGCTATTAGAAAACACACTCCTACATCATCAATTATATAGCTTTAGATTGAGATATATTGTCAGTTCACAACAATATATTACATTACACAAACCAATAATAAAATAATACATGACATGTCGTAACAATTACAACAATTACAACAATTCTAAAAACATCAGTTATATTAACAGTTATAGGAAGAAAGAAAAAATTGTAAAATAAATATAAATTAAAATAAATTTCCCAGTAAAATATCAAGAGCTATATAGGCATATCAATTACATTTTTTTTCTCACAATTACACAATGTGTTTTTTTCCATGACAAATTGATCCTAACTGGCCCGTTTGTTTGTTCCATGACAGGTCGGTCCAAACTGGCCCATGTGTTTGTTCTGTGACAGGTCGGTCCTAACTGGCCCATGTGTTTGTTCTGTGACAGGTCGGTCCTAACTGGCCCATGTGTTTGTTCCATCAAAAGTTGGTCCTAACTGGCCCATGTGTTTGTTCTGTGACAGGTCGGTCCTAACTGGCCCATGTGTTCATTCCATGACAGGTCAGTCCTAACTGGCCCATGTGTTTGTTCGGTGACAAGTTGGTCCTAACTGGCCCATGTGTTTGTTCGGTGACAGGTCGGTCCTAACTGTCCCATGTGTTTGTTCGATGACAGGTCGGTCCTAACTGTCCCATGTGTTTGTTCGGTGACAGGTCGGTCCTAACTGGCCCATGTGTTTGTTCCATGACAGGTCAGTCTTAACTGGCCCATGTGTTTGTTCAGTGACAGGTCGGTCCTAACTGGCCCATGTGTTTGTTCCATGACAGGTCGGTCCTACTACAGGTCATGCATTGACAGCGACCTCTTGCGGCGACATAAACTGATCACACCCGAAGACTTTGTGAAGGAAGAATGTCTTCCTGTGCCAGCGCCGTCTGGTGAGCAAACCTACAAATGTTTGGGGAGGGAAGACCTTTTGGAATAATATTTGTGTTTTCGGTTACACGTTCTCCAATTAGTTAGGGTTTCCTTTATTCTGTTCTTCTGGGAGGAAATATTTGAGGTTTGTAGGCATTTGAATATTTTCCTGGTAATTTTTGTTGTAGTAAAGGTACTCACCACAATTTATATACACCAATGTGAGATCAAACATATTTCAGGTATTTTTATACCAAGAGTCTGGGTCTGCTACAAGGAATATTTTACACTCACTTCCTCTCTCACACACTCACTCACACACTCACACTCACACACTCACTCATACACACATTCACTCACACTCACTCACTCACTCACTCACACACTCACTCACACACTCTCACACATTCACTCACGCACACTCTCACTCTCTCACACACTCACTCACCCACTCACTCACTCACTCACTCACTCACTCACTCACTCACTCACTCACTCACTCACTCACTCACTCACTCACTCACTCACACACTCTCACACATTCACTCACACATTCACTCACACTCACTCACTCACTCACACACTCTCACACATTCACTCACACTCACTCACACTCTCACTCTCTCACACACTCACTCACACACTCACACAATCACTCACTCACACACTCACACAATCACTCACTCACACACTCACTGTCTTACACACACACACACACACACACACACACACACACACACACACACACACACACACACACACACACACACTCACTCACGCACACACACTCAGTCACTCATGCACACGCTACACACACACACACACACACACCCTCTTTATGTTACCCTGCTCTGTGTTCAGGTTCCCCACTGCCGATGTACACCAAGAGCACGAGGTCGTCGTTCATCAAGACACGAGCGAGTCTGGAGGAGGAGGTGATGCCCCACATAGAGCAACAGGAGAGCTTCCAACACATAGCCAGCGACTTTGACACAGATGCCACGCTTGAGATGCTCCCTCCAAAGGTCACGGTGAGAACATAGTGCTCTACCCAACTTTATATGTTAAGAATGTAAGTGATGCAATTCTTCCCATAGAAACCTCAAAGTTAAGGGTAAGTCCTCAGTCCTCAGTACTGCTCAACGTGCTTTACACTTTACTCCCTGGCAGGCCTGTTCAATCGAACACCATCTCGACTTCTCTGGGAAGCAGTTAAAGGGTCACTTGACTTTCCATGATTCAGGTTTTCTCTTACAACAGCTAAGGAGTGACTGGGAACACATTTCCCACTGAAATTTACACCTTTGATGTAGGTCTACTCCTTGGATATATGGGAGAGAGATTAAGGAGTGAGAACCTGCATCTTGCACCTATAGTAAAACAATTGACAACTCTGTGAGAAGGGCATGTTTCGCATAGACACAAACATGTGGGGCCTCAGTAAGTCAAAGGCTTCCTTGTCTACTTGCCATCGCTAAATCTTGTAGAAGCAATGCAGTCAATGACTGCTAGCTCTACTTATGTGGTTGTCTTATAGGAAGTGAGGGTGTCTCGGGGCAACAAAGCGAAGCAGCTGTGGATGGCTGAGATGCAGGCAGATGAACGCGAACAGAATCGAGCTCAACTTGCAATTCTCGAGGACCGTGTCAACTACCTTCGCAACAAGCGCTTTCTCGAACCTTCTGACCCCAAGGCCGCCAGCTCGCTCATCAGACCAAAACATCTAAGGCCAAAAGAATTTGGCATAAAACCCATGCCTGATCCAGTGGTGTATGTATGCAAGTTTACAACATTCTCTTCTTTTTAATTTTCTCTCATTACTCTCCAAGTATTAAACGTTTACCCCATATCCGTGGTTGTCTTCGGCTGTGTTTGCCCTCCACCAGTGGCCTCCATACCTTAAGTATCTTCCTCACTCCTTACTGCGTATCCAGACCAATGTAGCCTACATTTTATTTACTTTAGGGCATTTAAACATGATTAAATTATATGTGTTGTTTGATGGATGGTCAATATTATCTACAGTAAGTCAAATACACTGTGTTACTTGTATATCAGTTTGTCTTGCAATGTATGTATTTGAGATTTGCACACTCTGGCTGTAGGGTCAACAACACATTTATCCATTACAGTTTTGAGGAGCCAGATGATGTTTTTCTGGCTCGGCCAAAGGTCATCCAATTCACACAATATGCTGTTGGCATTGTCTATGAGGTAATGTTGTACATATGTTATCTAGGATTCATAATTATTTAAAAAGTATATAAAAGCAACCTTTGAATTCACCCACACAAGCCCAAAGAAATGAATGCTGTACTGCACTGTTTATGTTTATAAAGGCTAATGTATAACCATTAGCCTAATTAATCACAACTCTATATATAGACGTATAGTTCCTGTTTGCCTGCCAAACCATCTGTATCCTCAGCAAGTTGGGGCTGGACAGGAAGTAGGAAGAAGAAAAGGATAGTACTTGTGTAATCAACACATTCACCTACATTTGGGGCTGCCAGAATCTAACTGTGATGATGTATTATCAGTTGCTGGGGACAGTAGCACAGTTGTTAGAATGTTCTGTCAAGTAAAAATGTTTTGTTAAACATTCAGTCAAAATGTTCAGTGAGATGTTCAGTCAAATATTCAGTCAAACATTCAACTAGACATGTCTGGTGTTCTGTCAAATGTTTCATCTTTCAAACAGGTTGTCAAACAGTTTGTCAAACAGTATGTCAAACAATTTGTCAAACATTCTGTTAAACATTCTGTTGAGTGTTCTGTCAAATGTTCTATCACGTTCTATCAAATGTTCCATCAAATGTTCTGTCAAACATTCTATCTAATGTTCTGTCAAACATTCTTTCTGTCAAATGTTGTTCTGTGTGCAGATGACGCTGGAGTTGAAGAATATCTCATCAGTACTTCGCCCAGTGCGTGTGATTCCACCAAAGACAGAACACTTCTCCGTCAGTCTTGGTAAGTCATCTTGTTTACCAGTGGAAGTCCTACTCACTTTGTTTCTTACATGTAACTACCAGTTACTTATATGTAATTAGCAGTGAAAAAATAAAATCATGTAAGTAAACATCCTTATATCAAGTGAAAATAGATGGACACTATGTGAATGCTGTAAAAAAATAAAACTCGGTAGTTGGATAAATTTAGGAAAATTCTTAATTTTGGAGCATGAATATTAAACAAATAATATGTTTTAAACCCAAATGAAAACATCTTTTGTACAGTCCAGTTTTCGAAGCCAAATGCCTTATTTCAGTCCACAGTTGCATATACATAATAGCAACACTATAATTCTGGACGTACAATAATAAACGTCTTACAACTGACTGCTGTTATCCCCGCCAGGTGCCTTCCCCGGGGAGCATGGACTTGTTGCTCCTGGCATGAGCTGCTACTACACCATTCGCTTCTCCCCGGACAGTCTCGGCGACTTCGATGACATTCTCAAGATCGAAACCCAGGCTAGGGAGCCACTGTATGTGCCGCTAGAGGGACGCAGACCACCGCCGATACTGAGTTGTACGTTTCACGCGAACATTGGTGAAATATAGGCTTGACAGTTTTTGTACAATGGTTTTCTTTGCTTTTCACTATTGGAAAATATGCTCAAAACAAGTCATGTTCATAATAACTAATTATCTAGTTGCTGTTGACTACATTTACAGTACCTTTTGAATAACATCTTCTGTAATTTCATCTCAAATTAAATAACAAATTGTTTGGGCATGAATTTAGCAAGTGTGACAGATATCAGATAAGGGTAGATTACACATAACTGAACAAATGTTGGATTCTTGCAATAATCCAATGGCTTCCCACTGGAGCTTATCATTTTGGTGCTTGTAAATGTTAAATGTCACCTTGTAGGTTGAATGAGTGACATTGATGTGTTTCCCGCAGTGTCTGACACATTCCGTATGGAGGAGTGTCTGATCGGTGGCTACAAGGTGGGGCAGTTCACGGTCAAGAACACGGGGGGTGCCGGGCGCTTCTGTGTCATGCCAGTCTCTTCCTGGCCTGCTGCCAACTTCAAGGTCAGTCGCCTCCATGGCAACATAACCTTAGTGATGTAGTAACTCGGACTGACTGCTGTTTTATACCTATAAATGTTTGAAAGGAAAGAAATTGTGCAAGTTTACTACAGTTTGTGTAAAGATGGTAACAGAAAATAACGATAGTTGCAAAAACAAAAGTGCTAGCAAAAGTATTAATTAACATATTTATCTTATACATATAATAATAAAATATATCTATGCATGTAGTTGTTAACAATTTGAAATTTGCAATAACTCTCTTGTGGCATAGCTCTAACATCGTATTAATGGATTTTTGCTCTGGCTTGAAGTGATTCTGTGGAGTTGACTGTACTGTCAAGTGACATTGTTGACCCCTTGACCCATGTGTCCTCTCAGACAGTCATTTCCTCCAGCTGTGTGGTGTTGCCACCGTTTGAGGTTCGCCCGTCCATGTTTGAGCTGAGACGTGACAGCACCATGCTCCTTGAAGTGCTCTTT
>CM034531.1:71145568-71166771 GCA_020002185.1 Paraescarpia echinospica
AGGTTGACATAAGAATGTAGTGACGCCTGACTAGCTCTACAATTGGTGATGGAAAGGTGGGTGCCAGGGTCTGGCAGTTATGGCATGAGTCTTCGGGCAACATGGGTCTTCGGGCAACAACTTTCAACGCTGTGAGAGAGGTTCAGTGTCGAGCATTCTTCGGTGAACTACATCGGTTTAGATATCAATGACATCACTGTATGTTTTCGCTATCTTTGATGGTACTGCATACCAGCTTCCTGACTTTTTGCTGTACATCTGCATCTACCTATACCGAAGAAAAAGTGACAATTAGCATGGCTCTGACATGTATGATATTTTTATACGTGACGACACATTTATCAAAAGTCAATAATACAAGGTATTTGTATTCACTTCAACTATAACTTTTACCAGTGTCCTTGAAAAAATACGTGAATTATCCAGCATTGTTATAGTGGTAGGGTTTCATTGTCTTTGTGTTGCTGATAGTCAGTGGCAGCCAGCTGAGTTCTTGCAACATACACCAAGCACTTGTTATGTACAACACAAGTTTATGATGAAGTAATGGTATTGAAAGCCTTTTTACATTTTTCAGCAACAGTCTGTTGATACACTGGCAGCAGCATTTTACTTGTTTAAATTATGTATGAATCATGAGGACTGTTATATATTTTTCATGCCACGTATCATCTTTCTAAATTATTCTTTTTATCACTATTTTATATTTTAACAAATAATTTACATTACATTTTCATTTCACATGATAATTAAACAACACCCGAATAAGGTTAGTTCTGATATTGTGTACTATCCAGTCCTCGGGATTGCTCAAAGCACTTTACTGGCTCCCTGGCAGACCTGTTAAATCGAAAACACCATCTTGACTTATGTGGGAAGCATTAAGCTGAAATTAATATGCGAAGACTATCCACCACTGTCTGTAGCAGGTACTCTTCATACAGCTGAGTAAACTGGAGCAATGTAGCATGTAGTGATTGTATATGTAATTCTCAGTCACATAGGGATGACTCTGTGTAGTCTAGTCACTATTTTAAGTTCAACTAAACATCTTTCTAAGTAATTTTCTCTCATTGGTTTACATTTTATGGGTATTAAATATTAAAAATTGTTGTTAAATACACATAATTGTTTAGTCACTAATTTTGTGAGTTGTAAACATATAAGACTTGTATAAACTACAACTAGCATTTGATATCACATGTACTAACTAGTTTTGTTTTTTGCAACAAAGAATCGTGATAAAAGTAACTGTTTTTTTTTTTATATGTACCTAACATTTTTTTAACCTCTTCCTAATTTTTGTTTCTATTGTTGCTTTGCATATTATGTGCATGTGATGTGTATGTGATATTAAAAATTATTACATTATACACATCAAGTGCAGTGATTGTACCTGTAGTTGTATTGTACTTTTCATAATTTTGTAGTCAATCTTATCAAATAGTTTCAATAAAATGTTTGTACTTTACATTGTCTTTACTTTAATTCACATGCATTTCTAACAACAATATGCAATTTAACGAGGACACCCATTCATGCAAAATCCTCATGCAGACAAACAAAACATTCACATACAGGGGTGGATCCAGAAATTGAGCCTGGCCGAACCAAATGGTGTAGTCTAAATTTTGGCGCTACTGTGCCGCCATAACTATAACTTCGGCCGCTTGGCTGGAGTGGTGATATCGGAAAACGGGGGGGGGGTGCTAATGAAACATACTTGCACTGTATATATGAAGTTATGTTTGCAACAGAAATATTCCAAATTAAATAAATAGACCATTAAGTTCAAAAATTGAACTGCAAATTAAATGTAGAATGCAACTGAAAGTTTCACAAAAGCCGTATCAACCAAAGATGGTGTAACTACCCTAAGATTGGTCAGAATAAAGCAATTGTTAAAACCAATCACATATGTTTGCATATCTTCCAATTATTATGCTATGATTTATATATATATAACATTTGCATAGCAGCATCAATTAATACTTACGTTTGTTCTAACTGTCCTGAGCTGCATCCAGCCTCAGGAAGTGACTGGACACCTGAGCTGCCTTTGCTACGAACACTGATGCTCGATAGAGCCACCACAGATCTTGTCATATGTGATGGCTGCAGTGATGTTGAGGTAGTTCACGCCTTTGTGTTGAAGCTGTCGAACAGAGTCATGAATTGGAATATGGAATGAGTAAGATTATTTGTGAAAATGAACATGGTTTGACAGGACTACTACCCGTCAATATATATATAATATGCATGTGTGTGGTATGTAACTTGTAAACTTTCATTAACAGGTAAAAATATGTTGCCCAAAGGCCATTTGCCCAGCACTCACGAGTGAAAAGGTCATTTGCCCAGTTGTGAAACAATTACAATGATATGAGAGTTATTATTGTATATATATTGTAAAAGTGTAGTACATAACAAACAACTAGACAATTTACAACTTATTAACTAAGTATAGGTAGAACACAGATGGGCTGGAAAGAAGGTTACAGGAAATCAAGTCAAATTAATTTTATTAAAAAAATATAAAATAAATAACAAGTTTTGCAATTTTTCACTGATAGTTCAACAAAAGAAAGTTTTAGGAATTCAATAGTAAACCATGCAAAATACCCAATGCCTTAGTTGTGGTCTCAATGTGTCATTCATCTAACAAGGCTAATTAATGAGGAGGACATTTGGCTGGCAGTGGGTGAACCCCTGGCAGTATCCACAAAGTTCTACTGTTTACTCAGAAGGTGGATTACCAGCTGTTACTGTCCAATGATCAATATCCCCTTTGTTCTTTAGCTGGACTGCAAGGTGCCACTGCAAGCTGGCTACACTTGTCTAAAGGCTGGCTGAGTCACTGTAAGTCTTTAGAAGAAGATTCCAGCAGTCAGTAGTGTCTCTTATGAGAGCAACAAAGGCATTCTATTATGGATTTCCTGGCTTGATTTAACAAACAAAAATGATTATGGCCTTTCAACTATTTGCAACTGTGGTTATTAACTAGAGGTCTCTGACTGGGAAAGTATGTTCCTTGAAGCGAAGCCTCTGTGGCTTCAGTGTCATCAATGTGCAAACAATTTGTAAACTGTCCTGTCAGAAACCTAGCTGCCAACCCTGACTGTATTTGAATTGAATCACCCAAAGTGAGATGAAGTGAATTAATTAAATGAAACGGAAAACAACATTTACAAAATTTGTCTACAAAATGTATGAATGTAGAAGTATACATTACCAAATGCATGTTATTGATAAATTGAAAGACCAAAATAAAAAACAATTAAAAACAGAACTTCTCTATAATTTACATGTACAAGAGGATTTGTAACTTAACAAAACATGGGCTGCAATTCTTTGTATAGTAACGGTAATTCTCTGCTCTCTCACATAAATCAGTTGCAAGCTATCGATACATGTTACGAAGGCCTACATGTTATTGTTATGGACATTTTCACAGTATTGAGGGGTGGTGGTTTTGTTAACATAATAAGCAACATAATATTATATTCATACGAATAAATATGCGTTGAATGAATGAACGTTTATTCAACAACAACAACATAATACATGCACAGTATGGTTTGCTGCTGCTGCTGAAAGGACATATCTGGAGTCTTAGACTTATGGGTTGCTATGCCCTTCTCGAACTAAAAAAACCTGAATAAATACATCACGAATTATATATAAATTACAAGATAATATTCACAACTCACATATAAACTTTTTAGTGCTTGTGTTACTATTACAAAAAGTCACCTTCAATTAACAATTCACAAATATGTAGAAAGTAATGAGAACTTGATTGCTTTTTTAAATTGTGTTAAACTTGGAAGCTGAGTCAGTTTATTTGGTAAATTGTTCCACGTTTTTATACCCTTGACGGTGATGCGTGGCTCAGGCTGACTACTTTGAAATTACTAACTTCTCTAGAAGAAGTTTTGCAAACGCAGCATCTGTTCTTAGTCTTACTCCAGCTCTTTCTTTTGTGAGTTGTGTTGTTCCACAAATCCATACTGGTTTTTCCCAAATAAACCATCTGACGCGAATACTGACTGTCTGTCGTTGTCTGCGTAATTTGGCCCTTTTTTGCTGAGTCGGTGGCATATGTCCGGGAACATCCCATCGCCGGCGTAAATGCCATAAAATAAGAACGTGTTGTATAAACACTTGCGAACACTGTACAATCAACAAAAACGGCTTGATTGAGGCACCATTCTTGAGGGTCAGAGGTCAGTCTCGCCCAAATTCGCAAACACGATATTATATGAAGTTTCCACTTCCAGATGCATGTCCAAGTAAGTGTTGCTAGTTTTGACTCCTTCGACTCGAAACCAAATTCAAAATAGTTCGCAGTTTGTTTATTAATTTCAACAAAACGAAGTAGCACAAGTGCACCAATGAACTAGGATAATATAGTGGATACTTGATAGCTTTGCTTTTTTGGGAAATTAGTCAGAAAACCGAGGAGCATAAAAATCGAACTGATATTGCAGCTTTAAGCTATATAGTTGTATTATCACCAGATATTAATCGCAATACAACAAACCCCCTCTTTGTTTCAAGTTTTAACTTTGTTTTTAGTTTCAAATGAAATGCTCAGAGCTGCATGGTTTGTAAGTTGGACTCTGTGCTGTGACAATGTAATGTTTATAAAAAAGTAATCACTTATATAATAACGCAGTATCCAGTCCTGATGACTGCTCAAAGCACTTTACTCCCTAGCAGACTTGTTTGATCGAGCACCATCTCAACTTCTCTGGGAAGCATTCAGCCATGCCACAATTAATGCACAAAGGCTATTTGTACACAAATATCCACCACTGTCTATAGCCAGGTACTCATTCATATGGCTGAGTGAACTGGAGCAACGTAAAGTGAACGAACTTGCCCAAGGTTCAACACAGCAGCACTGAATTCGAACCAGGGTTCTCTTGATTGAGAGTCCAACGTTCTAGTCACTGAGCTAATGCGCTCTATTGTAACCGTGTGCATTGTTTCAATGGAGCACATTGTGTAAATACAGATGTATGTATGTATATTGAATTGAAAAGCATGGAAATAACTAACCATTTCATCTTTCAAGTACTGATCTTGTGGAGTTAACTTCAAGTAGCTGTGGTCGTTGGCAAGGGCATGTGGATTGACAGGAGGGAACAGCTGCATCACTAGCATTGACTGACTTTCCTGAAATATGTATATGTAGAGATATAAGCAACATTGTATTTTTTGCTTTATACATAAAGCCAGAGACTGCACTAATGCCCATGTTTTGACAAGTAACTATTTTTCAATTGGTCTGTAAAAGGAATATAAGATTTGTTTCATCAAATAGAGTGAACCTGTCTGGAGTAGAGTCGTTCTGCAGTTGCTCTGATCGAGGATCATATATAAGGTCGGAATTGTCCTTCCCACAAATTGCATGTAATCTGCTGGACTTGATAGGAGTTTCTTTAAAAGGTATAGCATGATGGAACGTCTGGTGGTCCTGCAGGTCAAGTCAAAGTGTACATTCAGCTACATATTTATGAATTTTATATACATTTTAACCCTTTCATTTATTTATTGTTGCTGATATGTTGACAAGAGAGTGTCAAATTCTTGAAACTACCCAGCTTATTTGTACAAAATTGGGA
The DNA here is from genome assembly GCA_020002185.1 of Paraescarpia echinospica. NCBI lineage: Eukaryota > Metazoa > Annelida > Polychaeta > Sabellida > Siboglinidae > Paraescarpia > Paraescarpia echinospica. The sequence continues at coordinate 71,151,199 of CM034531.1, forward strand.
TAAACTAACTGCCATTTTTTTGTGCATTGACAATTGCCCCAATATTTGTACATAATACATTGAATGCAGAAAATAAGTGTTTTTTTAAAACGTCTTACCTGTGTACATGTCACTTCTGTCAAGATAGTTCCTGTCTGACAGTAGTGTCAGGCCGAACAGAACTGCTGCAACATGCTTGCAGTGAGCTGTAGGGCCCAGCCCAGCACGACATTCTGCTTCTTGCACCACTGCATCATTGTTCATGGACACATCTACTTTATAAGAGGCAGACTTCCTCATCTCTGCCCACACAACAGCTGACACGCATATACCGCAATAACCTGAAGAAAACAATGTACAATATATATAATCAATATTGTGGAGTCGCACAATACTGGGCCAAATTGGTGTCCTGTAACTTACGCTATATTTACTCCATAACCAGCTTCGTTTGCGGACAGTTCCTGTTAATAACATTTGTGCTGTATCTTAGGCCCATGAAGAAAGAAGAGACACAAAAAAACGCATCCTGCCTGTTTATTGTTGTTTGAAAAAAATTGTGGTTGTGGACAATGTGGTGGATAACGTAAGTTAGTGTCCACCATTTCACGTCCAGAGTGCTCTGATCATTCTTAACATTTTAAAAGTCTTGGTTGGATTCTGATGAGGTACTAGCATATATCAGTCAAGCAAATTTTTATTTCTGAAGTGTTTCACATTCTCATATTTTTTGTTAAAAGACACCATATAACTAATATCGTGAACTTCACTTGGCATTGCGCCACATAACAGTGAGTACAAATATCTTATCTTCTTTAATTTTAGGTGTAGATGTATTTTGGTTACCATCTAAGACTTTGTTTTTGCTGTCCAGTCCTCTTTTTTGGCCCAGTATTGTGCTTCATCTATATATATATTTACCCAGACACGTATATAATGTAATATCAATAATAATTCACGAGTAAGGAGCTGTTAGGTTTCTTTTAAACTGGTTAATGGTCAGGAGTATTCGAAGTTTATGAGGCAGGGTATTCCTGAATACTGGTCCTCAATAATTTATTGTTAGGTTTCGAATGTTTGTTCTTACATTTAATACAGAAATTTGCAAAACCTCTTACAAATAAACCCGCTGGTATCCATTGACAAAGAAAAATATTATTTCATCAAGGCAGTATCATATTTGACAGGGACGTACAAACTACTAAGCTCATATGGTTATTCGCATTTACCTTTAATCCTACAGTCCTTTTAGTTTAATGTTAAGATAACTCGTCTTTCTTTGTATTGAGACTTGCTCTTTTCCTCCAGCTTCTTTCCGCACTGGGATAAGTATTCCACTAGACTCCCCAGTGTAAATTTGGGTAGTTGGTGCATACCACCATGTACGTCCCTATACATGTTATTCTGCGGCAGTTTCATGCTGAGCTCCTCTTCATTAACCTGTAAAATGAAAAACAATGACATTATCCCAAGTTATGTTCATTATGTGACTAAGATAAAGTATAGTGGGTTTGGAGTAAGACTGCTCATGATATAGAAGAAAGCACTGTGATCAGGCTGGGCTGGTACCCCCGCATCCCTCTCGATAGTGTATGTTACTCCAAGGGTTTGTGCTGGTTTTTATGAAATATAGAAACACACCCTCCCATCTTAGGTAAGGTAAGGATGTATTTTATTTATCCCAACAGCAGAAACAAATTATACAGAGAGTGCGGCTAGTGTAGTGGTTAGCACATCCGCCTGGCATGCCAGTGCTCTGAGTTCGAAACCTGGACCGAGCAGGCATGATATTTGGTGTAAAAATCTGGCTCTCAAAATTGGGGACAGCGTATCCCTCGTGACTCAGTGATCACATTAATGTCGGTCCCGTCTCAATTTGGGACGTAAAAGAACCACTGAGGACGACAAGCACCCTGGTAGTGACCACCCTCAGTGCCAGTATATAAAGAATGAGACCTCGTAAGACCATTACATTGTAACCACAATAATACAGACTAGTCAGTTAATAGAACATTGCCAGAGCACTGGAGACAACTAGAACTACAAAATATGAAAACAAATACTAAGCTACAAATTTTACAATAACAATTTACATAATGTCAACAAAATTCAAAACAAATCACAGTGTGATGGGAGACTCCACACTATTATTATCTTTAAAGTTTAATAATATTCACTTAAAAACAGCCTCCCCCATTCATGACATAGACGCTCACGCTTCATAGACGAGACTGGCTGCACTGACCGTTTTATATACATTTTAGATGGATGTATACGTTGCTTTCACTGAATTGTACACGTTATAGTACGAATAAATATTATTATTGACAGTTTGCGAAACATCATGAATTATCGCTCACACACAATACCAACCTTCCCGACAAACAATTCGCGTTTTCTGGCAGAGTGCTTGGCACTTCGTTTCTACCTTTCATCGACTTTGAGTTCTTTTAAACTCCAACTTTGATAAAACTGCTCATAACGTGGGTGAAAAATGCTCGATATAAGTATTCTGTACACTACGTCGTGACGTTGGTGATGACAGCGCAAGGCCTGACCAAAGCAATTATATAATTGCTTTGGCCTGACTTGCAAGGGATACTTCAGTATTTGCATATGCTTAGCTGCTTAGGTCACTGAGTGCAATTTGTGCCAGATTATCTTTTGGAGAAAATATTTTGGAGAACATTTTTGTGAGAAAATATTTTGGAGAAATATTTGACCAAACGCCATTCTGTGAATTATTTGACAACAATCTTGCACATTGACAGCGTAAACGGATAATCGAAAGTCAGAATTCGACAATCTCGGCGTAAATGGATAATCGAAAGTCAGAAATCAACAATGTAGCATTGTGGAATTATGGCCCTAATATCGTTCCATAGGGCACCGCCTGTCTTAATTTCTCCAATCGCAGAATTGAACTTGCGGAAAACAGAGGTAATATTAAGGCCTACCATTTCAGTTGTCTCAAAGAACGTCACAAGTGGTACCCGACTGGCAAAATACCAACCACGTTCACATTGTTATTGTCACAACCGAAGAGCAGTATCGCGTATGTTATACGATGTTATCCACTTGGTGGGTAAGTTGACCGTCGATTCGGCGCCCCCTGACTCACTGTTCGGGTGTCAATGCACCCCCCTGCCCCGTGTCACTATTTCACTGTTCATAGAATACTCCCACACTCACACTACAACTGTCGCTGTGTCGAGTTAGGTATAACGCCGCCTTATACACACGACAGCAACAATTAAGTTTGACATGCATATTAACAATATTCTGTTTATATATATGTCATCAAGTTATTTTCTACTATAACAATTCCTATGTGTATTTTGTGTTTTGTATTCACTACGTTATAGTTACAAACTGTATCACTGAATAGATAATTATGAAGGTATTACTATATACCATAATTATGAAGGTATTACTATATATACCATAATTATGAAGGTATTACTATATACCATAATTTAGACATGATCATAGCATACAGGACCTGGACCTATTCAGTTGTACACTTAAATTGTGATATCGGATTAAAGTCTGGGCTTGGCGTCTACCATGTGGCTTACGCCGCGTGCAAACGTATCGTGCTGTTTCGTCACGTGTTCAATAAGCTCTTGCGTTACCTGCCCGCTTGGCTAAGTGTAAGGTATTCGTCCGTATATAAGGTGAGGGTTGACCAGGCTCACCTGGCTGCTTTCTTCGCTCTGCACTGGTGAACGCAGTAGTTCAAGGAACGTAGCAGTATGGACATCAACGTCTCACTTGGTAAAACGCTCATCTAACTCATACAATTATTCTGCATGTAATTATGAAATACTGATATAACTACGTTAATGAATTATACTTATCGTGTATTCATTAATGGTAAGGACATGTACATAGTCTGTTTGTGGTTTTAAGCTTAAATTATTTCAGCAATATACAGCTAGGCTATACATTGTAATACAAATGTATGAATATATTTACAATGGATTACAATAAACACATACAGCAACCGGTGAGATCCTCTGGAAACCCCAAAGGTCTTATATCGAGGACCACTAGGACAAAGTCGTTTTAATGGTCAGTGTCATTATTCCATAAAATTACAGCATAACATTAAAACAGTACATTCACCTGGAACAAGGTGAATAGGATATATACATGAATAGATGTTTTTTTTAAAGTTAGGCACTTTAATTGTATTACTGTTTACGTAATTATATACTTAGCAATATATTGCATACATGTTTAATTAAGTAATGTTGCAAATGTATTGTTCTGTATATTAATTTGTCACGGCATTGTGTAGTTTACACAATAGCATATCTAAATGAGACAAATACTGACATGGTTAATGTCAATTCTACCATTGAACAATTGTTACAGGAGTTCTCGGAGGTCAATCAGTCAAAACAGACTGCAAGATTTGCAATCTGTGTGTCTGAAACAATGGTCTGAGACTATGAGTCACTTTGCTCTGGCCACGTACAGCGCGTGCCTCAGGAAGGGGGCTGCTCAAAAGTGTGAAACGGAAACCAGCTATGCACAGAAGGTTTTAATAAATAACCAACGTAATTATTTAATATTTAGATGAAGCAAACGTAACCAGCAATTACCAATCATAAAACAATTATGTTAATAACTATATAATTAAGCCTTTCAGGTAGTAGTGTAGGTAGAATATGGAGTAACAACTGTATCCCTACATCAGTCCGCCAGGTTCGCCACCATGTTATAGGAAGCGTTTTGACACTTCTGTGACTCAGACAGAAATAGGCTGCCCCGTGCTGTAGTTTCCCGGAAATTAGGTCGAGCAGTAATGTTGTGACTTTGCATGGCTAGTGACTTTGGGTTCCAGCTAGTAAGTGGCGGCACTTGTTACCAGAACGATGGCGAAGAAGACACATATACAAAGAATGCTGAATGTGAGTTTGTTGTACTTTCAACAACACTCTAGTTTCTAGTAACTGGCCTAAATTATTCGCAGCCTCCGCCGGGTGGTTTCTCCCCATGCCATGGTTGAAGCATAGCCATTTGGGCCATTTAAGTAAAGATTACCCCATTAACTGACTAGTGGTTAATTTATTTAATTCCAATTCAAGTACAAAGTATATATTGTATAGACATATGCACTTAAATTGATGGATTGCACACGGAAATGTTTCCACTTATTTCCAGTGTGGTCCATTTTACAGATGTAGTGCGGCAAGAGGTCAACTTATACAATATACATATACACAGTTTCTGGAATTAAAAATCTTAAACCAACATTTATAACACTTGTTTTAAAAATACTGATATGATAATACTGAGATGATAATACTGTTTCAGAATATGATTAAGCAATATCACACCTTAGTAATATAAAAAGTTACTTTGCTCTTCAGCAAGAGCCCGGTTCTTTAGATACAGTTTCACAGTTTTTTTTTAAACTTGTTTACTTGTTAGACATTTGACAGAAGCAGGCAGCTCATTCCAGATCTTGACACCATTGTAGCAAAATTTGCTCTTGGCTACACCATGTACCATAGGCAAGATAAAGTTATGTTCAGAATTACGAGTACAGTGACTGTGTTGAGTGCTTACTCGAGTGAAATTGTTACACAAATATTCAGGTGCAGTACCATTAAATACATTATACATATGATTCAACATTAATTGATTGACATGATCGGAAGTATTTAAAATACCAACTTTGTCAAGTTCACATTCGGGGACTGATATTTAGAACAAAACGTACCATTTTGTTTTGGGCTATTTGTAGCATTTGTTTGAGCTTCTTACTTATGGCCAAATACCAGGCTGATGCTGCGTTATAAAAATGGCATTATATCAAAGCAGATGTAAGTAGTGTACATGATTTTTCAGTTAGTGCGTTACCATGCCTATACACAAATTTCAACCTTGATGTACACTTATTCAGTATAGGGTTCACAATAGATTCACCAGAAAATGTCTGTTCCAACTTCACACCTAGGTACTTGACAGAGTCCGGTTTAATATCATGACCTTGACATTGTATAACAAAAGTTCTTGGTGAGATGTTTTTTGCGTTTCGATGAAAGGACAATTGCTTCCGTTTTTGCCCATGTGCATTGATAATCGATTGTTAGTCAACCATTGGAAGCAGTTTGAAACTTCATTACTTAGCTTAGAAGCCATCCTTTCAATGTTATACCCGGGTAGAGATATTTCCGAGTCTGTGATTGAGTCATCGAACCAAGTTTCTGACACAGCGATGATGTTTGCTTGTGATTTCACTGCTATTACCGAGAGTTCAACAATCTTGTTTCGTAGAGACCTACCTAGTTTGTGCATAATTATGGTTACAATGTTATGACCTTAAGTTTAACTTAACCCTAAAATTAATTCCTGACTGCAAACAGACTTGGTCACTGATGGAGAGCTCATCTGGGCAAAAATGTAATTAAAAAAATCCAGATCTTTATGTTTGTAGCTTTTATTGACCTCTAAGTCCAACCAATGAGACGGGACTGACCCATCTATGGAACTCCATTAGCAGGATTAGCCAAAATGGAAAACACAATATATGGATATCCGTCAATTTTAACTGTCCCAAAATTGATTGAAAATGACAAACCAGCGACTAACTTATTAGACCTGACTAGGGACTTTCACCTTCACCAAGCTGTACAGGAACCCACCAGAGGCAAAAACACTAGAATAGAACTTTTCCTCACCACCAACCTGTCCCTCTTAGAAAGTACGCATAGCATACCAGGCATCAGCGACCATGACATTATCCCCCTACTGAATATCAACATAAAACATGCCCACTCCCCACAAAGTTTTCAAATACCACAAGGCAGAGTGGGAACATATTGAACAAGAACTCCAGGATCTTGGAAACAAAATTCAAAACCAAGCCCCACTTACTGACTCTCCAGAACCACTTTGGGACCTCTTCTTCGCGGCCTGCAGGAAATTATGAAAAAATTCATCCCCTTCAAACATTCTTCAAACAGATTCTCAATCCCCTGGATCACTAAAGAAACAGGTCAAAAAAATGATAAACAAAAACAATGACTGTACATCAAAGCTAAGAAATTCAAAAGAGAAACTGACTGGACATTATTTAGGAAATTCCGCAAGGCTACCCAAAAGAAGATCCAGTCAGAATATTGGAAATACATTGCACATATAGTAGACCCGGAACAAGACAAAGAAAAGAAATCTGTCTGGAACTACATTAAATCGCTCAACATAGATACAACAGGAATCTCCCCACTAAAAGATAATAATAATATATTTAATTTGTTATAGCGCCAGATCCACAAGTGGCGCTTTATGATGTGTCATGATCATTAAACTAAATATTAGTAGACGCATCCTGCACACAGATAGCAAATCCAAAGCAGATATTCTTTCAAGACAATTCTAATCTGTGTTCACCAATGAAAACCTGGATAACATCCCACACACCCCAACTAAAATCGATCCCCACAGATGCCCAACATCCAAATAACAGTGAAAGGTGTCGAGAAATTACTGAAAGATATAAAACCAAACAAAACCCAAGGCCCAGGCAACATCCCTGCCAGAATCTTGAAGGAAATGGCCTCCAAAATAGCACCCATTCTGACAACTATATTCCAGAAATCAATAGACTCCGGAACTCTCCCCTTAGACTGGCTGAAAGCACATATACTTCCCATTTACAAAAAGAATGACAGAACAACTGCTTCTAACTATCGACTAGTTTCCCTTACTAGTATACCCTGCAAAATTATTGAGCACATTATATCCAAATCAATCCATAACCACCCTGAATCCCACAATATTCTTACTGACCGACAACATGGCTTTAGATGTAGACGTTCCTGTGAGACTTCACTGCTCACGACAATCCAAGACTTGATGAGCACCCTGGAATAAACCCAACACAGCTGCTCCCATAGACAACACAGCCCTGCCCCTCCTCTGCCCACCACCCCCCCAAACACCCACTTATACCCTTTCCCATCCCAAAACCCAATCCAAGCACAAAACACCCTTATCCCATTCCAGATAATATGAAGCCAGCCATTCTGAGACCGAACAAGCACCACCGACCAACCATACTAGTGTGCGATGCCCCAGTAGGGGTGTTGCACTATCAAGAATCAGAAACAGAAAGCAGTGACCATGCACTGAATAAAATCCTCTGTAGCATACTACATCTAAATCAGACCTTTGCAGCCATATATGTTAGCTGCCAAATAACACAACAATGAAACAAACCCGTTGAGAACTTATTTTTATGATTTTTAGTCCTTTGGCCGAAGGTCCAAGGGACTATTGCCATCACTCTGCGTCCGCTGTCCGCCGTTAGCTGCCGTATCTCAGAAACCGTTCAGCAACTTTTTCTCTAATTTTGCAGACATATCTTAGGGCACTGCCTGAGAAATCTGTATTTGATTGAATCATTTTAAGGGCTCCCTAGGGCCTCCAAGGACCCCAAAACTGGTAAAAATGTAACATTTGTCCTATTTTTTCAAAAACTGTTCAGCAACTTTTGTTCTAATTTTGCATAGATGTATCTTAGGGTGCTGCCACTATATACAAGAAATCTGTATTTGATTGAATCATTCTAAGGGCACCTAAGGGGCCCCCAAAGTGCAAAAGGTTTACATTATCTAGTGATGTGGTTTTGAGAAGGGCCCTTGAGATCACCCCCAACAGTAGATGTTGTGTAGTGTGCCAGAAAATCAAAAGCTGTGACTAATTTCTACAGCCTAGGCCATTGAGACCTTGACTAATCTTTAATTGGTCACAGCACCCAGGCAGAGTAGACACACTTGACCCCTGTTAGACTGAACAGTTGCCTAACACTTTTAAACTGTATCTTCAAAACTATTGATTTTCTATAATTGCAAGTTGTGTTTATTTTGATGTTCATTTAATTATTATAAAATGGTGTGACTGTGGTGTTTATTGGTTAAAGATGTATTGTCTGTAGAAACCTGTAGGTGACAAACATAGAAAATTAATATTCTGTCACCTGTAGGTGACAAACATAAAACAATTAATATTCTGGACAACTATAGAGTGAAATATCCTACACTTTATTTATATCAAATGCATTCTACTGTTCTGTTTACACTTGCCATGCCTTGTGTAGACATGGTACTGTGTAAATCAATTGTATCAATATAGACTAATAATTACAGATTCACAATATAGTTGACACCTGAAACAACCAAATGTCAACCAATAGAAGAGTTGACATAGTTCCGCTATACACTATATTTAACAAGATTTAACATCCATTAAATAGAATTAACTCTAGATGGCAGGTGGACAAGGAAGCCCTTTGGCTTATCGAGAGTCCAACCCTTTTATCTACATATATCCAGCCCTTCTGAGGTATGTGTCGATTTTATTTTTAAACATATTCACATTACTAGCACCCACACAATCATCAGATAATCTGTTCCATTCATTCACAGTCCTTTGTGAAAATGAGAACTTTCTCACGTCTAATCTACACTGCTCCTTTACTAATGTAACTTCATGTCCTCTAGTCTTTCTATCTTTCTTAACTGAAAAAAACATATTTCTATCAATATTTTCATAACCATTCAATATTTTAAACACTTCTATCTGATCTCCTCTCAATCCCCTGGTCTCTAGTGTTGTTAAACCACATTCTTTTAGGCGTTTTTCATAACTAAGATCCCTCAGTTTTGGTATCATTTTAGTCGCTCTCCTCTGTTCTCTTTCTAGCATATCTATGTCCTTCTTGCGGTATGGCCTCCACGCTTGTATACAATATTCTAAATGAGGCCTAACTATTGTTTTGTACAGCGGTATTATTAGTTCTTTTTCTTTATATGCTATATTTCGCCTAATCAATCCAAGGATTTGATTTCCCTTTGAAGCTGCAATTCCACACTGCTCTGAAACCTTCATGTCAGCACTAATTGTCAGCCCTAAGTCTTTTTCTTTTACAGTAGTACTTAGTACAGTTCCCCCCATTGTATATTCTACATATTCGTTCCCATGTCCTGTGTGAAGGCATTTACATTTCCCAAAATTGAACAACATTTGCCACTTTTCAGACCATTTCATCAACCTGTCAAGATCATCTTGTAAATGCTGTCTATCCCCATCACTTTTAATCCTTCTAAACACTTTTGTATCATCTGCAAATTTCAACACCTTGCTAGCTATATCATCGTCCAAATCGTTTATATATATTAAGAATAATATAGGTCGCAGTACTGATCCCTGTGGAACCCCACTCAAAACTGATTTCCAGTTTGAAGCCTCCCCATCAACAACTACCCGTTGTATTCTGTCAATCAGCCATTTTTCTATCCAGTTAATTATACCATTTCCTATGCCATGGGCTTTTAGTTTAAGCAGTAATCTCTGATGTGGCACTTTGTCGAAAGCTTTTTGAAAATCTAAGTAGATGATATCTACTGGTGATCCATCATCTACCCACTTAGTGATATCTTCCAAAAAAACATAACATATTTGTTAAGCATGACCTCGCTTTTAGAAACCCATGTTGAGATGGGTTTATCAAGTTATGTTTAACAAGAAAATCCACCATGTGATCTTTAATTAGTCTTTCTAATAATTTACAAATCACTGATGTTAAACTAACTGGTCTATAATTATTTGACTTGTTTCTCGAACCTTTTTTAAATAACGGTATAATGTTTGCTTCTTTCCATTCTAAAGGAACCATTCCCTCTTCTAATGACAAGTTGAAAACTGTTGCAAGCGGTATGCTAATTTGTTCTACAATTTCCACTAGTAGTTTGGGTGGAATACCATCCACTCCAGGTTATTTATTTTCCTTCATAGCCCTAATTTTCTTAGCTACCATTTCTGGGGTTACAATTAACTGTCTTAAATAGTCTGATTCTGCCCCCTTGAACTTAGCCTTTGGTACTGGCAGTGAACTAGTGTCTTCTCTGGTAAACACTGAACTAAAATACTCATTTAGGTCTTCTGCCATTAAGAATCCTTCTGATGTTATATTTCCAGCACTATCTTCTAGAGGACCGACCTTATCCTGAACTTTCTGTTTGCTTCGAACATACGCATAAAAACTCTTGCTGTCATGTTTTATATTACAAGCTAATTTATGTTCATAGCTTCTCTTTCAATTTCTAATTTCAGCTGTAGCTTGGTTTATAAATGTTGTAGTCGTCGTCATTTCCAGTACGTCTATATGACTTCCACATCATTTGTTTATACTTAATTTTTCTAATGGCTTCTTTCGATAAGTATTTCTTTCTGGTCCGTTTCCCTTGTTTTTTGAAGGGAACAAATTTATCTATGATGCACTCTATTTCATTCTTTAAGATATTCCAGCATTCTGTTGCTGTCTTATTCTTCAGTGTATTATTCCAGTCTATCTTTGCTAAATATTTCCTCATTTCCTTATATCTTCCTTTGTGGAAATTTCTCCTGAACTGCTTTTTATTATTTATTTCTGATATATGTAAATTTAACCAGCTGCCATGTCAAGTCCTTTATAATTGTGACTAACAGTGTTCAAAATTATTCAGGTAAATAGCAAATAGCAAAGGACACAAGTTTTCTCCTTGCCATACCTCTACACATGAGAAGAAGGCTGACACAGCCTGGCCCTCATTTATACATGATTTAACATTTTTGTACATGTTGTATACAACTTTCAACACAATACCATTAATACCGCATGAAATTATCTTAGACCACAGGGAGGACCGGTCTACTAAATCAAATGCTTTCTTATAATCGATGAAGCACAATAAAGCCTTTTGAGTCGAGACAAATACAATTCAACCAATACCCCTATCTGAACACTGCCTGTTCTTCACCTATTACATTCACTTTGTTTAGGTATGTGGTCAGTCTGGTGTTCTGAACAATCACTAAGGATTAATGAACACTTGTGCAGAATGTCACCCACAGGTTTAATTGATCTATTCAGCAATGAGGACACTGCTTAGGCCTCACTCTGAACCTCACTCTGAACACTGTCACTCACAGTGTTGTGTATTGTCTTAGTTGGTGCATTGAGCTAATCTACTTAACCATGAATCAGTGGTGGCTCTGGTTGTGTATTACACCCAGCTGTGGAGCTAAGATTCTCTGCCTGCTATTGTTTGATGGAAGCTGTGACTAATCTGTAATTGGTCACTGGCAGTAGATTGTGTCAACAGACAGCATTAAGCCACTAGACCCCTTTTAAACTGGACAGTTGCCTGTAGGTTTTAAACTGTGTCAAACAGTGAGTCTACCTTTTGCTCTCAGATAATCTGTCCTCTTAGTTTTACACATGAAGACATAATTTGGCATAACTTGATAAGTCTCTGTAGCAGCACATTTGTACTTCCAGTGTATCATTGCAACATAACATACATATTACATACTGTGTGCCACATTTGAATGTTGTGCATGTAATATTTCCATGCAGTCCATTTGCATATATAATGTAAAACTTCAACAGCCGTTTTCTTCATTTTCACTTTTTGATCCCTACCATGTTCAATGCTGCATAACTTTGCCAATTTTTATAGGAGTCATATTTTTTGAAACCATGTAAAGCACCCCACCAAACCTTTACAAGGATGTAAGAAAACAATGTTACAATTTTTCCGACTTATCACTCATTTGGTCAGCCGGGGTCACATATAGACGTATTAGTCCAAAGGACTTCAGGGCCACTTGGCCCATTTTTATATTTATATTTCACATTTCTGCTCTGTTGCCAATGTTTGTGTCAGTAATGCAACGGACTAATCAGAACCCCATCTAGGGATCTTGCAGCGAGTTACAAGACGCCTGTCATGTGATTACTGCCAGCAAAAAACAAAACAAAAAATACGAGTATTAATTCATTTCATAATGTTTTAGTTGTTTATCAAAAATTACCCAAAATATGGTTAGTTCAGTCACCTAATTCATTGTCAGTACCGTATGGTGTATGATTGACGTTGTGGTGGTAATGAAATGAATGACAATTAAGATATGTTGATTTGGATGTTCTTTTGACATTTGCTGAAGGATGTCACCTGAAAGACTAGGCATTATTTATAAAGAGGGCGCTGTTTGTAAAATCACGTCAGTCCCGCGATGTTCTCCCGTTGTTGTAGATAGGGCTATGCTTAGTGTGTTGCAGTGCTGACACAAAAATTGGCGACATCCCTTGACCCATATACATGTACATATATATTTATATATGTACATGTATATGGGTCAAGTGATGTCGCCAATTATATAATATATATATATATATATATCCTCTCAGGCACTGAGGTCAACTCACATCATTCTATAATTATTTGGTTCCTTGGACCATTGGTCTCAGATCAACCAATTGAAAACTCCTATTTGAAGTTATTAGGCCTAGTTGTAGTAATTTTTTTAGTTTTTTCTTTTTTCAGTTGAAGTTAAAATTAATGTCTGCTACATGCAATGGTGTAATTGGTGACAGCAGAAATTAGATGGCCATGGGAATAGTTCACAATACTGTAATAGTGATGGTTGCTACCTTGGTTTGTTGCTCCATGGATGGGTGTAAGCTAGTTTTTAGAAGTACTAGTACAGACTAAATCTTCATTGTTCTAAAGAAATCAAAGGCCAAAAACACAGACAAAGACAGCAGAAACAAAACCTATATAGGTAGGGTTCAGATATTGTGATGAGATTTGTGCCTATGGCTATGGGTCCAAATTTAATATAATATTTGGACCCGGATTTACATCAGAATGTTTTCTTTAAAAAATCAAAGGTTATACCCCAAACAGCAGCCTACAAGGACATTCTTTGGACATATAGCTTACTATGATTACAGTATAGTTGGCCTTACAATCCTTGACTTTGTACATGTTACTCAACATTGGGGGGAACGGGTATTATTATCATAGGGTGGGTCCAAATATCATGATGAGATTTGGACATATGGGTTCGTAAGATATTTGGAACCGGGTTTGCATCAGAATAGCTTCTTTAAAACAACAAAGATTTTACCCCAAATTGGTTTTACAATCCATGACTTTGTACATGTTAGGATCATCTCAGAACGTTGGTGTCCGATATCAGATGAAATTGCTTTCATCTGGTCTCAGCCCCCCACACCCCAACCCCGATGAAAGTTTGTAAACATTTACATGATGATATCATTTATTAACAGTATTGATCTGAAGTGTAAAATATTTATGATTGATCCCAGACGAAACTGCCTATAATGACCCTATAATGACCTAATGATCCTTGGACATTGATGTTTTGAGATGATCACTTACTTGACACTGGGGAGGGCGGATGCTTTAACATAGGGTGAGTCCAAATGTCATGATGAGATTTTGACCAGTTCCCACCTTTCCCCTGTTCCCCTTTCTTTCCCTTGTCCCCCTTTCTTTTCCCTCTGCTCCTTTTTAGTCCTTTGGGCCGAAGGTCCAACGGACTTATGCCATCACTCTGCATCCACCATGCGCCGTTAGCTGCCATATCTCAGAAACCGTTCAGCAACTTTTTCTCTAATTTTGCACAGACGTATCTTAGGGTACTGCCACTATGCAGGGGAAATCTGTATTTGATTGAATCATTCTAAGGGCACGTCAGGGCCCCCAAATTGCTAAATTTACCTAGTATTTCCCTACTGCCTGTAAGCCTCCTGCACTGATCTCTATTTATAACTGGATATTGCCCTATCTCTGATCACTGGGGGTGGCTAGCTTGTGGTCAATGAGCCACTGGCTGGAATGATCACTCATGGCCACAGTTTATTGTTTTATTGTTGGTGGCCAAGGCTGGACTGTTGTTTATTGCCCAGTATGGGAGAGTGAGTGCTTAGTGGGCTTCAGGCATTGTAGGCACTGGGGTGAGACATTCTGATGTAATACAAGTTTTGTACCATTACAGGTATAATGATATAATTAGCTAAGCACCAAATGTCTAGTGTATCATGGCACTATACGTTAATAACATGCATACTATTTGTTTAGTCTCCTTCTTTTTTCCGATATCCCCAGGAATCTCAGATCATCTGTTTCACAACGACTTTTTGTTCCGAAAACCAAGCTTAATATCGGCAAACGTGCTTTTTCTGTAGCTGCACCCACAATCTGGAATCAACTCCCTATCTCTTTAAAATCATCTGAGACTATAAATACCTTCCGTAAAAAACTAGACTTATTTATTTGAAACTGCATTCCCACCCTAACCTTCGGCGGTCCCTTGCTCTAATGACAACTCTTGCTTGTACATGTTAACGATTTTGCCCAATGATTTTTGTATGTTGCACCTCTGAGCTCAGATTCCTGGGGACTTAGGCGCTATAGAAGTTTGTCATTATTATTATAAGCCAACAATGAATGTCATTCACTCAATATCTCAATGCTATACATGTGCATATGCAAAACCTTCACAGTCATGTTGTGTTATCATTTTGTTTACACATAAAGACATAATCTGGCATAACTTGATAAGTCTTTGTAGTAGCACATTTGTAATTCCAGTATATCATTGCAAAACAAACATACATACTGTGTGCCACGTTTGAATGTCATGCAAGTAATATTTCCATGCAATCCATTTGCATATATAATGTAAAACTTCAACAGCTGTTTTCTTCATTTTCACTTTTTGACC
>CM034531.1:71167771-71192023 GCA_020002185.1 Paraescarpia echinospica
ATCTTCAGTATCATGTAGACATACCATTTATGGTCTCCATCATCATCATCATCATGTAAACAGACCATTTTATGGTCTCCATTATCACACAAGCAGACAAAGATCTGCATATTGATGTCTAGACACAAGTTGGTTTTCATCATACAATAATCCATTTAAAGGTCTCTGCAGGTAATTAGACCATCAGAATGTGAGTTGATCCCTTCCTGATCAACAGACCATGATGACACGTCATGCATCACTGTGACATGTCATCATGCATCACTGTGACATGTCATCATGCATCACTGTGACACGTTTACATGGAGACTGAGACACGTGAAGTGACTGGACATTGGTAGAGACTTAGCTGTCTAGAGACACTGCTGTTACAGTAGTCGTGTCACTCAGTGTCACTGAGACGGTCACTCATCTGTTATATTCTCACACTCAGATGTTTATGTTGGGTGTCCAGTGTTGATCCTGGCATCTTTGGTTTTATTCCTGCAATATATTGGTCCTTTTAGAAAGGACCAGCTGAGATGATCCTAGTTCTGTGTTCAATGTTACTGAAGTACCTATGTGAATTATATAGGTCCTTCTCCAGTTATAAATTTATAATCCTAGTGCAGACAGTTTTACTTTCATATATCAAGCAGCAGTATTCGATTGTGTCTTGTATTTGTGCAGTCAAATCTAGCCTTCTTCATCGTTATAACATGGGTAACACTTGGAATAAATTTAACAGATTGGACTTTAAAAATATGTTTGTATTAACAAATATATCATGAAACATTTCTAACATAAACACATTAATTTTTGTGTGGCATTTTTAAATCTCTTAAACCTTGATGAAGTACGTACTCACAAATCGTACTACATCACTTAGATCGTGACTGTTGACCAGTCAGCCTGTGTGTGCGCCTACGTGCACGCATGTATGTAATCTATCCACTGCCACGCTAGCCACACTATAATTCACCAATCATCCGCCTCACACATAATTACCAATGTATCTTGTTATTCTCATTGGCATCAGTTGTTTGGTTATGTGAAAATTATCCCAGTGTGTTCTAGGCAGATGAAAATACCCGCGTATAGTGTGCGAGGCGATTACTTATGAACCTAGCTGCAATCTGCTGCTGTGTGTATTTATTCTGACCTTTTGCCAGATGTATCGCTATAAATAGCCATGTTTACTGTTAGAAATAGGTGAGTTTACAGCTTGAAATATATGCGTTTACAGCTAGAAATAGGTATGTTTGTAGTTGGAAATAAATGCACTAATTATACTTGAATGTATCCCCCATTATGTTGTCTGACAGTCAACAGTATTTCGTTTACTTCCAGTTTAGTTTCGGGGGGGGGGCAGTGACTATTTGATTTCTTGGGACTAAGCTTTTCTGATGAATAATGATTTCATCCCAAATGTCAAGGTGATATTATTTATTTATTGTCTGTACTGCCAGTTTGCCGGAGCTAGACATTTTATTTCCCCAGGTTTCCCCTTGATTGTATCTCATTCAAAGTAATTTTTAATATATTTAAAAATGTTTTCTTAAGGGACATAATGAGGATTTAAAAGTAAAAAGCAAACCCATCCATATGAGATTACTGTGTGTAAAACAGAAGCAGGATAATAACCAACTTACCTTAATCGTTGGTGTACACAACCAAGAATGGTAGCAATACATTTTGTTATTCTGACAGAGTAAAACAAACCAACATTATCTGCGGCTGCAAAGTTAACAATACCATTTTTGTTATTGAGATATTGTTGTATGTTTTCTAGATTTGTTGTGATAAAGCCCCTTGTCATGTACCAATTATGGATGTAACAAATCACTGGTTTGTTTGTGAAATGTATACGTTTAAATCTTCACGGCAAGTAGTACCCGGTAAGTTACAGTCGGCTTAAATATAACAAATTGCACACATTCATGTTGCTGGCACTCTCTCAACAAGGTGGTCATGTTGCTGGCACTCTCTCAACAAGGTGGTCATGTTGCTGGCACTCTCTCAACAAGGTGGTCATGTTGCTGGCACTCTCTCAACAAGGTGGTCATGTTGCTGGCACTCTCTCAACAAGGTGGTCATGTTGCTGGCACTCTCAACAAGGTGGTCATGTTGCTGGCACTCTCTCAACAAGGTGGTCATGTTGCTGGCACTCTCTCAACAAGGTGGTCATGTTGCTGGCACTCTCTCAACAAGGTGGTCATGTTGCTGGCACTCTCTCAACAAGGTGGTCATGTTGCTGGCACTCTCTCAACAAGGTGGTCATGTTGCTGTCACTCTCTCAACAAGGTGGTCATGTTGCTGGCACTCTCTCAACAAGGTGGTCATGTTGCTGGCACTCTCTCAACAAGGTGGTCATGTTGCTGGCACTCTCTCAACAAGGTGGTCATGTTGCTGGCACTCTCAACAAGGTGGTCATGTTGCTGGCACTCTCTCAACAAGGTGGTCATGTTGCTGGCACTCTCTCAACAAGGTGGTCATGTTGCTGGCACTCTCTCAATAAGGTGGTCATGTTGCTGGCACTCTCTCAACAAGGTGGTCATGTTCCTGTCTATAGGAATGTGAACTTGGACATAATTGTATGTCTCAAGAGAAATCTTATTATATCTCTGGACACGTCCACAGCAATGTCTGTCCACTCATAAAGGCTAAGAAATTCAGCCAAAGTACCTGGATAATAGCAAATTAATTGTGGGCCAAAACAGTGTCAAATATGTAGATCTTGGTGGTTTTTGGTCTATTTGTAAGTTGGGTTATTTGTAAGACTGCCATCAAATTGTTTTTATTGGTGTACAAAACTCTAAAATATTTGAAGGTGAATCCGTACAAATTGTTGGTGACGATAAAATAATAATACAGAAGAATTTGTCCACAGGTCTGGTCAGCTGGAGTAGGAAGAGGGTTTACTGTCCACTGGTCAAGCCTGGGTCAAGAGTGACCGCACCACTTAGTGGTTTAAGTGATGTTTCTATTGATTCCACCCTTTAAGAAAACACATTCTTGTTCCAGATGACGCTGATCTTGACTTCATGTTCAACGGGTCGTGTCAACAGCTTCTGGAGAACAGTTGCGGTGACCAGTCAGACAGCAGCTCCAGCGATGAGTCATACACTGCCATGCCACCTGGTGGCGTAGACAAGGACCTGTCGTCAACAATGCCAGTGACGATTGTTGACCAGATGTTGCGGAGAGGTGCGTGTCCAACTATGAAACTCATTCGTGTCTCTACTAATAGTTATTCTTTTCAAATTCTGCTTATCCAAATGAAATTAAGGCAGCGTTTAGTGTAAAATTAGTGGCCACCGTGTAATGCTGAAGGTGAACTTGATAAAGCTCACCTTCAGAGTTATGCCATGTTTGCTGTGTTTAAGTTGCTTAGACCGTTTTAAGTCAATATGAGTGAAGAAATTCATCAGACAAGATGGTTCAAATGAGTGATATTTTACTTATTTCACAGTCACGGAAAAAGGGAAACTGACTGTGAAATAAATAAAAATATCACTCATTTCTTTTAAGTCATCTTGTCGAATTAATCAACCTTAGATTCCAGTAGTCATTTCTTGTTTTGCACATCCAGTTCAGTATTGGCATAAATTCTCAGCAATCGGGTTAACTATATAATCTTGTAGTAAATCTGCTTTTTCAAATGATGAAATTTGTTCTTATACTTCTGTGGGTGGGGGTCAAAGCAATGTATTTTCAATTTATTTTAAATGTTTAATTGTATTAATAATCATTATTATTCAGAGAAAGTGAAATAAATATATTCTCAATTTTTAATAAATTATTTAGAAGACATACTATTGTATTAATAATCATTGTTATTAAGAGAAAGTGAAATCAATGTATTATTTAAAAAATTATTGTATTAATAATCATTGTCATTCAGAGAAAGTGAAGCAGATGACGAAGAGCATGTCATTACCGCTGCCGCATGGGTCACCTGACCCATTCCCGGAGTTGACAAGTGCGCCGGTGACACCGACGCTGTGTCAGGTGCAGACTCGCGCCACTAAGTCATCGCCGTCGTCGCCGGTTGTCCGACGCTACAGCTGTCGGATATCTCCCGTCGGGTCGCTCAGACAGAGTCAGGAGAACCTCGCATCGCTCGAACCCCTGGAGGTGAGTCGGTGTATCATGAAATGTGTCACCCTGTGAAAACTATGTCCGTGGCATTCCAATAGGCTCGTGTATATCATGAATATAACTTTGTAATGCCTCCTTGACCCAGTTGCATATATTGACCAGATGTAAACTCAGGCTGCTCCTGAACTCTCAAGTTCACCAAGTTGTGTTTATGATATAAACAAGCCCAATGGAACGCAGTATAATAAATGCATCGACAGTGTACCATGCAATGTGTCGTTCTGTGAAAACTAAATATGTGCATGTATGTGCTGATTTCTGGGTCAGCGTTTGGCATCTAGTGTAATATACGTGTGCATGTCTCTGCACAAATCACTGATGATGTTGCTATCAGCAGTGAGCCCTTGATTAAAACACCCTGATAGAACTGACCTATTTTGGGGTGATAGGAGGTGTATTGTTGTGACGAGGACACCCATTAGATGGCATCAGAATCTAGAACAAGGTCGACCGGTGGTAAATAAAGCATGAGGGTATTAGGTCACACATGTAGGGCACTGGGGCGTGTTAGTCTCATGTGTACTGCATGTGCAGACTTTGTAAAGGGATAACATGTTATTCCATTGGTTGGACTGTGTGAGGTCATGTGGAATGATGTAAGGGGCGTCCTGTTTCACATCAGTCTCAGAGCATCATTCGCCTATCTCAGAGCATCATTCGCCAGTCTCAGAGCATCATTCCGTTCACTCACATGTTTACTGGACACGTATAAATATAAACACTTGCTGGGATTCCCATAAAACACCGTCCTGTGGCAGCACCATGGATTTGTTCGTGCGGATGACAGTAAGTTAAATCATCATGCTCTCAGGCTTGGCCTGGCTCCAGCTGGGCGCAGCAAATTGTTTATCACGTATTGAACATTTGAAACAACTGGGGCATTCATTGTTGGTGGGTATTTCAGCACGCCACTAAATCATCTGGGTTTATGGGTGGAAACCAGTTTTGTAACTTATATCAAATTTAGTTAGCGTTATGTGTTGTCGTTGTAGACGGCGGTGAACTTCTACAGCGGGGAGGGGTCCAGCAAGCCGGTGCTCATCAATGCTGACATGACGGCGCTCGACATCTGCCATAAACTTGTGGAGAAGAACCATGCCATGCCCGACAAGAACTGGGCCATCATAGAACGCATCTCAAAGTTCAATCTAGGTACAAGATCTTTCTGAATGTATGCAAACTGGGCCCAGCTACTCCAGTTTATGTTGTGTTAAAATACAGATAACGGTTGTGATCTTTAATAAAATGTCACTTATTTTCACCTTCAACATTTATGAGAGCAAAGTAGGAGAGAGAGAGAGAGAGAGAGATGGAAGGGAGGGTAGAGGGGAAGGACGGGGAGGGGGAGGTGGGAGGGTTGAGGGGAAGGAGCGGGAGGGGTAGGGTTGAGGGGAAGGACAGGGAGAGGGAGGAGGGAGGGTTGAGGGGAAGGAGAGGGAGGGGGAAGGGGGGGTTGAGGACAGGGTGGGGGAGGGTTGAGAGGAAGGACAGGGAGAGGGAGGGGGAGTGTGATGGTGAGAATTATTGAGTACACACAACATAGGGTAAGACTTTCATAATTGGTAATTGACAGTTGTCAGAGTGACAGCAAGAATGGTTATGTCCAAAATGAAGGTTCTTTCAATGGTGACAATTAGACTGATAGTATTGACAATGCTTATGGCCGTGGTGACACCAGTCAAGACACATTGTGATTAAGTTGATGTCATGACGAGTGAGGTGACACTAGTGTTGACACGATGACATTGTGTGTGACAGAGCGGACGCTGGAGGACCACGAGTGTGTCTTTGACATCCATCACAGCTGGAATGGCGACGAGAAGAACAGACTCTATTTTAGGAAAGACTTCACGAAATACGACTTCTTTAAACATCCATCGGTGAGTTCAAAGACAGCACATAGAAAGATTCCTGTATCAGTTGGGGCAATATTTACATGTTCCCATGCATGCACACACACACATACAGATGCCTACTCCCATTGTAATGTTGCTTCCTGTTGGCGTTCAAAGACAGAATAAGCTGTCTTCAAAAAACCTGTAACATTCTAAAGGGCTTTATCCTCCCTCCCATGTGGAAAATCTTTGCTCAAATCTTGTCTACTTTTTACAGGAATAAGTTTCTGACTAGATAGAGCTGTTGTTATAGTTTCTTTTGACCCACCTGTGCCTCAGGGTGAGTTGTATGTGGTCTAGACAAGTTTACCCTGTGCCTCAGGGTGAGTTGTATGTGGTCTAGACAAGTTTACCCTGTGCCTCAGGGTGAGTTGTATGTGGTCTAGACAAGTTTACCCTGTGCCTCAGTGTGAGTTGTATGTGGTCTAGACAAGTTTACCCTGTGCCTCAGGGTGAGTTGTATGTGGTCTAGACAAGTTTACCCTGTGCCTCAGGGTGAGTTGTATGTGGTCTAGACAAGTTTACCCTGTGCCTCAGGGTGAGTTGTATGTGGTCTAGACAAGTTTACCCTGTGCCTCAGGGTGAGTTGTATGTGGTCTAGACAAGTTTACCCTGTGCCTGTGATAACGTAGAAAGCTATACTTAACGCAAACATGGTGTTGTTTGTAGCAATTCTTCCCAGCACCCATGCTAGACATCAAGGATCTCCAGACAAGGGCAGAGAAGTTTGCCCTCGCTAGTCGCCCCGATATACAGCTCAATATACTGCTCCAGGTGGGTAGTCAGAGTGCAACAGGGTGACTCACTGTGGAAAGCCCCCCTTGGATATGATAAGAACTTGATACAAATCAGGTTGGCTGACTACAGTGGTCCTGTAAAGATCTGTTAGTGAGAAAACTTGTTGAACGTACATGAAGAGATTTCGCAAGAATGTGAAATCTTGAGGCAGTTTAAAATTGTTCAATGACGATTTAACATTTTACAAAAAAATTAAAAAAAATTACAATTAAACATTACAATAAATGTGTTGGTGGTATAACAGCTATTTAAAATTTTACAACAAAAGTTTAAAATAGGTTTGGTAAAAATGCAAACCAAGTTGGGCGAATACTGTTGATATTAAAAGATAGTTCACAACAACAGCATATAATTTTAACATAACTAACGTTTTAGAACAATAGTTTAATAATTTACATCAAGACTAAGATCATTTTTTCCAACAGATGTTTTGAGAGATGTGTGGTTAAATGTGAGCGTGTGTTTGTAGAATGTGTTTGGCAGCATGGAGACGATGCCAGACGTGCAGGGCCACTTACACATGAAGGACGGCAAGCGCTCATGGAAGAAACACTTCTTTGTCCTGCGCGCCTCCGGACTCTACTACTCCACCAAAGGAAACTCAAAGGTGACTGAGGTTATGATGATTGTCATAGTGATAATATTGTACTTGTGTACTTTGATTATTTCTCTGTGCAATTTTGCCATTAGTCTGTAGAGTTTATAATGAGAAATCAACTGATATCAGTGTTTCGATGTGTTTGCATCTTCATTCTATGTGCTATCAAGTGTAGACAGCCCGTTGTTCGCCTGTTGAAACTAACACCAGCAAATGCCGGTTGCGTTGCAGGATCCGCGGTACCTCGTTGCATTCACGCAGTTTGATGACATCAACATTTACAGTACTATTGATGCAAAGAAGTCGCTCGGTGCGCCAACGAATTACTGCCTCTGTTTGAAGGTGGGTGGCGCCATTCAATATTTTTTTCATTATTGTTTCACTGCAAACTTAAATGTCTTCCTTCAATACCCCTTTTGATGTGGACAATTTTAAAGCGCGACAACGAGAGTTTATAAAATGGATTTGCCGTACCTAGTAACATGACTTATTGAATATACTTCTGGAGCCGTTCGTACATAACTTTTCATGATAACATACTGCTGCTTTTTGACTTAAAAATAAAATGTGTTTTCAGATAGCTAGCATTAAAGAAACCCTGTTTAGAAATGTAATGGAGTTGATTACTTTGAATGAGGGTGTTTAGACGTGTTAAAAAAACAAGATGTTGTCTATGACCTGCAGGCCCCCGGCAGTGGCTCAGACAGCAGCAAACTGAAGCTGTTGTGTGCGGAGGACGAAGCAGCCCGACTCTGCTGGCTCACAGGCATGAGGCTCGTCAAGGTGAGAGCAGGAAGGCACAGGGGCTGTAGGGTATGAGGAAAATAGGGCAGGAGGGCAGGAGGGAATTGGGGGGGGATGGCAGAAAAGAATGAGGGCAGGAGGTTGTGGGGAATTATGCCAAAGGTAATTAAATCATGAGGTACGAAGCCATGAATAATGGCATGTTTTTTGTTTATCTTGAATTGTGATGTTTGTAATTATATGTTTAGAGCATATTTTAAGGGACACATGCAAAACACATACAAAAAGAAAACAATTCCTTGTGGATTAATGCATCGGTGGATGCACAAGAGAATTCCCAGCTTTCATTAAATTGTTCAACCTAAATATATAATGCAAGACTAGCATGCTCTTCATAAACTATAAGTTGCGTGTGAATGTGTAAGTGTGTAGCTGACTGAGTGATCAGCTGAGCCAGTGCGGTGTTCTCAGTCAGATGTTTGTTCTGTAGTACGGGTCTCGGCTGAGAGAGAACCTGAAGATGTCCATCCGGTATGACAACAGCCTGCAGAGTGAGGAGAAGGACCGACTACACGACACGCTAAAGGTGGGTCCCTCCCTCCCTACCTCCCTCCCTCCCCACCTCCCTTCCTCCCTACCTCCCTCTCTACTCTCACTTTCATGGCTCTGTTAACCACACTGTTGTCGACACATGGTAGGCAACGATGCCATCACAAATTTGTTACACAAACTGTTCAACATAGCTGGTGATTTACACTCAATGTCGGTTTGAAACTGAAGGCATGTTCAAGTTTCTGGTCAGTTTTTATTATTTATTAATATATGTATAAATAATTTTTAATAATATAACTGATTAAATCCACATGTACATTTGTGTAAATGGTATCGGGCTCTCAACATACTGAATGCTATACAAAAATATTGATTTGTATTTATTCGCCAGCTAATGGTTATCATTGATACACAGATATCTAGGGTTCTTTTTAGTCCTTTGGCCGAAGGTCCAAGGGAGTATTGCCATCACTCTGTGTCCGCCGTCCGCTGTTAGCTGCCGTATCTCAGAAACCGTTCAGCAACTTTTTCTCTAATTTTGCATAGACATATCTTGGGGCACTGCCACTATGCACGAGAAATCTGTATTTGATTGAATCATTTTAAGGGCTCCCTAGGGCCTCCAAGGACCCCAAAACTGGTAAAAATGTAACATTTGGCCTATTTTTTCAAAAACTGTTCAGCAACTTTTTTTCTAATTTTGCATAGATGTATCTTACGGTGCTGCCACTATATACAAGAAATCTGTATTTGATTTAATCATTCTAAAGGCACCTAAGGGGCCCCCAAAGTGCAAAAGGTATACATTATCTAGTGATGTGGTTTTGAGAAGGGCCTTTGAGATCACCCCCAACAGTAAATGTTGTGTAATGTGCCAGAAAGTCAAAAGCTGTGACTAATTTCTACAGCCTAGGCCATTGAGACCTTGACTAATCTTTAATTGGTCACAGCACCCAGGCAGAGTAGACACACTTGACCCCTGTTAGACTGAACAGTTGCCTAACACTTTTAAACTATCTTCAAAACTATTGATTTTCTATAATTGCAAGTTGTGTTTATTTTGATGTTCATTTAATTATTATAAAATGGTGTGACTGTGGTGTCTATTGGTTAAAGATGTATTGTCTGTAGAAACCTGTAAGTGACAAACATAGAAAATTAATATTCTGTCACCTGTAGATGACAAACATAGAAAATTAATATTCTGGACAACTATAGAGTGAAATATCCTACACTTTATTTATATCAAATGCATTCTACTGTTGTGTTTACACTTGCCATGCCTTGTGTAGACATGGTACTGTGTAAATCAATTGTATCAATATAGACTAATAATTACAGATTCACAATATAGTTGACACCTGAAACAACCAAATGTCAACCATTAGAAGAGTTGACATAGTTCCGCTATACACTATATATGTAAATTTAACCAGCTGCCATGTCAAGTCCGTTATAATTGTGACTAACAGTGTTCAAAATTATTCAGGTAAATAGCAAATAACAAAGGACACAAGTTTTCTCCTTGCCATACCTCTACACATGAGAAGAAGGCTGACACAGCCTGGCCCTCATTTATACATGATTTAGCATTTTTGTACATGTTGTATACAACTTTCAACACAATACCATTAATACCGCATGAAATTATCTTAGACCACAGGGAGGACCGGTCTACTAAATCAAATGCTTTCTTATAATCGATGAAGACAATAAAGCCTTTTGAGTCGAGACAAATACAATTCAACCAATACCCCTATCTGAACACTGCCTGTTCTTCACCTATTACATTCGCTTTGTTTAGGTATGTGGTCAGTCTGGTGTTCTGAACAATCACTAAGGATTAATGAACACTTGTGCAGAATGTCACCCACTTAGCAGGTTTAATTGATCTATTCAGCAATGAGGACACTGCTTAGGCCTCACTCTGGACACTGTCACTCACAGTGTTGTGTATTGTCTTAGTTGGTGCATTGAGCTAATCTACTTGACCATGAATCAGTGGTGGCTCTGGTTGTGTATTACACCCAGCTGTGGAGCTAAGGTTCTCTGCCTGCTATTGTTTGATGGAAGCTGTGACTAATCTGTAATTGGTCACTGGCAGTAGCTTGTGTCAACAGACAGCATTAAGCCACTAGACCCTTGTTAAACTGGACAGTTGCCTGTAGGTTTTAAGCTGTGTCAAACAGTGAGTCTACCTTTTGCTCTCAGATAATCTGTCCTCTTAGTTTTACACATGAAGACATAATCTGGCATAACTTGATAAGTCTTTGTAGCAGCACATTTGTACTTCCAGTGTATCATTGCAACATATCATACATATTACATACTGTGTGCCACATTTGAATGTTGTGCATGTAATATTTCCATGCAATCCATTTGCATATATAATGTAAAACTTCAACAGCCGTTTTCTTCATTTTCACTTTTTGATCCCTACCATGTTCAATGCTCCATAACTTTGCCAATTTTTGTAGCAGTAATATTTTTTTGAAACCGTGTAAAGCACCCTACCAAACCTTTACAAGGATGTAAGAAAACAATGTTACAATTTTTCCGACTTATCACTCATTTCGTCAGCCGGGGTCACACATAGACGTATTAGTCCAAAGGACTTCAGGGCCACTTGGCCCATTTTTTTGTTTATATTGTCACTGAATGAAACATCTCTGTTTATGAAGAAAATATGCCAACTGTTTGTCAGCTGGTCAACTGCTGAAGCAGAATCTAGTTTGCTGAAATGTGTGCGTGTCTGACCCAAGAGCTATATAATGGAGTTAATAATTTCCTGCAGAAATCGGAGGAGTTTGGTATCTCACGCGTTCCTATGGACTTCACGGGGAACGGGGGTCGCATCGTGAATGACCCCAATGAAGCTCTGGGGGTGGCAATTGAAGAGGTCCATCATTGGAGGGTAAGTTATCCTACCCAACCTAACACACACGTGTCTAGTATCTCAATTGTTCACAGACTCTCGAGATTCATGCCCTGTTAGTGTCAGATCAGCAGGAAATAAAATCACCTTTTACCATCATCTGAACACAGAATATTTTAACCTTACTTACCTTGGTGTGTTTATCCATCAGATGATGACTACAATATTATTGAATATTGGTTCAACACTGCCTAATCCTTGTAGTTGAAGCACCTCTGAGCTTGTGTTTCTGAAAACGCTCACGCAACAGAAATGTTTGTATTACTCTAAATGAGCACATGATCTGTGAACTCTCGCTCACGTCAGTTGTGCTCCGTTCCTACAGAAGAAGGCAGCGCTGCGGCCGGCCAAGTCGCCCCTGTTTGTCTGCCCGAAGGCCCTGGCGAACTACGTGTCGTCAGAGAACCCGGTCTACTCGTCGGTACACGGGCTGGCCTCGGGCATCCACATGACGCAGCCGTGGTTCCACAGCGGCATCAGTCGCGAGGAGGCCGTCAGTCTCATCACAGAACACGGCCTTGTCGACGGGTGAGGCAGCGTTGTATGAATACAGTGGAACCTCTCTATTAAGGTCACCCTCAGGACTGGACAAAAGCAACCTAAATGACGTGACCGTATTGGCGGGACTCATTTTGTATATTTTACTGTATACAAAAAAAATTGGGACTGCCAGGGTGACCTTAATTGTGAGGTGGTTGTATTACCGAGGTGACCATAAAGTGAGGTTCCACTGTACTGATTCATGTTAAAAACCTGTGTATGCGTACATACAAACATGCAATAAAAATAATTAGGTTAAAATCAGTTTTTAAAATAATAAACAAGTCTACTAATTTATAGATAAGATAAATGTATTAGTATGTTAAAAGATATCAGTAAGTTTAAGATTGAGATAACATATAAGTAGTTTAAAGATATAAATAAATTAAAGATATAAATATGTTTAAAATATAATTATAAATTTGTTTAGTATATAAATCACCATTGTATGAAATAAAGTGCTCTTGCCCACGTAGACCTGATGGGTTAATTAACCAGTTTATTTCTACGTAGACTTGATGACATGTTTGTGTTGTTGCAGTGTGTTTTTGATGCGGGAGAGCTACTCCCTGCCCGACACGTTTGTCCTGTCTCTCTGTCACAGCCATCACGTCAAACACTGCCAAATCAACAAGGTGATCCATCATCCTGCGCTTTACAAACATCCATGTTCAGAATTAGAGAAATCGCTGGCACTTTGTACCGCTGCGTTACTCTTTTGTGCCATTTTAAATGATACATTAATCAAGTGCACGTATATGTGCAATGCTTTCCTTTGTTTATTATCAAGTCATACTAGTTAATTTTAGCATCTATGTGAATTGAATTTGCCTAGATTTATGGTGGTATATAAATGTACTTTTTTATTATTAAATTAAATTATTATAAAATCTTTCCCTGTTTGCAACTTTGATTTTCACTTAGATATCTGTTCAATAAGTGCTTGATGTTTTAAACTTGTGAAAACAACCTTGTAATATTGTTATTGCCATTAATAACTAGGTGTTGCAGTTGATCACCAAGTGCTGATAATGTTGTTGTTGATCACCAGGTGCTAATAATGTTGTTGATCACCAGGTGGAGAGTGACGGTCAGCTATACTACTCGTTGGACGGCGGTCGCACAAAGTTCCTTGACCTCATCCAGCTGGTTGACTTTTACCAACTGAATGCGGCCGGTCTTCCCACGAGACTCACATACTTCGTCACAAAGCTACTCTAGCAGTGGTCACATGATCAGTTCGTAGACAACTGTATGCTGACTCTGATAGGTCAGATCACGTCACCGTGGTTACGGATGCATCATACACTCATATTGGCCTGCTCAAAAAGTTGCAGGTCATGTGATGATCACATGACCATGGGAATGATAACCACCGTTATTGTCATATGACCGGTGTCGATGACGACTTCAACGCAAAGGACAGACTGTGTATTGACGCAAAATGCTAATCTGTTGTGAATGTGCGACAGGATGTGAATTATGAAACACGGATTTGTGACGTTTCATGCAAAGACATTCGCAATGTGAACTGCTCACTCGGCAGACACAACAAACGAACTATGCTATGAGTAGAGGATGCTTCAGACAGCTTAGTCTCTAGGCTATTTATGCGTATTAATTTATTGTTGCCAGGCCACCTGGTGCTTGTTTTCTACCGCTATTTATGGGTGACTCGCAATGCAAGGAGGTCAGGGGTCGGGTCATTTACTTAAGCCTTATCGCTCCCTGGTGGAGCATTGGCCACAAACGACTCCTTCTGTTGGACACGATTCTGGTGTTGTAATTGCCGTTGTACCCAACCACAGCCTGCTGTCACCTTATCTGCTTCTGTTGCTCTGTGCACCATGTCTCCTCGTCTGTCTTTTGCACTCCCTGTCTTGTTGTCATATCTTGCACTTTTACTTGTTACATCATATCTTGCACATTTACTTGGATTTTCATATTTTGTTAAGCATCATTAAAGCTGCCCTTTCCCAGCCTACCTCTTCCATAGCTATCGGTTTCTCCGTTTATGTTCACTGTACATTGTAGATGTGTGCGGTTTCTTTGGGCTATTGTTCATGCTGTTGATTGTTAACATCTTAGTTTGATTCCAGCGCCGCTGAGCGAGATCATCAGCCAAGTCAGAGCCATCTAGTCGTCTCCACAGTGTCCACTGATGCCATTTACTTTCCTTCTGTTCCTGTTCCTGTGATCCACTCAGTGCCCATCAGAAAGACAAATGTTGACAAGGTACTGCCCTGTCTCACGCTTTCACTTCTCTACATCGAATCTGTCAGTGGTACTCCCTTCATGTATTCCTCAGCCAGTCTAATCCCGGATTCTGTGGTTTTATCAACATCCACACATTCATGGTCTTACTTTATCCTCACATTCCGTGTGCTTTTTCTCCTGTTATACCCCTGTTGTGAGTAGACGTACATGCGCACCCTCCTGCTGGCTTCCTCGTAGCTTTCACAGCAGTGTCATCCTCCTCTCACTTATATATGTGATGTTCAAACTTCTGATCTGTTGAATGCACTGAGCAGTGGACTGGCCTTAGCTTCACCTACAGGCCGGCTCTACCCCCATCACCCTCCGCAGCAAGAGTACAGGGTTGGGGTTTTGGAGGCTAGAGTGGGTTAAGTGGGGTATATCTGGATGGCCCTTAAGGAACATACCCTGTGACCTTGTCTGGAAACCAAAGAGTGATCGTTTAGAACATGATTGTTTTGACAGTCTACAGGTGATGGTGGCAGATTGCAATTGTCGATTTTAAATTGATGTATACAGCGGACGTTCGCTATAAGGACTCATGGTGTCAGGAATATCCCCTAAAAGGAACATATTCCTTATAGCAAACGTCCGCTGTAAAGTGATGTTTTGTAATATGTATATTTTAAATTAAGCACATGTGTCTTGAAGCATTTCAAAAATGTGATACATAGTAATTTATTTTTAATCAAAGTAGGTTTGAGCATAATGTAGGCAATATCAAAAGTTAAGATCGACATTTGCGACTGTGACTTATGAATAGTGAAGGCTGTAGATAGGTATTAGGATAGATTAAAAACAGACATTATTTTTATGGATGCATGGGGGGTTTACTGAGACAAGAATGCCCTTTTGCATTCTCAAAGGTATATAAAACGGGTGGTAAAGAGAATGATTTATGCATTTAAGCAATCCTTTTGTCTTGGCGTACAGAATGTGTGTATGCTGTTTACAAGTACATGCCGGGAGCCTCTTTACTATGTTCGTTTTGACACTTTAAGCAAATCTCAATACGCAACATTTTATGCAGTGCATTTTCGGTGCCAACAAATTATGCAAAACTGTGTATTCAGATTAACACAATGTGGGGTTTATAATTGCATCACCATTTAGTGACCAAGAAGGGTTGGGGTGAATGGGCGACTCTTCAAACTACAGCTACATTGGTACAAGTAGTGTTAACCTAATAGTATATCAGCAACAATAGTTCAACAGACGATACAATTAATTTACTGGCTGTGGCACAGAACGTGTTATTCTGTCAGCGTTGAGTTTGGGGTACAATGAATGTAGCAATGTTCAATGGTGGATGTTTAGTCCATACGAGTGAAGCTGTTTACGTCACCGGATGCTGTAAAAAATCAGTTTGTGATGTCGTCTAATGAACCCAACCTAGCAGCAAATTTTAGAACTGTAGTGTTTCTGTTCATCGTGTTGATAGTCGATTATATTTTCTTTAAGCATCACAGTTGCGACCAAGTCGCGGATCTCATGTTGGCACTAGTATAACTTGTCAGTTAAGTTTCTTCTCTGAATAACGAATCCTTGTTTTACATGCGTGCGTGCGTGCCTAAGCAAGAGAAGTACTTGTAGTTCCAATGTCGAGTTGGAAATAAATAATGCATTTGGTGAGATGCAGATGACCTGACAGTGTTGTTTTTCTTCTCATACACATGTTTAAAACATGTCCCAGTCAGTCGTCTGTCTGGCAAAGACAGCGCATTAGAACACCGCAGACAAATGGGGCCAGTTCACGAGACATTTTTCCTGTTTGGCTTGTCCTCAAAATAAATATTGTGAAATATTTATTGTTTGTAGAGTTCTACAGTCTGTGAGTGGTCTCCTTTTTGTTGTGTCAGTTAAGCTCTCTGGAACATGGGAATCAACTTTACATTTCATTACATGAATATATATGTATATAATCAACATTTAACAAGATTGCTATACAAAATACTTTCAGATTAAAAATGTCACCAATTTATCATATTATGTATACATAAGTGACCCCCTCTTGAGCAGCCCTCTCACCAACGACCCCCATCTTGAGTGACCACTCACCAATGACCCAATCTTGAGTTACCCCCCTCACCAACGACCCCTTCTTGAGCAGCCCACTCACCAACAACCCCCCACTTGAGTAGCCCCTTCACCAACGACCCATTCTTGAGTAGCCCCTTCACCAACGACCCCTTCTTGAGCAGCCCCCTCACCAACAACCTCCCCACTTGAGTAGCCCCTAGGTAGGGTCAGGGTCTAGGTAGGGTCACGGTCCGGATAGGGTTGGGATCTGGATAGGGTCGAGGTCTGGTTAGGGTCAAGGTCAGGATAGAGTCATGGTCTTAATAGGGTCAAGGTCTGGATAGGGTCCGGGTCTGGACAGGGTCAAGATAGGGTGAGGGTCTGGATAGGGTCGGGGTCTGGACAGGGTAACTCGGCCAAAGACCATCCATCGGTCACTTGATACGACTGCTCCAATGCATGGGTCAATGACACAAGAGTTTTGTAAAAGTACAAAAAGCATATACGTTATATAATAAATAATTTAATTGAATAAGACGCTTACACAAAAATAATGTGACTTTGGCACTTATAGCAATATTAGTACATGGAAAGAATGATATGAAATACATGTAATGCTTCAATCGATCAGTTCAATCAATACAATAATGGATACAATTTGTTGTTAATTATCGGGCACGAGGAAGAAGCAAAGACAAGCACTGTCTTATGAGAACGGCCATTACTTGAAGCATGAACACCGACCAACACAGGCATTCTTATAACAATGTGTCACTTTGGACCGTGTGCATGGGTGTGGTGTGTGTATATGTTTGGTGTGTCTGTGTGTGTGTGTGGGGGGGTAAGGAACTGGACAAGCAGAGGATGTATATATGGACATAACTTCAAACGAACCTAGCAGTGAATTATTACATTTGCTGAAAATAACCATGACTAGTTGAAGCTGAAAGTACAACAAAATACAGTTCCAAGTTTGTGTTGTGCTCAGTGATGACAGTACATGCACCTGCACACACAGTCACTTTGTACATGTAATCATACATGTCACTTTGTACATGTATGCATACATGTCACTTTGTACATGTATGCATACTTACTGCTGGATACATTTATAGGGCACACAGGGATCTATATATATACAGACAGTAGAACATGCATGCACCTTAATTAACATTATTATATATCATATATATAAACATATGTCTCTATGTAGTCAAAGTACACACACTTGTGTGTTATTGTGCTTGTAGTTGGCACTGATTACTTTATAAGCTGAAGTAATGCAGTACTTCAGGGCCAGTCTGGTTGCATCCCCTCCCCGGCGCCGAGGTCTACTCGCCTTTTTCTACTCACTCACTTGTTTGCATTACTGACGACGCATCTCAAAAACACAACATAATTACAGTTATGTACTTACATGTACTTAACATGCTTTTCTAACTGTTGGAGATAGATGCAAACAGTAACTCTCCAGAGGGCGCCACTGAGAGCAAGTTTCAGACCGAATGCTACTGCCCGAGGTTCATTGCTCTAAAGCTAGGTGTCATAACTGTGCCATATCAATTATATTATATCAAAAATAGATAAACGAGCAAAAAATGAACTCGGAACACGTCCAAAACATGAAATTCTGCGATCGCTAGCACCCTCATGGCTTGTCCTGTCCCGACGATCTTGGTACCATTTGAAAGGATGTACTTTCTTTTATTATAGCATTGTCTAGACTTCCTGGTAACCTTTTATAGAACACCTATAAACGGACCTACAATCATGCCGTTTACGGTGTTCTGTGCGGTTCCGAACGATGTTGTCGGCGGGTACTCAGTACACTAATCTTCCGATTGCTGCGCTGTTTTTCTCAGTTGCATAGGTTCAGACATGTGCATTTCACCATTTCTGATTCCATGTTATAAGGTCCACCCACTTTTAAACAGCGGCGATACCGACGTGCTTTGATGGCAGCGAAACCGATATATCTCTACGTTGGCGTGATGTCACAATATCATAAGCCAACAGAGAATAAGGGTCAAAATTTGTTGCATTGGTTGATGTACGTGATTGTGTTGTCACGCCTACTTTGAATATTTCAGTTTAGCCGCCGTTTAAAAGCTTGTAGCATGAAATCAGATAATGGTGCCTCAATCGGTACAGCGGTGAACTGTGTCGACAAAACAACATCTTTCACAGTGTCTATGACACCAGAAACGGCACGGTTGTAAGACCTTTTATTTAGGAACTATTATAGGAAACCAGTTATATGGTTGAATATCAGAAAGTATAAGCTTTCAAACGATATCAAGATTGTTGGGATCGGACAAACTATAATGGAACTAGCAATCGTTCAAGAAAGCGTTTTTGGATGTGTTTCATTTTTCGCTCGCTTATCTATTTTTTTATTATATGTAATAAAAGTGTGTCATTGGTTCTAAATGTATCTTTTGTATAAATAGAACAAGTATAAACCTTTCTGTGCTCAAATCTAAAAAATATACAATTATGGCCAACTTGATTAAAGATAGATCGTAGTGGGTTTACAATGTCATGTCTACGTCTCTGTAGAGACTGTCTTGTCACTTGGTCAATGCGTCAATGGCGCACTTCACTCGACTCTCGAGTCAAGGTCAGGAAGTGATCAAGATCCTGGACTGCCGCTGATGTCTTCCGCAGCACGTCATGGATCATGTCAAAGTTCACTTCCTGTGTCTGGGTACAGTCAGACTGGTCACTGGTCGCCACGGCAACTGTGTGTGTGTTGTGTCCAGTGTGTCCACTCTCAAGAAGGTCTGGCAGTGGTCAAGGAAGTATCAGACGTATGTAGATGTCTAACCTCCGCAAGATCTATACAAAGAGTATTCTCAGCAGCGTGAAGCAGTTGTTCTGTTCAATATCTAACACATAAACCCCGGCAACAAGTGGACAAGGAACCCTTTGGCTTATCAACAGTCCAACTTTTGTTTTTATTCCTGTGACACCTGCCCTTATAGCATTGACACAGTCAGTAGATAAAGTGCTCATTCATTTATAATCCTCTCACTGTGTGGGAATGAAGACTAAGTTCTATCTGACCTACGCTTTTCCTTCACTAACATTACTTCTATCTGATCTACACTTTTCCTTCACTAACATTACTTCTATCTGATCTACACTTTTCCTTCACTAACATTACTTCTATCTGATCTACACATTTCCTTCACTAACATTACTTCTATGTGACCTACACTTTTCCTTCA
This sequence comes from Paraescarpia echinospica, assembly GCA_020002185.1. Classification (NCBI taxonomy): domain Eukaryota; kingdom Metazoa; phylum Annelida; class Polychaeta; order Sabellida; family Siboglinidae; genus Paraescarpia; species Paraescarpia echinospica. The sequence continues at coordinate 71,187,479 of CM034531.1, forward strand.
CTAACATTACTTCTATCTGATCTACACATTTCCTTCACTAACATTACTTCTATCTGACCTACACTTTTCCTTCACTAACATTACTTCTATCTGATCTACACTTTTCCTTCACTAACAATACTTCTATCTGATCTACACATTTCCTACACTAACATTACTTCTATCTGATCTACACTTTTCCTTCACTAACATTACTTCTATCTGACCTACGCATTTCCTTCACTAACATTACTTCTATCTGACCTACGCATTTCCTTCACTAACATTACTTCTATCTGATCTACATTTTTCCTTCACTAACATTACTTCTATCTGATCTACACTTTTCCTTCACTGACATTACTTCTATCTGATCTACACATTTCCTTCACTGACATTACTTCTATCTCATCTACACTTTTCCTTCACTAACATTACTTCTATCTGACCTACACTTTTCCTTCATTAACATTACTTCTATCTGACCTACACTTTTCCTTCACTAACATTACTTCTATCTGACCTACGCTTTTCCTTCACTAACATTACTTCTATCTGACCTACGCTTTTTCTTCACTAACATTACTTCTATCTGACCTACGCTTTTCCTTCACTAACATTACTTCTATCTGACCTACGCTTTTCCTTCACTAACATTACTATCTGATCTGACCTACGCTTTTCCTTCACTAACATTACTTCTATCTGACCTACGCTTTTCCTTCACTAACATTACTTCTATCTGACCTACGCTTTTCCTTCACTAACATTACTTCTATCTGACCTACGCTTTTCCTTCATTAACATTACTTCTATCTGACCTACGCTTTTCCTTCACTAACATTACTTGTATCTGACCTACGCTTTTCCTTCACTAACATTACTTCTATCCGACCTACACTTTTCCTTCACTAACATTACTTCTATCTGATCTACACATTTCCTTCACTAACATTACTTCTATCTGAACCTACACTTTTCCTTCACTAACATTACTTCTATCCGATCTACACTTTTCCTTCACTAACATTACTTCTATCCGATCTACACATTTCCTTCAATAACATTACTTCTATCCGACCTACACTTTTCCTTCACTAACATTACTTCTATCTGATCTACACTTTTCCTTCACTAACATTACTTCTATCTGATCTACACTTTTCCTTCACTAACATTAGTACTATCTGATCTATACATTTCCTTCACTAACATTACTTTTATCTGACCTACACTTTTCCTTCACTAACATTACTTCTATCTGACCTACGCTTTTCCTTCACTAACATTACTTCTATCTGACCTACACTTTTCCTTCACTAACATTACTTCTATCTGACCTACGCTTTTCCTTCACTAACATTACTTCTATCTGATCTACACTTTTCCTTCACTAACATTACTTCTATCTAAACAACACTGTTAATTCACTAAAACTACTTCTATCTGATATGCTGTAACAATTCTAGTTTGTTACACCTGCGGTAACAATTTTAGATATGCTGTAACAATTCTAGTTTGTTACACCTGCTGTAACAATTTTAGATATGCTGTAACAATTCTAGTTTATTACACCTGCTATAACCATTCTGGTTTGTTACACCTGCTGTAACAATCCTGGTTTGTTACACATGTTGTAACAAGTCAGGTTTGTTACACCTGCATTAACAATTCTGGTTTGTTACACCTGCTGTAACAATTCTAGTTTGTTACACCTGTTGTAATTATTCTAGTTTGTGTACACTTGCTGTAACAATTCTCGTTTGATGCATCTGCTGTAACACTTCAAATTTGTTACACGTGTTGTAACAATGTTAGTTTGTTACACACGTTTGTTACACATGATGTAACAATGCTAGCTTATTACACATATTGTAACAGTTCTAGTTTGTTACACCTGCTGTAACAATTCTAGTTTGCTACACATATTGTAACAATGTTAGTTTGGTATACCTGTTGTAACAATGCTAGTTTGTTGCACCTGCTGTAACAATTCTAGTTTGCTACGCCTGCTGTAACAATTCTAGTTTTTTACGCCTGCTGTATAAATGCTAGTTTTGTACGCCTCCTGTAACAATGCTAGTTTGTTATGCCTGCTGTAAGAATGCTAGCTTGTTACGTCTGCTATAACAATGCTAGTTTGTTATGCCTGCTGTAAGAATGCTAGTTTGTTATGCCTGCTGTAAGAATGCTAGTTTGTTACACATGCTGTAACAATGCTAGTTTGTTATGCCTGCTGTAACAATGCTAGTTTGTTATGCCTGCTGTAACAATGCTAGTTTGTAATGCCTGCTGTAACAATGCTAATTTGTTATGCCTGCTGTAAGAATGCTAGCTTGTTACGTCTGCTATAACAATGCTAGTTTGTTATGCCTGCTGTAAGAATGCTAGCTTGTTACGTCTGCTATAACAATGCTAGTTTGTTATGCCTGCTGTAAGAATGCTAGTTTGTTATGCCTGCTGTAAGAATGCTAGTTTGTTACACATGATGTAACAATGCTAGTTTGTTATGCCTGCTGTAACAATGCTAGTTTGTAATGCCTGCTGTAACAATGCTAATTTGTTATGCCTGCTGTAAGAATGCTAGCTTGTTACGTCTGCTATAACAATGCTAGTTTGTTATGCCTGCTGTAAGAATGCTAGTTTGTTACACATGATGTAACAATGCTAGTTTGTTATGCCTGCTGTAACAATGCTAGTTTGTAATGCCTGCTGTAACAATGCTAATTTGTTATGCCTGCTGTAAGAATGCTAGCTTGTTACGTCTGCTATAACAATGCTAGTTTGTTATGCCTGCTGTAAGAATGCTAGCTTGTTACGTCTGCTATAACAATGCTAGTTTGTTATGCCTGCTGTAAGAATGCTAGTTTGTTATGCCTGCTGTAAGAATGCTAGTTTGTTACACATGATGTAACAATGCTAGTTTGTTATGCCTGCTGTAACAATGCTAGTTTGTAATGCCTGCTGTAACAATGCTAATTTGTTATGCCTGCTGTAAGAATGCTAGCTTGTTACGTCTGCTATAACAATGCTAGTTTGTTATGCCTGCTGTAAGAATGCTAGTTTGTTACACCCCTCAGCTGAGGTTCCTAAGGATTGAGGTGCAATAAAAGTTTTTTATTATATAATAGTACGGACACCCTGTGGACACCATGCGGACACCCTGTGGACATCCTGTAAGGTTCTAGTTCTACCAAACATCAAGAAACCAAGAGCTGGCGCCACTCAAGGATACAGTTGAAGCAGCGAATCTTCTTCAGTTCGGTATCGACCGACGCCCTCCTGTCAGGGTCATAGGATGAGTCCTTGTAGTACAGGTACCGCTCACTAGGGGAGCTGTTTACCCAGCCCGCCCAGTCGGTGGCTGCCGCAACATATCTGAAACATGTCATAATCATTGCAATGTCTTGACAACATTAACATGGGGGAGGAAGAGATGACTAATTGTATAATAATACACATCTGCCTCCAACACAAGTCTCGCCATTTTATTCTTGCTGAGGCAGAATTATAACATGTAACACTACTAACAAATTACATTTTAGATAAAGAAATATATAACAATAATTATCAAGACTACTATCGCAGTAAATTAAAATTGACAATAAATAATATATCATTAGAAACAACTTAAATCACAACTTTAAAATACATACTATTATTTAACTTATTTTTTAAACTCAAAGTAAGTAGCATTAGTCCGTAATCACCATAAATATTTCCAGATTTCAATAGTAAATCACATTTAGAAAGAACCTGTGACACAGCCTTAGTACACGTCACAATTGTTAGCGTCACCACGGCACTTTACCACTCACTTGGTGTAGACGCCTGGACTGTCCACTTGGACCATGTGGTAGTGACCAGAGGGCAGCAACAGCCGACAGACTCCCTTGGGCAGCTCCGTCCACTCACTGGTCACTGTGGAAACCTATGTCACACATACACACTGATCACTGCGGAAATCTACATCACACATACACAGTGGTCACTGAGGAAACCTACGACATATACACACTGGTCACTGTGGGAACATATGTCAGACATACACACTGATCACTGTGGGAACCTATGTCACACATACACACTGGTCACTGTGGGAACCTATGTCACACATACACACTGGTCACTGTGGGAACATATGTCACACATACACACTGGTCACTGAGGAAACCTACGACACATACACACTGGTCACTGCGGGAACATATGTCAGACATACACACTGGTCACTGCGGGAACCTACGTCACACATACACATTGGTCACTGCGGAAACCTACGTCACATATAAACACTGGTCACTGCAGAAACCTATGTCACACATACACACTGATCACTGTGGGAACCTATGTCACACATACACACTGGTCACTGTGGGAACATATGTCACACATACACACTGGTCACTGCGGAATCCTACGTCTCACACACACACACTGGTCACTGCGGAATCCTACGTCACACATACACACGGGTCACTGCGAGAACCTACGTCACACATACACACTGGTCACTGCGAGAACCTACGTCACACAAACACTGGTCACTGCAAGAACCTACGTCAC
>CM034531.1:71193023-71291099 GCA_020002185.1 Paraescarpia echinospica
TTGGTGAGATGCAGATGACCTGACAGTGTTGTTTTTCTTCTCATACACATGTTTAAAACATGTCCCAGTCAGTCGTCTGTCTGGCAAAGACAGCGCATTAGAACACCGCAGACAAATGGGGCCAGTTCACGAGACATTTTTCCTGTTTGGCTTGTCCTCAAAATAAATATTGTGAAATATTTATTGTTTGTAGAGTTCTACAGTCTGTGAGTGGTCTCCTTTTTGTTGTGTCAGTTAAGCTCTCTGGAACATGGGAATCAACTTTACATTTCATTACATGAATATATATGTATATAATCAACATTTAACAAGATTGCTATACAAAATACTTTCAGATTAAAAATGTCACCAATTTATCATATTATGTATACATAAGTGACCCCCTCTTGAGCAGCCCTCTCACCAACGACCCCCATCTTGAGTGACCACTCACCAATGACCCAATCTTGAGTTACCCCCCTCACCAACGACCCCTTCTTGAGCAGCCCACTCACCAACAACCCCCCACTTGAGTAGCCCCTTCACCAACGACCCATTCTTGAGTAGCCCCTTCACCAACGACCCCTTCTTGAGCAGCCCCCTCACCAACAACCTCCCCACTTGAGTAGCCCCTAGGTAGGGTCAGGGTCTAGGTAGGGTCACGGTCCGGATAGGGTTGGGATCTGGATAGGGTCGAGGTCTGGTTAGGGTCAAGGTCAGGATAGAGTCATGGTCTTAATAGGGTCAAGGTCTGGATAGGGTCCGGGTCTGGACAGGGTCAAGATAGGGTGAGGGTCTGGATAGGGTCGGGGTCTGGACAGGGTAACTCGGCCAAAGACCATCCATCGGTCACTTGATACGACTGCTCCAATGCATGGGTCAATGACACAAGAGTTTTGTAAAAGTACAAAAAGCATATACGTTATATAATAAATAATTTAATTGAATAAGACGCTTACACAAAAATAATGTGACTTTGGCACTTATAGCAATATTAGTACATGGAAAGAATGATATGAAATACATGTAATGCTTCAATCGATCAGTTCAATCAATACAATAATGGATACAATTTGTTGTTAATTATCGGGCACGAGGAAGAAGCAAAGACAAGCACTGTCTTATGAGAACGGCCATTACTTGAAGCATGAACACCGACCAACACAGGCATTCTTATAACAATGTGTCACTTTGGACCGTGTGCATGGGTGTGGTGTGTGTATATGTTTGGTGTGTCTGTGTGTGTGTGGGGGGGGGGGTAAGGAACTGGACAAGCAGAGGATGTATATATGGACATAACTTCAAACGAACCTAGCAGTGAATTATTACATTTGCTGAAAATAACCATGACTAGTTGAAGCTGAAAGTACAACAAAATACTGTTCCAAGTTTGTGTTGTGCTCAGTGATGACAGTACATGCACCTGCACACACAGTCACACATGTCACTTTGTACATGTAATCATACATGTCACTTTGTACATGTATGCATACATGTCACTTTGTACATGTATGCATACTTACTGCTGGATACATTTATAGGGCACACAGGGATCTATATATATACAGACAGTAGAACATGCATGCACCTTAATTAACATTATTATATATCATATATATAAACATATGTCTCTATGTAGTCAAAGTACACACACTTGTGTGTTATTGTGCTTGTAGTTGGCACTGATTACTTTATAAGCTGAAGTAATGCAGTACTTCAGGGCCAGTCTGGTTGCATCCCCTCCCCGGCGCCGAGGTCTACTCGCCTTTTTCTACTCACTCACTTGTTTGCATTACTGACGACGCATCTCAAAAACACAACATAATTACAGTTATGTACTTACATGTACTTAACATGCTTTTCTAACTGTTGGAGATAGATGCAAACAGTAACTCTCCAGAGGGCGCCACTGAGAGCAAGTTTCAGACCGAATGCTACTGCCCGAGGTTCATTGCTCTAAAGCTAGGTGTCATAACTGTGCCATATCAATTATATTATATCAAAAATAGATAAACGAGCAAAAAATGAACTCGGAACACGTCCAAAACATGAAATTCTGCGATCGCTAGCACCCTCATGGCTTGTCCTGTCCCGACGATCTTGGTACCATTTGAAAGGATGTACTTTCTTTTATTATAGCATTGTCTAGACTTCCTGGTAACCTTTTATAGAACACCTATAAACGGACCTACAATCATGCCGTTTACGGTGTTCTGTGCGGTTCCGAACGATGTTGTCGGCGGGTACTCAGTACACTAATCTTCCGATTGCTGCGCTGTTTTTCTCAGTTGCATAGGTTCAGACATGTGCATTTCACCATTTCTGATTCCATGTTATAAGGTCCACCCACTTTTAAACAGCGGCGATACCGACGTGCTTTGATGGCAGCGAAACCGATATATCTCTACGTTGGCGTGATGTCACAATATCATAAGCCAACAGAGAATAAGGGTCAAAATTTGTTGCATTGGTTGATGTACGTGATTGTGTTGTCACGCCTACTTTGAATATTTCAGTTTAGCCGCCGTTTAAAAGCTTGTAGCATGAAATCAGATAATGGTGCCTCAATCGGTACAGCGGTGAACTGTGTCGACAAAACAACATCTTTCACAGTGTCTATGACACCAGAAACGGCACGGTTGTAAGACCTTTTATTTAGGAACTATTATAGGAAACCAGTTATATGGTTGAATATCAGAAAGTATAAGCTTTCAAACGATATCAAGATTGTTGGGATCGGACAAACTATAATGGAACTAGCAATCGTTCAAGAAAGCGTTTTTGGATGTGTTTCATTTTTCGCTCGCTTATCTATTTTTTTATTATATGTAATAAAAGTGTGTCATTGGTTCTAAATGTATCTTTTGTATAAATAGAACAAGTATAAACCTTTCTGTGCTCAAATCTAAAAAATATACAATTATGGCCAACTTGATTAAAGATAGATCGTAGTGGGTTTACAATGTCATGTCTACGTCTCTGTAGAGACTGTCTTGTCACTTGGTCAATGCGTCAATGGCGCACTTCACTCGACTCTCGAGTCAAGGTCAGGAAGTGATCAAGATCCTGGACTGCCGCTGATGTCTTCCGCAGCACGTCATGGATCATGTCAAAGTTCACTTCCTGTGTCTGGGTACAGTCAGACTGGTCACTGGTCGCCACGGCAACTGTGTGTGTGTTGTGTCCAGTGTGTCCACTCTCAAGAAGGTCTGGCAGTGGTCAAGGAAGTATCAGACGTATGTAGATGTCTAACCTCCGCAAGATCTATACAAAGAGTATTCTCAGCAGCGTGAAGCAGTTGTTCTGTTCAATATCTAACACATAAACCCCGGCAACAAGTGGACAAGGAACCCTTTGGCTTATCAACAGTTCACTAACATTACTTCTATCTGATCTACACATTTCCTTCACTAACATTACTTCTATCTGACCTACACTTTTCCTTCACTAACATTACTTCTATCTGATCTACACTTTTCCTTCACTAACAATACTTCTATCTGATCTACACATTTCCTACACTAACATTACTTCTATCTGATCTACACTTTTCCTTCACTAACATTACTTCTATCTGACCTACGCATTTCCTTCACTAACATTACTTCTATCTGACCTACGCATTTCCTTCACTAACATTACTTCTATCTGATCTACATTTTTCCTTCACTAACATTACTTCTATCTGATCTACACTTTTCCTTCACTGACATTACTTCTATCTGATCTACACATTTCCTTCACTGACATTACTTCTATCTCATCTACACTTTTCCTTCACTAACATTACTTCTATCTGACCTACACTTTTCCTTCATTAACATTACTTCTATCTGACCTACACTTTTCCTTCACTAACATTACTTCTATCTGACCTACGCTTTTCCTTCACTAACATTACTTCTATCTGACCTACGCTTTTTCTTCACTAACATTACTTCTATCTGACCTACGCTTTTCCTTCACTAACATTACTTCTATCTGACCTACGGTTTTCCTTCACTAACATTACTTCTATCTGACCTACGCTTTTCCTTCACTAACATTACTTCTATCTGACCTACGCTTTTCCTTCACTAACATTACTTCTATCTGACCTACACTTTTCCTTCACTAACATTACTTCTATCTGACCTACACTTTTCCTTCACTAACATTACTTCTATCTGACCTACGCTTTTCCTTCACTAACATTACTTCTATCTGATCTACACTTTTCCTTCACTATCATCACTTCTATCTGACCTATGCTTTTCCTTCACTAACATTACTTCTATCTGACCTACGCTTTTCCTTCACTAACATTACTTCTATCTGACCTACGCTTTTCCTTCACTAACATTACTTCTATCTGACCTACGCTTTTTCTTCACTAACATTACTTCTATCTGACCTACACTTTTCCTTCACTAACATTACTTCTATCTGACCTACGCTTTTCCTTCACTAACATTACTTCTATCTGATCTACACTTTTCCTTCACTATCATCACTTCTATCTGACCTATGCTTTTCCTTCACTAACATTACTTCTATCTGACCTACGCTTTTCCTTCACTAACATTACTTCTATCTGACCTACGCTTTTCCTTCACTAACATTACTTCTATCTGACCTACGCTTTTCCTTCATTAACATTACTTCTATCTGACCTACGCTTTTCCTTCACTAACATTACTTGTATCTGACCTACGCTTTTCCTTCACTAACATTACTTCTATCCGACCTACACTTTTCCTTCACTAACATTACTTCTATCTGATCTACACATTTCCTTCACTAACATTACTTCTATCTGACCTACACTTTTCCTTCACTAACATTACTTCTATCCGATCTACACTTTTCCTTCACTAACATTACTTCTATCCGATCTACACATTTCCTTCAATAACATTACTTCTATCCGACCTACACTTTTCCTTCACTAACATTACTTCTATCTGATCTACACTTTTCCTTCACTAACATTACTTCTATCTGATCTACACTTTTCCTTCACTAACATTAGTACTATCTGATCTATACATTTCCTTCACTAACATTACTTTTATCTGACCTACACTTTTCCTTCACTAACATTACTTCTATCTGACCTACGCTTTTCCTTCACTAACATTACTTCTATCTGACCTACACTTTTCCTTCACTAACATTACTTCTATCTGACCTACGCTTTTCCTTCACTAACATTACTTCTATCTGATCTACACTTTTCCTTCACTAACATTACTTCTATCTAAACAACACTGTTAATTCACTAAAACTACTTCTATCTGATATGCTGTAACAATTCTAGTTTGTTACACCTGCGGTAAATTTTTTAGATATGCTGTAACAATTCTAGTTTGTTACACCTGCTGTAACAAGTTTAGATATGCTGTAACAATTCTAGTTTATTACACCTGCTATAACCATTCTGGTTTGTTACACCTGCTGTAACAATCCTGGTTTGTTACACATGTTGTAACAAGTCAGGTTTGTTACACCTGCATTAACAATTCTGGTTTGTTACACCTGCTGTAACAATTCTAGTTGGTTACACCTGTTGTAATTATTCTAGTTTGTGTACACTTGCTGTAACAATTCTCGTTTGATGCATCTGCTGTAACACTTCAAATTTGTTACACGTGTTGTAACAATGTTAGTTTGTTACACACGTTGTAACAATGTTGGTTTGTTACACATGATGTAACAATGCTAGCTTATTACACATATTGTAACAGTTCTAGTTTGTTACACCTGCTGTAACAATTCTAGTTTGCTACACATATTGTAACAATGTTAGTTTGGTATACCTGTTGTAACAATGCTAGTTTGTTGCACCTGCTGTAACAATTCTAGTTTGCTACGCCTGCTGTAACAATTCTAGTTTTTTACGCCTGCTGTATAAATGCTAGTTTTGTACGCCTCCTGTAACAATGCTAGTTTGTTATGCCTGCTGTAAGAATGCTAGCTTGTTACGTCTGCTATAACAATGCTAGTTTGTTATGCCTGCTGTAAGAATGCTAGTTTGTTATGCCTGCTGTAAGAATGCTAGTTTGTTATGCCTGCTGTAAGAATGCTAGCTTGTTACGTCTGCTATAACAATGCTAGTTTGTTATGCCTGCTGTAAGAATGCTAGTTTGTTATGCCTGCTGTAAGAATGCTAGTTTGTTACACATGATGTAACAATGCTAGTTTGTTATGCCTGCTGTAACAATGCTAGTTTGTAATGCCTGCTGTAACAATGCTAATTTGTTATGCCTGCTGTAAGAATGCTAGCTTGTTACGTCTGCTATAACAATGCTAGTTTGTTATGCCTGCTGTAAGAATGCTAGTTTGTTACACCCCTCAGCTGAGGTTCCTAAGGATTGAGGTGCAATAAAAGTTTATTATTATATAATAGTACGGACACCCTGTGGACACCGTGCGGACACCATGCGGACACCCTGTGGACATCCTGTAAGGTTCTAGTTCTACCAAACATCAAGAAACCAAGAGCTGGCGCCACTCAAGGATACAGTTGAAGCAGCGAATCTTCTTCAGTTCGGTATCGACCGACGCCCTCCTGTCAGGGTCATAGGATGAGTCCTTGTAGTACAGGTACCGCTCACTAGGGGAGCTGTTTACCCAGCCCGCCCAGTCGGTGGCTGCCGCAACGTATCTGAAACATGTCATAATCATTGCAATGTCTTGACAACATTAACATGGGGGAGGAAGAGATGACTAATTGTACAATAATACACATCTGCCTCCAACACAAGTCTCGCCATTTTATTCTTGCTGAGGCAGAATTATAACATGTAACACTACTAACAAATTACATTTTAGATAAAGAAATATATAATAATAATTATCAAGACTACTATCGCAGTAAATTAAAATTGACATTAATAATATATCATTAGAAACAACTTAAATCACAACTTTAAAATACATACTATTATTTAACTTATTTTTAAAACTCAAAGTAGCATTAGTCCGTAATCACCATAAATATTTCCAGATTTCAATAGTAAATCACATTTAGAAAGAACCTGTGACACAGCCTCAGTACACGTCACAATTGTTAGCGTCACCACGGCACTTTACCACTCACTTGGTGTAGACGCCTGGACTGTCCACTTGGACCATGTGGTAGTGACCAGAGGGCAGCAACAGCCGACAGACTCCCTTGGGCAGCTCCGTCCACTCACTGGTCACTGTGGAAACCTATGTCACACATACACACTGATCACTGCGGAAATCTACATCACACATACACAGTGGTCACTGAGGAAACCTACGACATATACACACTGGTCACTGTGGGAACATATGTCAGACATACACACTGATCACTGTGGGAACCTATGTCACACATACACACTGGTCACTGTGGGAACATATGTCACACATACACACTGGTCACTGAGGAAACCTACGACACATACACACTGGTCACTGCGGGAACATATGTCAGACATACACACTGGTCACTGCGGGAACCTACGTCACACATACACATTGGTCACTGCGGAAACCTACATCACATATAAACACTGGTCACTGCAGAAACCTATGTCACACATACACTGATCACTGTGGGAACCTATGTCACACATACACACTGGTAACTGTGGGAACATATGTCACACATACACACTGGTCACTGCGGAATCCTACGTCACACACACACACTGGTCACTGCGGAATCCTACGTCACACATACACACGGGTAACTGCGAGAACCTACGTCACACATACACACTGGTCACTGCGAGAACCTACGTCACACAAACACTGGTCACTGCAAGAACCTACGTCACACATACACACTGGTCACTGCGGAATCCTACGTCACACATACACACTGGTCACTGCGAGAACCTACGTCACACATACACACTGGTCACTGTGGGAACATATGTCACACATACACACTGGTCACTGCGGGAACATATGTCACACATACACACTGGTCACTGCGGAAACCTTGTGTTAATTATGACACATTAAATTAAACATCCTATAAATTAATAGTTATCTATGCAGTTACTAAATCTGTCTTGTTTGTTAGTTCTCACCACCATGTCACTGTGTTTGCGACACATCCCGAGGCGGTGTTGGAAGTCGGCGTACATGTCAAGACAAGTGCGGTCCGGAAACACAATGCGCACGTGACCACTAGAGTGCGCTGTGAACCGCCCGACTGCTGGAATGTCACATTCCTCAAGCAGGACTGAGGCCAGGGGCGGGGCAAGGTCGACCTGCTTCGTCTGAAATACACATCTAGGTCACTGAGAGGTCAGTAGTCTGAGAGAGAGGAGGAAGAAATAACACTTTAGATAAGTTAATCGAATAAACATAACTAAAATTTGCTGAATGTTTTTAATTTTAACTAACAAACTCTGCACTGATTTAATTAATTAATTGGTATTACGTAATTAACATCCACACATTTTTGGGGTGTTTATTACAAAAAGTTGCATTTTTATCTGATAATATATGATGATTTATAACATGTCTACAATTTTCAAATCCACCACCATACACTTTTTAAATCCATCATAATTTAAAATGTCTGTTTCTTCCATCTCTATACAATCCACTGCAAATTATAATTATTCATTTCTAAAACGTCTCCCACTCGCCTGCCAGCATACAGCGCCATCTGGTGGTAGAAGCTGCAGGTTTTCACCGTGGACTTGTCTCACGAATCTGAAGACAAGACCTGTATATAACTACATATGACAGCATATGATTGCGAATGGCTGTGTAACAGAAAAGGTAAGTTATAATGTGCAAATGAACCAAAAGTGACATAATTTAATATTGCAGATAGCACCTTAATATTTAAACTTTGTAGTTGGGACCAAGACCAATACAGGATATTGCTAAGACAAAAGATTTATTCAGAATTATTCCATTTATACAGGTATAAATATTGCATGCGACACTGTGGCACTCTAAACAGGATGTGTTGTCCCAGCCCCATAATTATTTATAATTACTATAAAGTAAAGCATGCGTCTGTTCTCTGTCAGTTTCGCGTGGATGGAACGCTAATTTGTAGGTATGCTAGAGGACCCATTAGGGTGGTTCACGGATTTACAATTGTAAATTTCACCTGGTGATTGGGATCTACGGCGAAAATGGAACATCAGTGCCGCCTATCACAGATCACATCAGCATTCAGTGATGGCCAATGAGTGGCAGGGTTGTCAAGTAACAAACACAAGGCACTATTAATAAAACTGTAGCTATTTAAGCGCATCATAAATTTCTCTGATCTAGAGGTGGCTTTATCTAGAACATATTAATAAGTGTCCTTTCTCACCAAGCAAAGAAACTCTGCTAGTTATACATAATTGTTGTTACAAATCGTGTGCAATTCAACGCAGTAAACCCAAACTGACATGAGAAAAAGGAACACTGAGTGGTGACATCTAGTGATCACTTTCGAAGATAAAAATAATAATTCTGCGATGACTTTTGGAGTTGCTACATTGGCACAAGCAATGTTGTGAGAGAGAGAGACAGACAGCCCCACCTTGTGGCTGTGGCGAGGAGCCTGGCAATGGAGTAGGGTAAGCCAGGGACATGGGGCGGGGGGCTGTCCACCGAGTACATCCGCTCCTCTACCTAAAACACCCCAATTCTTACTTAACATGCCACTGTCACTGACACAGTATTCTGTTCAAGATTGCACAACAGGGGTAATGTGAGACTTTCCAGTTACTGCTGTGCATATATCACGAGAGGGGTAGATTAGATGGTGGTTAACTACACTTCTAATAATTTTCACATTGCTAATAAACACTGTAAAATTTAATTTAATCACAGTTTGTTTTATTCAATCAATCAAATTGTGGTCAAACAACATATCAATATGCCTTAAAAAACAGTTTTTCCCAGCTTGACCAAAATGGTGACAAAACCCAATTTACCCCATTTTGGTTGTTGACAACCCCACATTGACCTACTTTGCCGTTCTTGTGAATGAAGTGTTTGAAGAACCCAGCAGTCATCCCTGTTGACCGCAGTACACTGTCGTCTCCCGGGTACACCTCTATACTGGAAGGCACTGACCGCAGCAGTCTAGTCACAACACAATGTATCATGTTATACTTCTACAGTGGACAATACAAAGTGTATCATGTTACACCTCTAAAGTGGACGACACAAAGTGTATCGTGTTACATCTTTACAATGGACAACTCAAAGTGTATCTTGTTACAGCTCTATAGTGAATGACACAAAGTATATCATGTTACACTTTTACAATGTATATTACAACTGCACCAATGAATTGGTTGTTACACCAGGCTGCTTACACATGGATTATAACTGTAATTATGAGTTAGCTGTTACTCTCAGACATGTTACATGCATATTACAAATGTAATGATGACGAGTTGCTTGTTACACTGGGGATGCTACATGTTGATAAGAAGTGTAATTATGGTAAGCTGGATATTACACTGAGACAGGTCACACATAGAACTCCATGACAGAGGATATATCTACCACCAGCCTAGGCATTTATACTTCAACTGTATCTTTACAAATAATTCACATTAATTATAACTTTTAGTTCAGCAAATAAAAAAATATTTTAAAACAAACCTGTAGATGACTCCGTGGGAACACACGACCTTGAGTCGACCTCCGTAATACACCTCATTGCCACCAGATGGCAGTGCTGTGTCGTCATTCCTCCACCGATGCAGCTGTTGTGAGGCGCAGTTGAGGGGCAACGCTTGCAGAACCCTGGTGACAACACACATAACTAACTCCTTAGTCTTCCAGTCCTCCACCAGACTGGTAATCACCTCCGACGATTCTTCATTTCCATTTCCCGCAGCCAAATTCTTCTTTTCACCATTGTCTGTCAACGAGAGACTTGCCAATGACTCGACATCGTTGGTTGCCATGGAAATGTGGCTGAGGAGTAGCTCCACTGGGTGGCGCCAGTGGTCGGGGTAGTCCACAATCGAGTGGTGCTGGGCTGTCCAGACGTACATCCGACACGGTCCTGTCACAATGACCGCAGCCTCATCACCACACTCACCACCAGGGGGAGCTGCAACACAAGAACTAGTCACATCTGGTTCAACTAATACATGGTGCAGTGCACTGTGGGACATGATGTCAGTATGGTGGTACTTTCCCTGCCTTACAGTGTGTCTATGACTCTCAACAGGTTCAAATATTTACTGATATGAACTCCCAAAATACCACCAAATATTTCGTGACCATTCAACGTAGGACGTTTTAAATCAACGCAGGACATTCTGAATCAACATAGGACAGTCTGAATCAACTCAAGATCACTTGTCATGTCTGACAGTGACATTGTTTTTGAGAATACCTGTATGAAGTTTCGAACAGTTGTCACTTCAGTGAATTGCGGAGACTGGACAGCACATGTTTACATTGATACCCAAAGAGACCATTCTCACTGACTATAACCCATCTGTGGGCACTGGATCTCACTCAAACATGCACAATACACAGAGACAGCATCGTTTGTATTTCCAATTAAAATATCTCAAAAACAGATGTCTCCATCGATCTGTATTAAAATAAACTGCTTGTCAATTAAAAAACGTCACATTTTATCTATCTAGTGACATGTCTGTTATCAATGACAACCAGGAAGCATTACTTAATGTAATTTTTTTTAAACTGCAATAGTTACGAAGCTATAACTTGCCATGCAAGCTGGCCTTACTTGTGTGCCAAAAAGACTGACTGAAACTGTATTTTAACACTCTACATGTTTCACCTACTAGCTGTACTGAATATTGAAGACACTTAGGCTGCACTTTTAATTATTATTTTAATTTAGTGGGATGCGCTTGGACTTGTAATTACTAATTTAATTATAAATGCTTTACGTCAAGCAAAACAACAGATGAAGAGTCAACATAATAAAGTATAACTACAAGAGTAACTCACATGACTGACTGCCCGACTTAGTCTGGAGAGGTTGCCAGGCAATGGCCTCGTCCAGTGCACACAGGTATTTGACCGTGAAGTGTTGACGACTGGGAGCAAGGATGACCTGCGCCCACTCGTCCACTGATGTCAGCCTGACGCTGTGGTCAGGGAGCGTCTCAAACTGACCACTGGACACCGAGACTGGCCACGCTACCTCCACAATGTCAGCATAGAGACGCTGGGAGAGAGAGAGACGGGGTCAGGACAATTAGGACAACATAGAGATGCTGCGAGAGAGAGAGAGAGAGAGAGAGAGAGACGGGGTCAGGACAATCAGGACAACATAGAGATGTTGGGAGAGAGAAACGGAGTCAGGACAATTAGGACAACATAGAGATGTTGGGAGAGAGAAACAGTATCAGGACAACATAGAGATGTTGGGAGAGAGAAACTGAGTCAGGACAATTAGGACAACATAGAGACACTGGGTGAGAGATGGGATCAGGACAATTAGGACAACATAGAGACGCAGGGAGAGATAAATGGGGTCAGGAATATTTGAACAATGTGGTGATGGGGTCAGGACAATTAGGACAACATAGAGATGCTGGTGAGGGAGAGAGATGGGGTCAGAACAATTAGGACAACATAGAGATGGGGTCAGGACAATTATGACAACATAGAGACACTGGGAGAGAGAGACAAGGTCAGGACAATTATGACAACACAGAGATGCTGGGAGAGAGAACCGGGTCAGCACAATTAAGACAACATAGAGACACTGGGAGAGAGTCAAGGTTAGGACAATTAGGACAACAGAGACACTGGGAGAGAGAGAGACAGGGTCGGGACAATTAGGACAACATAGAGACACTGGGAGAGAGAGACAAGGTCAGGACAATTAGGACAACATAGAGACACTGGGAGAGAGACAAAGTCAGGACAATTAGGACAACGTAGAGACACTGGGAGAGAGGGTCATGACAATTAGGACAACATAGAGACACTGGGAGAGAGTCAAGGTTAGGACAATTAGGACAATATAGAGACACTGGGAGAGAGACAGGGTCGGGACAATTAGGACAACATAGAGACACTGGGAGAGAGAGACAAGGTCAGGACAATTAGGACAACATAGAGACAATGTCAGGACAATTAGGACAACGTAGAGACACTGGGAGAGAGGGTCATGACAATTAGGACAACATAGAGACACTGGGAGAGAATCAAGGCCAGGACAATTAGGACAACATAGAGACACTGGGAAAGAGACAGGGTCAGGACAATTAGGACAACATAGAGACTCTGGGAGAGAGAGACAGGATCAGGACAATTGGACAACATAGAGACTCTGGGAGAGAGTCAATATAAGGACAATTATGACAACATGGAGACGCTGGGGACAGAGAGACGGGGTTAGGACAACACAGGTCATGAAGGCCTGAACCCACTGCTGGTTGTGTTGTACACGACAGATGTCTCCTGCTTAACTGCTTAGATGCTCTGTTTCATCCTTTGTGTGGGTCCGAATAAACACATGGATGTTTAGTGTTGTTCACGCAAGTTAGACTCTCCATTTGAGAAGTTAAATGATGTTTCAGAACATAGATTACAACTGCAAATTCTGTAAATTTTCCATTATCAAAATCAGTGGTCCTAGATATCCGCTAACCACTGTGTCACCAGTCTCTAGTGACATGTCACACAAGTAGAGGCGTGATAAACATCCACTTATCACTGTGTCACCAGTATCTAGTGGTGCGTAACACAAGTAGAGGCATGACAGACATCCACTTACCACTGTGTCACCAGTGTCTAGTGACGCGTCACACAAGAAGGGGCATGACAGACATCCACTTACCACTGTCTCACCAGTGTCTAGTGACACGTCACACAAGTAGGGGTGTGATGCGAACATGTTGCGAAAGTCGAGAGCTGCCTTCAGTTTTTCCCTGTAGGAACTCGTCACAAACCGTGATCGTTGTTGTATGGTTGCCATGGCTACAAGACAGTTCATTTCAGTTGACTTGTATTATTACGAAAACTATTTAAATAACAAACTTGTCCACAGTCGACATGAGAGAGGTTAAGTTTTGCACATCAAGAAAAATGGACCAAAAATTGAACTGACGAGAGGTAGGCTGTAATGTTTATTTACCCTTTTATCTGCACTATCTACTGTAGCAGATAAGGTTTGTTGGGGTTGATCACTTACCCTGTATTGGGGTAGATCCCTTATCCTGAATTTGGTTTGATCACTTATCCTCTATTGGGATAGATCACTTACCCTGTATTGGGTTTGATCACTTACCCTGTATTTGGGTTTGATCATTTACCCTGTATTTGGGTTGATCACTTACCCTGTATTGGGGTAGATCACTTACCCTGTATTTGGATTTATCACTTATCATTTACCCCATACTGGCCAGGGTTTATCACATACCCTCTATTGGCAAGGATTTGTCACTTACCCTCTATTGGCCAGGAGTTGTCGCTTACCCTCTATTAGCTAGGGTTTATAACTAACCCTCTATTGGCCAGGGCTTATCACTTACCCTCTATTGGCCAGGGTTTATCACTTACCCTGCAGAGGGTGGTCATGTGATTGTGGTTGTTGTCGATGAATGAAAGTGGCGCCACAAGCGGACAGTTGTAGATGACTGCCATCGGAGTAGACGGCATCAACGGCATCGTTTGTGTACAACGTCAGTTGTGTCGCAACAACTGCACAGCCCTCTGGTGGTCACACAAACATTGCAACGTCTTTATTCCTATAATTTACTAGGAAACAACTTATTCTAAAGCCTTTTATTTTAAATACTATTTGTATAACGTTGCCATCATACGGAATGTCTGAATGAGCACATTAAATTTCTAAAGGCACAAATATAGTCATAATGGCAAAATCTAGGCGGTTTCAGATTCAACACAAGTGCCCGGAGCTTGGCTAAAAAAATAAGCCAACTAACATTCAAAGAAAAACTCAATTTATACACCGTTGCACAGATGTAATGCAACTATATGTGGTTGAAGCCCCACCAGGCAGTCTTTTAAAGGGTAGTAGATAAGTTAAAGTGGTGGCAAAAAAGTCTCATTGCAAATTAGCCTGATTACTTTCTTCTGTAAAATAAAAACACTGTGAACAATAGTTTTATAAGTGCTGCCCCAGACTTCACAGCAGTATGATATAATATAATATAAACAGCAAGTTTTTGTGAAGTATGTATCCCGCTCTGTACATAATGGCAATAGTTTTTGACACTTTGGATTTAATCATACTAATGTGCTCCTTCCCGTTTAGCTTATGATCGATCAAGACTCCTAAAAACTTACTAACAGATACTCTATCTATACTCTTATTGTCCATTTTTATATCGATATGTGAATTTACTGAAAACCACACATGTAGTTTTTGTTAATCTACTGTTATATCTTTGCTGAGCTGCACAGGATCCTTTCCGGAAGAAAACATTAGTATCAATTGCAAACAGTATAAATTTTAGTATTGATGAAGTATTACAAATATCATTTATATACAATAAAAAGAGTTTTAGGCCCAGTGTTGAACCCTGGGGTACTCCACGTGTCACTTTTAGTAACTCAGAGTTACAATCATCACTATTAACATACTGTAGTCTATCAGTTAAGTAACTTTTTATCCAGTCATTGACAATACCTCTAATTCCATAAGCTTCTAATTTACTTAATAATATGGTCTATTGTGTCAAATGCTTTTTTAAATCAATAAAAATTCCAATAGTACATTTTTTCTGATCTAAAGCCGATGTGATTTTGTCAGTTAATTCTAGAAGAGCCATTGATGTACACATATTAGTTCTAAATCTATACTGACTGTTAGTTAAAATAATATATTTATCCAAAAATTTATCTAGCCTACTATTAAATAACTTTTCTAAGAATTTTTGAGAATTGTGGAAGTAGAGATACAGGTGTGTAGTTAGTAAATACATTTTTCTCACCAGCTTTAAATATAGGGATCACTTTGGCAATTTTCATTTTATTGGGAAATACTCCACTATTGAAAGACCTATTACAGATGTGTATAGGTGGAACCTCAATGTTGGAAATAACCTTCTTAACAATGACCTTGTTTTTTAAAGTTGCTGACAATATTTATTATCCCATTTTCATCTACCCCCCTCCAAGAACATAGCGTTTTGACTGGTGTTTTGTAAATAATCAAGTACACTTTTATTCCCATTTGATAAAATAATGCCTTTTGCCAGATCCAGTCTTACATTTACAAAGAAAATAGTGAATCCATCAGCAACATATGTCTTATTTATAATTGTTGCACCATTACTAATAAATGAGTTTGGGTAACTTGAGTGTTGTTGTCTTTTTTTAATAATTTTGTTTAAAACTTTCCAAATACCTTTTATATTGTTTTTTTCTTTTTCCAGCAGTTTATTTTAATGCACTTTCTCACTAAATCTGAGAATAGAGTTAAGTTTATTTTCTATATTTTTATACCTACATTCAGCTTCTTTAGTCCTAAGCTTTAAAAATTGTTTGTACAAATTAATGGTTGGCAAGCATTTTGCAAACCTCTGGTTACCCAAGGTTTGTTCTTGGTCATAGCTGTATTAGCACATATTTTCTTAATAGGGCAATTTTTATCATACACCTGCGTGAATATATTTACAAATATATCGTAAGACACATCAGCATCTGTTTCATTTAATACACTGTCCCAGTTTATTAATGAAAGATAATTTTTTAGAGATTCTTTGAAGCTGTCAGTCAATTTTCTTACATATCTAAACGTCTAACTAGTAGAAGTTGTTGTTAAAATAAACGACATACAAAATACAGGTAGATGATCACTTGTGTCCTTTATCATTAACCCACTAGTGATATCAATGTTCAATTCATTTGTTTTCAATTAAAGTAGCATTCAGTAATTCTGCTTGGCTTGTCAATTAGTGGTTATATACCTAAACTGAACAGCATGTCCACAAAATGTTTTGTGCAATTGTTATTATTGTATTTTAACAGATCTACGGGTATATTAAAATCCCCAAGTAGGAATAGTGTTTTTTAGTATTCTTAATTCTTTTGATCATCACTTCAAGTTGATTAGTGAACATGTCAACATTAGTTTCTGGTGGTCTATAGATACTACTAACAATTATATTGTGTTTCTTGTTTATACACAATTCTACCATGACACATTCGAAAATGTCATCAATCACTACAGACATAGTATCTATAATCTTAAATGGAATCAAATCTTTTACATAGATAGTTATTCCACCACCTTTCTTATTTTTTCTAGTTCTGTGTATAACCCTATATCCAGCCAGTAACATATTGGAACAATACCCAGACTGTAACCATGTCTCAGATATCGCAATAATATCAATCGGTATTTTAGTTCATATACATAATCTCTAATTTTACAAAAATTGGTGATAAGGCTTCTGGCATTAAAGTGAATAAACGACCAGCCTGTCCTCATCGTTTCATTCTTAAGACATTTGTCTTCAGTGTAGTAGTCACATTTTGTATAAATATTGCTATAAGTTATTGTTTGGATCAATTTCATTTTCGAAATCACAACAGTAATATTCCGAAATGTTAAAGGATTTAAAATTGAAAGTTGAACACTGCTCATATAAATGGTACATATTAACATCTACCCCGGGTAGTTCAGTGTGAATACATTTTGGTTCTTCATCATTATTGTCATAAAAAGGAAGAACCCTGGTACATTCGTTACAATAAAAGTAGAATATGTTTTTACCTACATTTGATAGCTGATTTTTTTTTAAATGTGTTTGCCTCAGGTGAATTGTTTTTTTTCGCACATAGAACATTTAGAGTGCTGGACGTTTGTTCAGAGGAACCGGGTTTCGAACTTTGATGGCGGCCAGGCAGTGATTCGGCACTGCCACTGGTTCAGCCACTGTGTCAAAACATGGGAAATTTTGTTCATCCTACATTCTAGTTGTTTCCAGCACTCGGCAACGTTCTATTAACTGACTAGTCTGTATTATTGTGGTTACGATGTTATAATCTTATGAGGTCTCATTCAACTAGTCAGCCTTTTTCAGAACATTATCGCCAAGCCGACCTTTCTATGCTGGCACTGAGGGTGGTCACTGCCAGGGTGCTTGTTGTTCTCAGTGGTTCTTTTACGTCCCAAATTGAGACGGGACCGACATTAACGTGATCTCTGAGTCACGAGGGATACACAGTCCCCAATTTTGAGAGCCAGGTTTTTACACCAAATATACCATACCTGCCCGGTCCGGGTATTGAACTCGGGTCGCCGGCATGTCAGGCGGATGTGCTAACCACTACACTATCGCGTGCCCCGTGTCTTTAGCAGTTTTGTCAAACCTATATAACAATAATGGTCAACTGCTTGACCGATGGTCATTAATGGGAGAAGAAGCTGCGGCTGTGGAGTGTGGTGTAAGAATCCTACCACTACCAGTGGCAGTGCCAGTGGACCGGTACTAGTAGTACTAGTAGTACCAGTCTTGACTTGTCGAGCATTTTTGTGTAAACAAATTACATTAAACTTATATATTTGTGCAGTTAAAGGCATATCTACCATAGTACACACACGGCCGAAACGGCTTTAAAAAAGAAACAAAGATGTCATTCAATGGACCTATCAATAAAATAATAAAAAAGTATGAAAATGGATTTTGCTGGCTTCCGATGTTTACACTTACCGCGGTCAACCATTTTGATGAATATGCGCACAGATTTGCGCATGGAGTATTCATTATTTCACATCAGGTTTTGGTTGGCTCGTAGTCCAACTGGTGGAGCCACTATTCTGTCAGTAACGTGTTCAAGTCGCGGTTCGATACGTCACGATTAAAATTGCGCGCGTGACCTCCGTCAAGATTTACAATATATACGTGAATTAAATCATCATTGCTGCATGATATCTCATAAATCGAGCATTACCGCATACAGTTGTCATTGTAAATATTTTGTGTTGTTTTTGTCATCAAGAAAATCTACTGGGACTAGAATGTAAACAAAATATACGACGAAAATGCACTAACGCGTCACGCTTTCGGCATCCATTTTTGATGAATGGAATTTGTTAGACTAATAATTACAAGTACATATACAATATGTCAGGAGACTCCCGTTGATGCATTTAAATTATGGTTTGACGGCAGCTTCAGATCCTCCATGAAGAACTGGTTGACTGCTCAACAATAGCCACTAGTTATAATGCGCAATCTTAACCTTCTAAAACCTTTATATGGTATATATATTTTAATTCATTATTATTATTATTATTCCCAACCGTTACGAATAATGCAACTGCAAACAGAATCTTTTATCTTTTTAATCTTAACTTTGTTAACCTTCTAACTGTTTTTAATTATATTTTAAACCATTTAATTTTGTTTTAAATTTTATACCCTCACAACAACTGTGGAATTATTCCTCTCGACTGCCGGGTTTCCACAATAATCCTGAAGAAGATGAAGCTTTTGCCAGGCCACAGGTCACTTGATGGATAGGTCAATTAACTTGTACACGGAGAAGCCTGCTACAGAAAGATCAAGAACAAAGACGACAGCCAGATCCTGCAGGATGACCTCAATAAACTGCAAGAATGGGAGCGGGACTGGAAGATGGCATTCAATCCAAATAAATGAATAGTAACAGAAGAAGCGATTACAACAGAATTCAGAATCAATTTATTTGACCTATAAATATGATACATATACAACGAATAACGTAAGTAATAGATAAGGTCTGGTGACTCCCATTAAGATATATAATATCGCTAGCACAGGAGCCACCCTATCAATATAAACAACAACAACATTTACATGACATAAATCAGAGTAGCATATGACTTGTTTTTATAGTTGGACGTTGATAATTACTCAATGTATCAACATGCATACACAGGCCTGTATAATACAAGGTTTGATTATATGTACTCGTGTACACATTGACGTATATATGGATATTTAGGTATACATTCCAATACGTATTACGAATTACAAATAAAGCAATTATGGATACAACTGGATTAATAATTTAAAAAAAAGGTTTTTGTGTATGTTGGAAAACCATAGTATAGACTGTGGGTGTAAATTTTATTAATAATAATACTTGGTGTATTGTTAACTGTCTCCATTATGTTGTGTCTAATGCATTTTTTTGCAAATTCATGTTTGAATCTGGACATATGCAGATTATTTCTTTTACGTGTGCAGTGCTGATGAATATCATAGATGTGTGTGCTTGGAAAAACATTGAAGTAGTAGGGTAAAAGATTGTTAATTAATTTATAGTAACATTTTAACTGTTGGGTTTTATAAATGTAATCCAACTTTAGCAACTGAATCTTTTAAAAATAGGACTTGTGTCAACATTGTATTTACTTAAGCCTGTTAAGGATATTATTCATATTGCTTTTTTGTGTAATTTGAAAATTTGATGTGCCTGATGACCCCATGAAAGTAAGCCATAATTAATATGAGGGAGAATAAGAGCATTGTACATAATATATAATGTATTAGGTAGTAAAAAGTGTTTAAGTTTATTTAGTATGCCTATTGTTTTGTATGACACTGCCAATTTAAAGTTATTTATTGTGATGCCTAAAAAATTGAAATCATTTACACATTCAATATGTGCCCCATCTATTTGTAATACAGGGTATTCTACTTTCTTTTGAGGCATATGAAAAATCATGAATTTTGTTTTTTTGGCATTTAGTGACAGTTTCTTAGCTTTCAACCAATTGCTAATCTTTGTTGGTTCTTTGTTAATATTTTAACATTTGGCCTTCTGAATCATTAAATGTTTAGTGTACTAGTAAGGGTGGTGTCGTCAGCATACGTTATGAATCTGAAAAGGTCACTAGAAAGTGCTATGTCATTTATAGATATATAATAAATAAGAGTGGCCCTAAAATTGAACCTTGAGGGACACCAGTGTTGATGACTATTTCCGTAGACTTAACATTTTCAATTTCTACGTACTGCTTACGATTTTGTAAATAACTCTTACAAAGGTCCAGAGCCTTGTCATATAATCCATACTAATTTATTTTCTGTACCAATGTATTGTTATCAATTGTATCAAATGCTTTTGATAAATCAAGGTATATATTTATTGGAGTAACCGATTTATCAAGTTCTTGTATAATTCTGTCTATGATTTCGAGTGTAGCAAGCTCAGTAGAATGTTTCTTTCAACAGAAGAAGCGACCACAACCAGCAGTACTAACGCATCACCTGTTGCACTGGTAACACGTCTTCTTTCCCCGCACCATCTGTGACTGGAACGCTCTGCCCCCAGAAACCGTCCTGGGTCAGTACTAAGGTGCTGTGGGACCCACTTACCCCCAGGGGGGGGGCAGGCGTGCAGCTTGTGGGCAGCCCCACATTTTGCTGTGCTCAGAGTTAGGCTGCCCTATACTTTGTTTCTACTTTCTCCGAACCCCAAGCTGCGTGGATCTTTTCCCCCCACATGTCAATAATCATCGACCCGTACGACAGATGGACATTAATGGAAGAAGGAGAAGAAGTGTTTTATCAATAGTATTACTCGAAGAACTACACCATCCATGGTAGCAACCTTGTAAAGAACAGAAAGTACCTTAGGGAGTGAGGGTCACAATAGCTACAAACCTGACATGGAAATTAAGCCCATATCAATGCCATCACAAAAAGCGAGTGAGAAAGAGACCAACAATGAGAGCGGGATGGAGAGAGAGAGCGAATGAGAGGGCAAGAGAGACAGTGGAGAGGAATCACACAGTTGGTACAATTTGGCACTGCAAACCTCCATATTACTATACTTGATTACAGAAATTGAAAATTGTCAACAGCGATACTCTCATGAAAACTTTACACTGTGTGTGCATGGAGAGTATCCTCAGTGATATGACAGAGGCTTCTATCAGATTTTGTTTTAGTTTTTAACATAGTGAGCAAAAAGTCAGATGTTACTGAAAAGTGTGTCAACTATGTAGATTATCGATTATCATGATATATAGCTTTTTGCTTTAAGACTAACTTAACAATGACAATAGTGAAACATATTTTGAAAATACTCCTTAAATTTTCTGTAAAATTCAGTTTTACGATGGATTTTCCCTACAAGCTTAATATCTTAGTGAAATGGTCCCCAAGTCTTATGGTCTCATACAGTTCTTCACTAACCTGGTCTAATAGTAACATAATATCTAGTTCAAATTTCCAAATTCTTTAATCGTCAAAATTAAGTTTACTTGATGTCTAAACATTGCAAATCTTATGCAATACCACTTGATATATTGATTGCATGTAATTTGTAGACACACTCAATACATGTACTGATGCATCATGCATTTATCGTTTATTATTGTTGCAACATCTACACAACAGCACATCACTATTAGCACCATTTGGCGACACATCGTAACACCGTGTATTGACATTTAAATAATCTCTGCTGTCATTGTACCTAGCAAACAATCTGCTATGCGCTATCTACCACCAAAAGAACAGCACCTTTCAAAGACAATGTACAATTTTCAATTGAAAACTGATGTGTGGTTTTTGTATAATCAAGAAGCCAGTATTACATAATTTTCTATTGCATGGTTCATATAAATTAACAGTGTTATCCTTCATGTTTACTCTTTAATCATACAATATATATTTACCAAAACAATTAGTATAAAATAGGAATTTGACAGACCACTAAATCATCAGATGAAAGCATAATATTTCACCTCCAACAGTGAAGATTGACTTGTTTGCTTCTACTGCCTTACAGCTGGCATATTTTATGTCATCACTGAATTATGTATTTTCTACAACATCCAGACATGAAAAATCAAGAGTACAATGTTTTATATTACATCTTTTTAAAACAATACAGATGCTACAAATACTAATAAATGTTTCTAACTTGGTGGCAATGTCGAGTAAAACAGCTATTCTGTTAATCAATGAAAATCAGAGTACATTCATTTAAAATAATAAAACAAACAACGATCCTGAATCCCTGATCATGTAGAATACTGACAGACAGATATACAGCAGAAAGAAATAACATTTGATGGACCCCCAACACCCTGAACAGACACCGTCAGAAACACCTCGAAATATACAAATGTATAATTTAAAATCACCTATTAAAATAACAAGATCACCTAAACTGCTTTAAAATGCTAACATCTACATAGATACAGTAATAAATAATGTTACAACTTTCATAAATATTTTTTAACTAACTTGTGTATATTTAAATATGCTGACAAAATCGTGTAATTGTCAGTAACAAAACATTGTACCGGTATTTAAATTGAACACATTCTACCTGAAATCGTATATTTAATAGCTACGTTGCAAAGACGTCTGAATTGGATCACAGTCGACTTGGTGTCATGCTTATATTCTCCTTTGTGTTTTCATGTTAGCTTTTTTAATATATTAGTCTTTACTGTTACATACTGTGTTACCAATAAAAAGTTATATACTGATATAGTTATATCCTTAATTTGCTAAATTAAATAAAAATTAATTTAAATGCTACAAGTAACCGTCATTGGTCGAACTGCATTGGCTTCCAGTTCGCTGGCGTATCCAGTACAAACTGCTGGTCCTTGTTTTCACGGCTTTACATGGTCTTGCTCCAGCGTATATCCAAGATCTCATAATACCGTATACGCCCAACCGCAACCTTCGATCTGCTGATCTACATCTGTTGTAGTCCCGCGCTACAACTTAGATGGCTATGGCAGACGAGCTTTCTCAGTCTTTGGACCTATGCTCTGGAACGCTCTACCAATAAACGTTCGTCAAATAGAGACTTTGGATAAATTCAAAACTTGCCTTAAAACGTATCTATTTAAGCAGGCATACATCGACTGAGGAACTGTGCTGTAGGACACTTTTATGAATATGTATTTAATCAATTAATTTATTTCTATTATATAATGCATTCTAATTAATTTATTATTATTTATCTTTTAATAGTTTTATATATCATAATATATATTCTCTTACTTAATTATATTAATATTTGTGCAAATATGTCATGTATGTTGGTCACATTATATATATACAATCTTGTAAATCTTAATAATTATTACATTTACCGGCATCTTTATACATATATATTTTTACATTTGTTTCCATGTACGTCTTATAATGTGTGTACGCACCTATGAACGGGCTGGTCCCAGAGATATGGCGCTATAGAAATGCTAGTAATAATAATATTTTCAGGAGCCAGTTTCACTCACCAGGATGCACCACTAGAGGGGTTGTTTTTGGCAAAACAGTGAAGACCAAATCACTAATCCTATGTGATTTTTTAAACTACGAACTTTTGCAACCACACATCTCATCATAACAACATAACATGGCGCGAGAATGTATAACAACAACGTGACGGGCAGTTTTGTATGCCGCTTCTCAGTGATTTCTGGCTCAGCTCCTAAATGAGTGTTTAGCTAACAACCAAACTGATTAATTTAACACTTTCTGATATAACCATGAACACAAACATTACCTGTCATAATTACAATACCTAAACACCTTATTTCACAACTCGAGGCAGTTTCTTTTATAAATGCAGATTTTTATACAAAAATGATGTTTTGAATATTGTAAATACACAAAGCCCTGCGTGAGTACTAGTGACTGTGTACATGTTGTTGCCACGGTTACATCACTAAACCACATCACCTGTCACCATACCACACCCCTTTATGGTGTCCGGGGAGCTGAGCTTGTCAAGCAACCTCTTCAAGAGCGCCACCTGTTGGTATGCGATGATACCGCCCGAGTTGCTCCATCGCAGCCCGGGGTTGAGGTTGGTCGAATCAGGCATGTGATATCGCACCTGGCACTCTTCGACTATACGCGCAATCTGTTCACCCGTTTTATCTTCGTCGAGTTGCTTCATTGCTTCCATGATCTCATTGAGATTGACGATCCCACCATGCATTGCACGCAGGATGGCATGTGGCGCGCACGAATCCCACTTGAATGTTGACCCCTTGGTGAGCACATAGCCGCTGGACACTCCGTCGATGACACACAGCATCTTGTAGCCCGCACCACACGCATGCGTCAAGGAGAAATCATTGCTGAGTCTCGACTGAATGTGGCTGTCTTCGCTCCCACTTAACACCAGGGACTGGATGGGTGGCACCGTCCTGGTGACTGGGGAAGGAACCACATTGTGTTTGTTGGTTCCGTCATATGATATTCCCCATAAACACCTTTCCGCCCACCTGGAATGTACGAATGTGTTCTCTGAATAAATGACAGACTGGGCTGGGAAGGGGCCGTTTCAAAACTATGATAACTGTTTCGTTGTGTGGACATTGGTAAGGAGCAGTTTCATTTGGCGTTGTACATTATTGTATTATTCCCCAAAATTGTTATTTCCCAATAGCATTTCATAAACTTGCCAACTTTGTTAAGTTTGTAGTACCACCTGGTAAACACAAGGAACTTGTTAAAATGGCTTACAATCAATGTCATTCAACATGTCATGAGGGGGGGTCTTACGCAAAATGACACAGTATTGCTCATGTTTTGAGATGGCCCCAGTGAAAAAAATTAGGCAGATCTTTGTGAAGCCAACACAGTTTTTATATTTTCTTGACTTAATTAGAGTTTCCATTAAACTGACAGAATTACTAGTCAGTAATGGTCTCTGGTCTGATAAACATACTGATCAGTTGTGGTATTTGGCGTGATAGACTTACTGGTCAGTAATGGTATCTGACCTGATAAACTTATTGATCAGTTATTGTATCTGGCCTGATAAGCTTATTAGTCAGTAATGGTCTCTGGTCTGATCAACTTACTGGGCAGTAGTGCTCTCTGGCCTGATAAATACTGATCAGTAATGGTATTTGGCCTGATAAAAACTGATCAGTTATTGTATCTGGCCTGATAAACTTACTAGTCAGTAATGGTCTCTGGTCTGATCAACTTACTGGGCAGTAGTGCTCTCTGGCCTGATAAATACTGATCAGTTGTGGTATCTGGCCTGATAAACTTACTGATCAGTAATGGTATATGGCCTGATAAACTTACTTGGCAGTAGTGCTCTCTGGTCTAATAAACTTACTGGCCAGTAATGGTATCTGGCCTGATAAACTTACTGACCAGTTGTGGTATCTGGCCTGATAAACTTACTGGTCAGTAATGCTCTCTGGTCTGATAAACTTACTGGTCAGTAGTGGTCTCTGGCCTGATAAATACTGATCAGTTGTGGTATCTGGCCTGATAAACTTACTGGTCAGTAATGGTATATGGCCTGATAAACTTACTGGTAAGTATAGTCTTTGGCCTGATAAACTGACTGGTCAGTAGCAGTCTCTGGTCTAATAAACTTACTGGTTAGTAGTAGTCTCTGGCCTGATAAACTTCCTGGTCAGTAGGGGTCTCTGGCCTGATAAACTTGCTGGGCTGTGTCGGTCTCTGGTCTGATAAACTAACTGATCAGTAGTGGTCTGTGCCCTGATAAACTTACTGGTCAGTAGTGGTTTGTGACCTGATAAACTTACTGATCAGTAGTGGTCTGTGCCCTGATAAACTTACTGGTCAGTAGTGGTCTGTGCCCTGATAAACTTACTGGTCAGTAGTGGTATGTGCCCTAATAAACTGACTGGTCAGTAGTGGTCAGTGCTCTGATAAACTGACTGGTCAGTAGTGGTCTGTGCTCTGATAAACTTACTGGTCAGTAGTGGTCTCTGGTCTGATAAACTTGCTGGTCTGATAAACTTCAGTTGTCGTCTGATGGATTTACTGGTCATTAAGTAGCTTGTGGCCTAATGACTTACTGGTCAGTCGTGGTGTCGCGGCTGGCGAAGGGTTGGTTGATGACCCCAGCAATGGGGTGTCCAGTGGCCTTGTGGAAGGCCCCAATGAGGATGACGACACATGGCATCCCGCTGTGGTAGAGACCGTTCCCTGCTGACACACCCTCCACACCATTCACGTACTGCGCCGTGCCGTCTGCGCAAACAACGACAGGTGTGTCAAGGCGACAGTAGCAACTGGAGTTGATGCATGCCATATGTCGTACTAAAGTGTGCTTGTCTGGTGGTAATTGGAGGTGGAGTGGAGACGCGACATTCTTTAAAATGTCTCGGCTGTCGGCTTTTGTTTTTAACTTGCACATGTTTTATGTTTCTGATCTGCATATTTTACGCATGCGCACGTATGTTGGAGGGGGGTAGGAGAGACTAGCGTGAAACAGAGAATTGGATGTTGTAGAGAGTACTTGAGTTGTTACGCCACAATGCCACAAATTCCTTGTACATTTTTAAAATGCTACTTGGCAATAAACCGTCTACTACTATTACTACTAATTATTAGCAGGATGCTCACCGAGTCAGTTCGCTTATGTTTTTGATTGTGGATTCCAGGCCCGATCTCACCCAATTCCAGGAAGTGTTATTTGTTGGGTGTGTATCTTTACCTTATTAATTCGGGTAATAAGAATATCACATTAAAAGTGAACAGACAGGCTCAGTTTAAACATGTATTTAATGACAAACTGCAATTTTTATTTAATTTCTAATAATCACCATCCGGAATACAACAGCTAATAGCTATACACCCAAACAGTAACAGTAACTTTATTTTACAATGTAACATATACATACAGTTAATATACAACAACTCTTAGAACTGTCACTGTGACACCAGTTAAAGTAAATTATCATTACTCTATGATTACTAAAGCACAAACGAAGCAGCATGTGTCGGCACAGTCACAGTCACAATCAGTATTTGCTGAGGTCTGCATCTGAGCGAACTTCACGAACGATATTTGAAAGAGTTTTGACCATGACTCGACCATTGTACGTCTAATCTGAGATGTTTGCTTTCTTTAGCTTCTGCATCCTGCTTGCGAGTTGGGCTCGACGTTTCATTAAGTTCTCGTTGATGTAAATCAGTGATCCATGACTTCATAGCTGCCGTTTTGTCAGCAGTACAGCGTCGTGCAACCGTGTACAAGTGAATTGCACAATGACATACCCCAGTTGCAGGTTTGGCTCGGAGTCTGTGGCTAATGACAGTGTCATTGTTTATCAGCGGAGGTGTATCATTGACAATGGCCATCAATGTTGCAGTGGTATCTTCGTTGCTGTTTTCTTCGATTCCATGGAATGTTAGGTTAGAAGGTCTTGAATATTGCTCCAACTGATCGTTGTTTGCCTCCATCATCGCTAGTCTCTTCTCTAATGTCTCAATGTATCTGTCCTTTTTGTTCAACCGGTCATTAGCTGAGATATCTTGACCGACAGGGTGTCGAGCTTGTTCGCCAATACCTGGGGATACAGCACTGACTTGAACTTGTTGTTGTTGTTGATCACTGTTTCGTTCGTGAGCAGTTCAACAAGTTTCAGGCTATGGCATCTGTTTGCTCCGCGCTGTTGTCAGAGGTACCATCTGTGTTTCGTGTTGCCTTTGGTTGAGGCATTCTTCACGTCAGCTAGTCTCAGTACAAAGCCTACTAGCTACACAAATTACTATTACCCTCTCCCGTAACGACACATGTTTAGCTGTGGTGGTCATCTTGTCCCAAACAGTTGATATAACACATCATTTGGCAAGATTTTGTTTTCCAGTTCCTAGGGTTGCTTCCGTTTGAGCTTGTCTGGTGCTATTATTAGCAGGATGTCCGCTGAGAGAGTTCGCTTATGGTCTATATTATGGTTTCTAAGCCCGGTCTCGCCCAATTCCAGAAAGTGTAACTTGTGGGGTGTGTATCGTCATCTTATTAATTCTAGTAATAAGAATGACATTAACAAATTAAAAGACAGCCTCAGTTTAAACAAGTATTTAAAGACACTGTGCAATTTTTATTTCATTTCTATTAATCACCATGCAGGATCAATAGCTAATAGCTACGCTCCCAAAAAGTCGATAAAACACATCATTTGGTGAGATTTTGTTTTCTAGTAGAGTTGTTTACTTGTGTACACTGTGCTATTTAATTGAGTCAAATTCACAAGGTGCACACAACTGATGAATGTCGGTGAGCGGGAGACACCTTTTTGTGGGTATGGAATAGTTTCTTTATCATCCTAAGAAACAAACATTGATGAACATTTTCATGATGTAATGGCATAATGAGCCTGACACCGCAGTCGTTGGGGGAGTGGCTGCAGAAAAGGGAACCACTCCATGGCCAGGTAGATTTTCAAGTTTAGGGTATATTTACTTATTTTGGTGCAATTTCTATGTGGAATGTTGTTTAGACAGCACAACTAATTGCGTTCAAAATTAGTCATTAATTTTTTAAACCATGGAATATCGGTTTGGCGAAAGATTTCGGCACTAAAGCAGTACACCGTGACATTACAAAAAATGAAGACAAAGTGTGCGTTCTATTGCTGAAATGGTAGACTTGGCACCTCTGAATGACATCTCATGTTTGACCAGCTGTTCACCCAATGTGGCTATAACTTAAGTCTTAAATAAGATAATAGGGTAATAGTAATATTGGATGAAAACGTATTTTAAGAAAACCTTTAAGAGGGGTTAAATTAACATAATTATGCAAGCTTAGATACTGCAACAACGACAAGGCCTTGAGAAATATACAACTAGACAAAATATTCTAAAGGTCGTGGATTAGCATAGATTAGCTAATAATCCCCTCTGATCACTCACCTATCGGATCAATCCAAATGCCAAAATCCTCGACAGAGATCTCGGCTTCCACCGTCGCTAAATCATTGTCCATCGCTACGGCAACGTCCTGGTGAACCAAATGGGCCAATAGAATCGCTGCATCCAGGTTCCCATTCAGAACTTTGACTGTTAAATAAACATGACAAAACATTAAATATGTAGATAAATCATTGTTTAAGCCACAGTGAAATAGTTTACATTTGTGTGAAACAAATTGCTGTTGCTGGTTATTTTTATACAATGAATTATATTTTTAGAATTAATAATATAGGTTGATCAGGGCTTTTCAATGTACATGTAATATAATCACTATAAAAGTTATTAAATGTTCTACTTCTATATAAAATAAATTGCTGTTGCTGATGTATTTTACACAAACAATCTTCGTTTTTGTCTTAAATTAATAATATAGGTTAATCCCATTTTCCATGTACACAGTACACGCAATACTTTATCTGATTCTTAAACAAATTCAACAGCTACCATTAGCCTATGTCACCCTCACAAGCCAGGGCTGTTTGCCATGCAAAATTAGCCCTGGCTGATCCTCTACATGAAGTCCGGAAGTTAGCGGAGTCAAACTAGTAATTGACTTCGTCAGTCTCGACTGCATCACCCATGAGAACAGCGCAAATACCCACCCCAATTTGAAGACGGATAAACGACTTCTGGGAATCCCAATGTATAATGACCAGTTTGCCCATTAGCACGAGCAGCTGAACGGTATTTTGTATTTGAATAATTGCTTCTATTTCCTAAACACTGCATGTAACACGAGCCACGGTTGGTTGTAATTAGTTTTATTATGACCACATGACCTGCCGAGATCCACTGATCTAGTGAGCGATTTCATAGGATGAGCTTAAATTCAGAGTTTTGCAAAGCGATCAACCAGGCGCGCGAGGATGGCTTATGTGATTGTTAAGGTATGAGTAGGGTTTATTGTGCAAATAGTTCCTGATTGGCCAGTTACCTAGAAGGCTGCAGGTCTCTGCTTCTGTTGACTTGATCTCCACTGATACCGATTCACCAAGTTTGTTTGCAAATGAGTTGCTTTCTTCACCATAAATGTGATCTTTCAACCCTGGGAACTGAAAGAAACACAAACCAAACTGAAAGAGCAACATATATTAATTACACAAATTTCTGTTCGGTCTAAATTCTCTGTCATTTGCTGCACTTGCACCTTGCCTCAAATTTAAAACAATAGTTCAAAGCCAAACTGGCCTTATAATAGAGCCCCACAAATGCCATGTTCTTGCTTTCAATTGTGTCAAACTCTAGGTCTGCAAATTGTCCAACAGGATTATACATCATAGAAGGTATTTATAGATATACAAAAATAAGGAATTATTACTAAATTATGCAATGATATAATGCTGCATTTTTGTGTTTATTGCTTCACACTGCCTGGTCATTAGTCAGCCTTTCGGTTGAATATGCAAGTCTTTCGCACATATTAAATGCTATTGGTTGACATAAACAGATATATTATTGTATTTGGTCAGAATTCATCAGCCTATTAAAAGAACTTTGTCACAATTATGCAAAGTTGACAGATTCTTCAAAATTATTTCCTGCTTAAAGGAAATAAAAATAAGGCATTAGCTAAAATCCTTTTTCCATGTGTACACAAAGTTTAACATTGTATGTAACATTTGACAACATTAAACAAATACAGAAAAATACATTTGTAGCATAAATTCGATTTTAAGCTCGTCTGTGAAGCGATTCCCGCGGAAAATGAAATTTTAATGAGCTAGGCGATCACGTGGTATCGTGACGTCACTTATGACACACACTCGCATCAGGCCGACCCTTTCCATGCATTCAGAGCATGTTTACAAGGATAGCTTTTGGGTCGAAACGAGCGTCAGAACGAGTTATTGTGCAATATTCTGACGTAATACAAACACTAGTCATCATAGAGGAACAAGCAGTTATCTTACGGTTCCACATGAATCGAATTTTATTCAAAACAACGAATGTGAATGGGCCTACAAGTCGACTAGGTTTCGCCGAGCTTGGGCTCGTTTTCAGAATAATTATATCGAATGCAACCAACGGGAGATAATCTACACCAATAAACATACATAGCAAACATATATTGTATCCAGCTACATAAAGTAACATGTATAATCTCATAATAGCACTAGAATATCGATATATGAAGGAGTTGTACAATTTGTCATAACAACTTAAATCAGTCAGACAGTTTCCGTTGGTCCCGCTAGCTCAGTGGGTAGGCGCGTTGGTTACTAGTCGTTTATTTTACAATCAGGTGACGCCGGTTCAATCCTGACAGCATGCAAATCTTTGATTTTCTTTACACTTTTTTTGTTTGTTTTCACCAAGTAATATAAACAAAATCATTTTATACTATAATGCACTGTTTGTAAATATTTTTTATATTTTTGTAGTAATTATTTATTCATTATATATAACGATGTTTCTAAATTGTATTTATCCAGACAGATCTTAATCTGTTTTCACATATATAATTACAATATATTACCGTACAATATATTTACAATTAATAAATTATATATCCATTACATTATATTTGTTTGGATAAATAAAATTTAGAAACATCGTTATATAATGACCATATTTTCATTTTTGTGGCGAATAAATAGTTACTACAAAAATAAAAATTATTTACAAACAGTGCATTATAGTATAAAATTATTTTGTTTATATTACTTCGTGAAAACATAAACAAAAAAAGTGTATAGAAAATCAAAGGTTTGCATGCTGTCAGGATTGAACCGGCGTCGCCCGATTGTAAAATAAACGACAAGTAACCAACGCGCCTACCCACTGAGCCAGCGGGACCAACGGAAACTGTCTGACTGATTTAAGTTGTTATGATAAATTGTACAACTCCGTCATATATCGATATTCTAGTGATATTATGAGATTATACACGTTACTTTATGTAGCTGGATACAATATATGTTTGCTATGTATGTTTATTGGTGTAGATTATCTCCCATTGGTTGCATTCGATATAATTATTCTGAAAACGAGCCCAAGCTCGGCGAAACCTAGTCGACTTGTAGGCTCATTCGCATACGTTTTTTAAATAAAATTTGATTCATGTGGAACTGTAAGATAACTGCTTGTTCCTCTATGATGACTAGTGTTTGTATTACGTCGGAATATTGCACAATAACTCGTTCTGACGCTCGTTTCGACCCAAAAGCTATACTTGTAAACATGCTCTGAAAGCACGGAAAGGGTCGGCCTGATGCGAGTTTGAGTTATAAGTGACGTCACATCTCGGCATCCCGAAAAGCGCGCCAAAAATATGCATATTCGAAAATGTCCAGATGTACACCATAAAATGTGGAATTTCTAATTGATTGAATTTTTTTGGCTTGGTGGACGTGGAAATAGATAGCGGGATGTAATATAACATGAATTCGAGCAATAGATGTTTTTATTCCCTTTAACAACATCACTCAATACAACTAATTAATACTTTCTTTGACATATGAATAATCTATCAGAAAAAAAAATGAGACTTACTCTACCACTCAAGTCATGTCGTACCATCTCCTGAATAAGTACATCTGCCAATGTCTTGAAATCATCAACAAAGCGGTTGTTTTTTGCAAATCCTGTTTTCTTTTCAATGAGTAACTCAAAGAGGGCGTGCTCAGACCGAATGGCTCTAGCAATCGCAGCAGCTTTTTCCGCAACAGCGATCATTCGGAATGTTAACTCTGACAGCTTCATGTTGGGATCTCTCCACTTTCAACTGGGTTGCTGAAATGGATAATGGAGAAGTACAAATATACAAACTGTTACTCTTTTTATTCAACACATTTATATGTACCAATTATTCTAAAAGATAAATTCTTGTATAGCACAGTCTTGAGTTTGCTAACTCCAAACAACCCATTCAGGAAATAACGTAGTCATGCTATGACAGATCTATATATTCAGTCCGACACCAATGTGATGTTTAAGAACGTTCTTGTAGTGTGTGTGTGTGTGTGTGGGTGTGTGTGTGTGCGTGCGTGTGTGTGTATGTGTGTGCGTGTGCGTTTGCATATTGTCAAAATTTGCACACCATCTAAAAAAGCCACTTAAATTTAAGACATCTGCCTCTGCCCTGGCATCAGTCATTGATATATTACTAACAATACCAGTTGAACAAGAGATATAATATGCACGCACGCGTGCATGTACTCACACACTGACACACACGTGCACGCACACACACGTAGCGACACTGTCAGTTTGTAAGTGTCAATGGTAGTATACTGGATGTCCCAAATTTCGCCGTACACAACATGAACACATCATTTTAACAACAAACCTGGACAAACTCTTCCATAAGATATTCATATTCTAAATCTCTGCCATATATCTAATCACATTTATGCAAACAAATTGTTCGAAACATTGTTTTGAGTGTAGTAATTACAATTTTAAAACGGCAAAATAGCATTGCCGTGAATACACGTTAGTGCAAATAGTCGCGTTACGTACAGTTATTATTATATGCTAGGTACGTAACGTTGGGTTTTTCGTAGCTTATCATGCAAATGTTCCATGTTATATTATTAGTCACATGTATTTTTTTACCAACCAGATTATTCATAGCTTCGTTTATAAAAAACAATTTTGTTGTTTTGCAACGTCTTCACCACGGAGCGCTCACTTCACTGCGCCTCAGTTTCGCTGTTCCGATGGTAAACATAGCTGGTAGTGCGAGATGATAGTATGGCGACTTTTGACTAGTTACTTCAAAGGATTTCACTGACGCGTTGCTTTTTCATGCACACCGCAGATTGAAGCCGCATCGTTGCGTTTACTCGGGACCAAGGTACTGTTTTATTTCAACTTGTCTTTTCTTGCTCTTTTTCCAGTCGCTTATCTCATTCACTGCGGGATTCTTGCGGAGCGTAAATTGGCACTTCTTTACATTGGACGGCATAATGGTGTTTCAATAGTAACTTTTATGTGGTTGTTAGTATTTGTAACAAACAATATTGTCTTTAGACAGAACATTTTGATGTGCTGCACGAAATCGAAATGTGGTTTTAACTTTTAGTGCCATTCAAAACATGCAACATTTGTCTGATTTTGACCAATCTGTGTCAGTCACACCGACAGCGCATCACCTGAGCCAGATGTAGATCGTGATTTATTCCATTTCTCTTAATTTAAATCACTACAAAAACAACATTATATCTTCTGACTTTTAGATATGATATTATCAAGTTGCTATGTTATGACTATGATTACAGTATACGGGCCAAGCCATGGCACTTCTGTCATACATAGCCCTAGATTAGGATAGTCTTAGGCCAGGGCTGGTTACTGTTATATTTTTAATATTAAATGAATTGTTAATGCATATATATATTACCTTAATTGATGTTGTTGTACACTTTGCATAAATTATATAAATTTATATATTAATAATTATGGATGTTACAAGTTTTTTAATGTGTTGATCTGCGAGTTTGCATGCTAATTAGCCAATATTCAGTTATTAATAAAGTTATTCTTATTGTTAAATGACTACGTAATGCATATTTTATTTTATATTTAATGAGGTTGTATACTTTGCACAAATTATATAAATATGTTCATAATCCTGGACACTGTGGCCTTTTATTGAAATGTGTCGGTCAGTCAGTCAAGTTTGCATGCTAATTAGCTAATATTGATTTATGAATTAAGTTATTGTTAATGTTAATTGACTGGTTAATGTATTGTTAGTAACATAATTAATGTGGTTACACTCCTTGCATAAGTTATATAAAATGTCTTCATAATTACGGACATTATGGCCATTTATTGAAATGTGCTGGTCTGTCGAGTTCGCAAACTAACTAGCTATTGTTAACTAATTAATTGCATTAATTAGGTTATAATTAACATGAAAAATTATTGGTTATTGTAAAATGATTACCCTAATCAATGGGTTTGTAAACTCTGAAAATACCATTTATATATATATACAATTAAACAATTTATGGCATTTTAATCACAAATTTACTGCCAGAAAAACACAAAACTGAACTAGCTTGCCGTATAACTTAAGTTAAGAGATCCACAAAATTTACGGTGTTTCGCCGTCTTAAAATCGTCGTTTAATAAAATAAACAGTTACGTGATCCTTAAGGTATCACCTTTAATTTAAGCACATTACCAGTGTTCTAGCATGATATTTAATGTTTACCTGAAGTACCTATTTTGACGTGGGCGTACGCCGCTACGCCGGCGAAATTGACGTACACAAGTATACTACCAGTGGCAGTGGGGACCCCCCAAAAAAACATACGCCGGTGCATCAGTCAGTGTCACTTTTCATTACCTGCATGGCCAAATAAATACGTTGAATCAAAAGGCAATTAATCGCATTCAAAATCCACTCTGCATAACGGCACTGCAACATCAGCTGAACACAAATAACGGAATAATTAGAAATGTTTGACAGCTACTCCAGGATGTCGCAAAAGCTACAGTGTACTACGTCATCACTTTTCGCGTGTAAATTTACCCATTATACATTTCGCGTTCTAGCTTATTTCGGGCGAGTTGCTAAGAGAAATTTTATCCGTGTCCATCTAACTGATAAAGCCAAAATAACAATTTAATTTACAAACAGATTAAAGCATGTGCTATCCGAAAATACGTTGGCTTGAAATTTAAATAAAGTTATTTGGAATTAGTCGTGAAAAACCGAATATTTTATATTGCGACGGAAAGGTCGAAAATGGCCGTACGAGTTTAGGGAGGACAGCTAGCACCTTGCACATGTTTATTTGATACTGTGCGAGACTGCTAACAGTTGTGTGTTGTACGCATAGTGATGAAACTTTGTGATCTATAACAAGTTGTACTGTTGCATCAACATAATCTGAGAAAGCCAACGGGAACTCGAAAATTTCAAGCAAGAAATTATCGAGTGTTTGTGTGGCGACACCTGCAGGACAACGTGAGCAGCCATCGTGGATGGTGTGTTTCGACAAAGCACGGGCGAATGAGGTATGCCTTTTGTAATAATAATTGCTGTAACTTTTGGTGCATAGCGCCATGCCAAGAGAATTCTACCCCGAGCCGCGGGGACGGCGACGCAACTACCCTTTGGGACCACCACCGGCGCCATCAGCAATGGGGCGGAGTTATGACCCCGAATTCGATGCTCGAAATTACGGACACATGCGAAGTAAAATGCCTTCCGGACCGCCTGGTCCCCACGGTCAACGTAGCGGGGGTAAATTACCACCGCCCATACCGAAGGGCAGCAGGACCGACGAATATTACCCAGCATATCGTGGCAATGACGAACGATCACACAATGATGTTAATTACGAGCTGGAGCCAGATGAACGTGAAATGAGAAAACAAAAGCACAAGAAGTCGAAGCACAAGCGAAAACATTCCAAAGAACGAGCTGAAAAGAAATTGAAGAAGAGGTCCAAGAGCTTAGTTGACTATGATGACATTACGTCAGGCTCGGAGGAATATTCGAGCCTGCATGATTCTCCAGCGCCAAGTCGTGTTAGTCCGCAGATGGAAAAGTCACAACGAAGACGCCACTCACCAGCTACCGCTTATCAGGAGTACAGAAAACAGTCCATGGGTGGTGGATCACCATTTGCAGCAAATGAAAAAATGTTGCGGAACTTGAAAAGTAGCAAAAGTCGACAACATGTACCTTTGCCAGAACCGCCAAAAATGTATCGTGCGGAAGCACCAAAAGCATATGTCGATCCTCCGAAAGCTTATCGGACACCTAGTCGCTCGCCTAGTCCAAAGAAGCAAAGGTATAAGTCAAGATCGCCAAGTCCATACAGCAGACGGCGTTCCATAAGTCCACACAGGTAAGATTTCATTCTATTTTGTCTAAGTCTACTGTTAAATAGGTGGCTGTCACATATGTTATAATGATGCAATTTGATCAGTGTATTAGGATTCAGGCTCCTGAAGAATTTTTTAGGGAGTGGTGCTGCTACTGGTGCATTTTTCAATCTGTCACTGCAGTCTCCCCAAAACACCGAATCACACCCATCTTGAGACCTCCAACTGCACTGGTAATTATTAATATATCAACAACTTTATGATCATTTATCTAGACTAAGATATCTTGGGCCACCAGCCCGGCACCTTTTTTGAAGCTGTTGGACCAGTTCGGGTCACTAGTTTTCATAATTTACTGGCCTAAGGGGCCACTGTTTTCAATCCGATTAACCACCATCATTTTTAATTGTTTCCATCACTTGTTACCCCTGCGCTACAAAACAAAATCTGCATCTGACCTTGCATTCGTGCTTCAAACTGTAGTCACCATCTTATTTTACAAGTTATCAATTGCAAGTTCACAATAATTCCACATACTAGTGATGCAGTGCGAGGTTCTTGCGAACTGTGTGCATTGCTAATAGCGCCTCCGATGCTGAAGCGACCTCTTATGAATGTTTTTGTAAGTAACGTTTAATGTCAAGGCCAGTACAGTGTATCACCCAGTAAGACAGGCCATTTAATATAAAAGCACTGATAACAGAGGTGATTTCTTTGACCTAATTGAAAATGTGGTATTTTTAGGAGCCACTGGTGCCCCATATTACCCAAATCTTTGGAGTGCTGACAATATTTTCTTTAATTTGCGTCAGTTAACTCAGGATTCTAGCAAGAGAATACAAAGAATTACCAGTTTTTGCACCAAGGTTGCTTCATGGCTTAAAACATGTTTGTGTTCACAGACTCACTGTACTGAGTAACAAATGTTGGAAGTAATATACTTCCTCTCATTGAATTATTGTGATATATATTTATCTCAGTCTCGTGAGAAAATTTAGAAATGCAAAAAAATGGTATTGCAGTGAATAAAAATTCACATGTGCAAACTGATTGTGTACTTTGCAACACTTTTAACTGGTATATCTCGCTATCAATGAAGCTTTATTTCCTTGTTTTATCCATTATCTTATTTTTTCAAGACTAAAAGTCCCAAAATAATGTTATAAGTATTTAACATTTGAGATGTACATATAAATTAATGACAATTATAACAAATATTTAATGGGTGAGTTGTATAATTGATGGTGTATATGTATTCTGTTATGAAATAACTACTCTATATGCATGTAATTTACGTTAGAGTTTGAAACACATAAATAAAATTTTGTTTCACCAGCCATCATTCATAATTTAATACCATTCAGGATTACCATACAGCAATAGAATTAAGCCAGAATATTTACTTGTCCGGTGGACAAGTAAGTTTTGAAATCTACTTGTCCGCCAACATTTTAACTTGTCCGAGTGGTTGTCAAGGGGAATCAAAGCTTCGGAAAAAACATTAAAAAGTCTGTCTTATTTTTATGACAACAAGCACACTGTTCCTGTTTCATTACATGTACACCTGAGTGACTTGTGATCAAAGACACAATTTGCTTTAATCTGCAAATTTTTAACTTGCAAAATTTATAGTTTTTTCGGTCCCTTATTATTCATCACGAGTATTAAAAGTAGATACGTTACATGATGTATACCAACATTTTTGTGATGCTGATATGAACGCTTTTATTAATAACAAATAATTATTACGGTGATAGGAATGAGACAGTTGTTTTCCTTGCTATTTGTTATAATGTTGCAAAAACTGTTTTTGTTTAACTGTATAGTAAATCTCAGAAGTTTAGAAAATGAAAATGTTTTTTGTGACTTCGCTCCTATGCAAAATCAGAGAAAAAGTTACAAGAATATAAACAGGACACCAGTCAAGCATTAGTTATGGAGAAATGTTAAAGTCGAGAGTCATTATTCACATGAAAACAAAATTAAACACGGTATAACAAGATATTCATTGCTATTAGTGTTACGTAGTCACTTGCTATGCAGCAGCATTCAAAATAGCACTTGTCCGTTTGTCCGGGACAAGTGATTTTTGGCCCGGACAAGTAAAATGACTACATGGTTATCTGGTGGACAAGTGAAAATTTACAGTAAATAATGACGCATGCAACATTGCAAACTTTTTATTTGAGGAAATTCAAACGTAAATGAAGTTCGCTAGCAATTGCGTGTGTTCCAATTTTGTTAGTGTGTCGGCGTCTTATCGTTCCGCCACCAGTGTGTTTGCTTAGTGCCTGCGTTAACCCATTTCATTCTGACAGCTAGTTAGCTGGCCACATTGCTCAGATCGTGACAAAATTACCAATTTACAGTTGTGATAAATTAGTTCGATTGGTGGGTCACATATTAATTTTTTGCCAGGTTTTGGTTGAAGAAAAGTGTATAAACCCTTACATTTCTGGAATCAGAAGAGAATTGCCTACATGATGGTGTTAAAATTGTTTGTATAGAGTGAGCATGGAAGAAGTTATCTCAAGGTGAAGAAGGAGACTGAAAAGCAATAATAATAAAAACAGATTGTACATCGACTTTGGACTTGTTTTACCTGTATACAACCATTCAGGATGGTCATACATCCAATGAGAGAAATCTGCCAAATTCATTTCTTCAAACAGTGGTAAAAATTTCATGTAAATATCTTGTCTCAGTCGGAAGTTACACATTTCTGAATGAATGTTGTCGATTATGTGAAA
The DNA here is from genome assembly GCA_020002185.1 of Paraescarpia echinospica. NCBI lineage: Eukaryota > Metazoa > Annelida > Polychaeta > Sabellida > Siboglinidae > Paraescarpia > Paraescarpia echinospica. The sequence continues at coordinate 71,233,168 of CM034531.1, forward strand.
AGATATCTTTCCCGACAGGGATTCACCAACGTTTCAATTATAATTCTTTTTCAGGCAACTGTTGAAGAAAAGTGTATAAACCCATACATTTCTGGAATCAGAAGATAATTGCCTACATGATGGTGTTGAAACTGTTTCTGTAGAGTGAACATGGAGGAAGTTATCTCATGGAGAAGAAGAAGAATGAAAGAAATAAAATAAAAACAAAATGTGTACACGGACTTTGGGCTAGTTTTATCTATATATAGCCACTTAGACTGATCATATATCCAGTGAGAGAAACCTCCCAAATTCATTTCTTCAAACAGTGGTAAAAATTTGATGTAAATGTCATATGTCAGTCCAAAGTTACAGTTTTTTGAATGGAAGTCGTCACGTACACAAAATGAGTAATTTCCTTACAGTAATTCACCATTGCAGTTTCCAATGAAAACGAATTACAACACAAGATATAATGTGCATAATAAAATTTAATGAAACAATAACCTTCACCGAACTAAGGCAATAATGTCCATGACACTGTTCATGACATCGGTGATGTCACAGTTCACGTCACTGACTGCCAAGTGCCAACTCACAAGTTGAACAGCCTGTGGAAGTGCGTACAGACACACTCCAAGTGCACTGGCTGTAGGCACTGGACACACCCATGCTTGGTTGTGCCGCGTCGTTCACCAGCTGCGGCACCCATTGAGCACTCGATGCATGTTTTCTTCCTTTCATACATCTTCACGATGTCATGTCTTCCAGCACCGGGGGCAGGACGGGGGTTGGCAGCAGGATCTCGTCTTGAACGTACATCTCCTACCAGCCACAGGATGATTTCCTCAAGGAAATCCTGGAAGTTAGGCCACTGTGACTGGACCATCCCTGGATTGGTGTCTCGTGCCACGACGTACGAGTTGTAGGCTGAGGCCATCATCAAGTAGTGAAAGATGCGTCTCCACCACTTCTTGGATCGGTGTTGTATGATGTAATATCCCACCATCTGATCCATGAGATCAACACCCTTCATGTACTTTTGGTAGTCTGCCACGGCTGCAGGGACTACCACCTGCTGGGACCCACCACCCACTCGCACGCGTCGCGACACAGCACTCACTGCTGTCGGGTCGTGGAAGTTGGACAGGACACACACTGGCTTTGTGTCCTGCCAGACCACAAAGGACAGCTCGTCCTTCTGAGCAATCTTGTATTCATGTCGCTGCAAACTGACGTTCTTCGGCAGAAGGGCAGTCGGCAGGTTCTTGCGGTTGGCCCGGACAGTGCCACACCCATACACCTGCCGGGCATGCAGGTATGTCAGCAGGTCGGGACTGGTATAAAAGTTGTCAAAGTACACCTGTGTGTACTGCCCGTACAGATGGTCGACAAGGTCTGTCACAACACGGTGCGTCAGCCCACGTTCCTGTCCTCCAGGTGCCCTACCAGTGTAGACCTGGAACTTCGATAGGTAGCCAGTGTCACTTTCAGCAAGTACCCACACCTTCACACCCCACTTGATTGGTTTTGCAGGCAGATACTGGCGAAATTCCAGTCGACCCTTGAATTTGATCATACTCTCGTCAACAGTGTATTTCCCATACGGCACGTACACAGACTGGAACTGCTCATTCAGAAAGTCAACAAACCAGCGAATCTTGACAAGTTTGTCCCCTTCGGCACCTGGAGCATCGTTGTCGGCCAGGTGGAGGTAGCGCCAAATCAAGTTGAACCTGTCCCTGGCCATCACACTGCCAAAGTTCGTTTTCAGCAGCCCGTTGCTCAAACGCCAGTAATCGTTCCTGGATGGCAGACGCAATATACCCATCGCAAAACACAAGCCAACGAACGCCCTCATCTCGTTGGTGGTGACGGGCATCCAAATGAGGGCTGACGGGGGTGGCGGATTCCGTTGCCTCTCTTGGTCGGCGTACCGATTCGTCTCATCCGTCAGTTGCGTCCACATTTCGCCGGTCCAGAACTGGTCGAAGTACATTCCGGGGTTCGCTTCTGGTGGATGTAGAACGGACGCTCCACCGATTCCACGAAAACCCATCGTCACACGTGGGGCAAAGTCGCGCTCCTTCCAGGCACCCTGGAAGCCGCCGAAGTCCGAGTCGTCTGAGTCGTTTTCAGCGAACAGATTTCGAACCCATTGCTCTCCAACGGCATGTTGTTCGTCTGCGTTGTTTTCAGTCGAAATACTGCTCGAAATACTGCCCGTACTACTGCCGATTTCACTGTCTTCCACGTCGATATCGCTTCCATCACTAACTGCACCATCATCCGCCATTTTTAAATGCCAGAAATCTCCAAAATATCAAACTCGAACTTCACTCCAAACTTGCAGATAAACACGCGGTTGAAAATTTGCAAATGGCTTCCAAACCGGTAGTGTGGTCATACTGCATCATGGGAAAAATGGTAAAAGCTTGCTACGATGCACACAGTTTCTATAAATACCCGATAAGGCCGTCACGTGCGTTGACTACGCCTGCAGGCGTATCCCGAATGAAAAGGTTAACTACGCCCGTAGGCGTATCCCGAATGAAATGGGTTAACAGGGTCAACCACAGAGCGCACTGACATAGCTCTGTCATATGTTGATCGAGGCCTGATTTCACAAAATCGTAAATCGTTCAGTTTGGCCGACATACAACTTGCTTCCACTCACGAATCAGTAGACTTTGTATCGCTACCTGTTATTTGAATAATGATATGGTTTTAACCATTACTACGCCTAACCCACGCGGACTCGGCAGTCTTCCAAGTCATCGAACGTTAGACGATCCAGTCCCAGTTCGGTGACAATTTTCAAAACTTGTAACTGGCTCTCCGGTAAATATATGGCAGTGGTTGATAAACAGAATATTAATAGAATGAATTTTTCATTTTTAGTCCTTTGGCCGAAGGTCCAAGGGACTATTGCCATCACTCTGCGTCCGCCGTTAGCTGCCGTATCTCAGAAACCGTTCAGCAACTTTTTCTCTAATTTTGCATAGACATCTTAGGGCCTCCAAGGACCCCAAAACTGGTAAAAATGTAACATTTGGCCTATTTTTTCAAAAACTGTTCAGCAACTTTTTCTCTAATTTTGAATAGATGTATCTTAGGGTGCTGCCACTATATACAAGAAATCTGTATTTGATTGAATCATTCTAAGGGCACCTAAGGGGCCCCCAAAGTGCAAAAGTTTTACATTATCTACTGATGTGGTTTTGAGAAGGGCCCTTGAGACCACCCCCAACAGTAGATTTTGTTTAATGTGTCACAAAGTCAGCAGTGTGACTAAACTCTGCAGCCTAGTGCCACTGTTCCATTGAGACCTTGACTAATCTTTAATTGGTCACAGCGCCCAGGCAGAGTAGACACATTTGACCCCTGTTAGACTGAACAGTTGCCTAACACTTTGTATCTTCAAAACTATTGATTTTCTATAATTGCAAGTTGTGTTTATTTTGATGTTCATTTAATTATTACAAAATGGTGTGACTGTGGTGTCTATTGGTTAAAGATGTATTGTCTGTAGAAACCTGTAGGTGACAAACATAGAAAATTGATATTCTGTCACCTGTAGGTGATAAACATAGAAAATTAATATTCTGGACAACTATAGAGTTAAATATCCTACACTTTATTGATATCAAATGCATTATACTGCTTGCCATGCCTTGTGTAGACATGGTACTGTGTAAATTAATTGTATCAATATAGACTAATAATTACAGATTCACTATATAGTTGACACCTGAAACAACCAAATGTCAACCATTAGAAGAGTTGACATAGTTCCGCTATACACAAACAAGAAATCTGTATTTGATTGAATCATTCTAGTGTCAACAGCATATAGTAGAACATACATTTTCTATATCATCATCCCTAAGGTTGTAAATTTCACCAGCTGCCATGTCAAGTCCATTATAATTGTGACTACCAGTGTTCAAAATGATTCAGGTAAATAGCAAATAACAAAGGACACAAGTTTTCTCCTTGCCATACCTATACATCACATGAGAAGAAGGCTGACACAGCCTGGCCCTGATTTATACATGATTTAGCATTTTTGTACATGTTGTATACAACTTTCAACACAGTACCATTAATACCGCATGAAATTATCTTAGACCACAGGGAGGACCGGTCTACTAAATCAAATGCTTTCTTATAATCGATGAAGGCACAATAAAGCCTTTTGCGTCGAGATAAATACAATTCAACCAATACCCCTATTTGAACACTGCCTGTTCTTCACCTATTACATTCGCTTTGTTTAGGTATGTGGTCAGTCTGGTGTTCTGAACAATCACTAAAGATTAATGAAAACTTGTGCAGAATGTCACCCACTTGGCAGGTTTAATTGATCTATTCAGCAATGAGGACACTGCTTAGGCCTCACTCTGGACACTGTCACTCACAGTGTTGTGTATTGTCTTAGTTGGTGCATTGAGCTAATCTACTTGACCATGAATCAGTGGTGGCTCTGGTTGTTTATTACACCCAGCTGTGGAGCTAAGATTCTCTGCCTGCTATTGTTTGATGGAAACTGTGACTAATGTGTAATTGGTCACTGGCAGTAGCTTGTGTCAACAGACAGCATTAAGCCACTAGACCCCTGTTAAACTGGACAGTTGCCTGTAGGTTTTAAACTGTGTCAAACAGTGAGTCTACCTTTTGCTCTCAAATAATCTGTCCTCTTAGTTTTACACATGAAGACATAATCTGGCATAACTTGATAATTCTTTGTAGCAGCACATTTGTACTCCCAGTGTATCATTGCAACATAACATACATATTACATACTGTGTGCCACATTTGAATGTTGTGCATGTAATATTTCCATGCAATCCATTTGCATATATAATGTAAAACTTCAACAGCCGTTTTCTTCATTTTCACTTTTTGATCCCTACCATGTTCAATGCTCCATAACTTTGCCAATTTTTGTAGCAGTCATATTTTTTGAAACCATGTAAAGCACCCTACCAAACCTTTACAAGGATGTAAGAAAACAATGTTACAATTTTTCCGACTTATCACTCATTTGATCAGCCGGGGTCACATATAGACGTATTAGTCCAAAGGATTTCAGGGCCACTTGGCCCTTTTTTTATGGATAATACATGGTCTTATCTGTCAGGAAAGACAACTTTAGCAACTTTCATTGAGATTGGGCTCTTCTAAAATTATTTGAAGACCTAAAAATGGGTGTATTTTTGTATAAAAAAGTAAAAACTTTTGACAACAACATTTCTAAGCTAAAAACAAAAATTACAAGACTACCTGGCAGCGTCAGTTTATTTTTTATATTGAATTTATACTCCAAGGTATATTTGGGTGAACAAAATAATTGTCTACTCATGCCCTTTGCCAAGTTATTGAGTGGGGAACAACATGTTGTTTTTCAAGAGATGGCAGTTTTTAGTGGTGGTTGTATCACAATATTTATTTTTAAAAGGTAATTTGCTAAATTAACATAACACAATTTTTTTCTGCCTACAAACCACCGTGAATAATTCATCATTAGTGGAAAACTGTCAACAAATCTGACCCCTTATGTCGCATCTGTCGCACCTTATTTTTCCAGGAAAGTAAGAGGGAGAAAAATCTGGAAAAATATGCTATACACAATTTGAACCATTTGTAATTCACAGATACAAAACCATTAATCAGTGAGTTGCTGTTAACGAGTAGCAAATAATTAACCAATTCTGTCCCTGAAAATGTTGTATCTGTCACACTGTGAATGGCAGACATTTTCTTTGTTACCATGAAAACAGGGGTCTGGGTGAGAAAATGTTCAATATATTTTTTACTCGGTAACACCCAATCTATACTTTGGGCATAAAAATTGCACTAGTTGCATAAATTAAAAAATAGTTCTATCTACCTGCTATGTCTGGTCTTAAAACAAAATACAAACAGATGCCTGCTTCTGGATGGTTTCCATCGCATTAATTTGTATTGTCCCAAAGATATAATTTTGCCAACTGTTGGCTGGCAATCTTCTAATAACAGTCTGCATTGCACAGTTGTTTTATTACTGTAATTTTGTCATGCAGATGGCACAACAGACGATTGCAATTACCCCTGTAAAACAAACAATATTTAGATCTATATGTCAACTCATATTTGTGATTTGAATTTGTTTTGTCATGTCTACATGTCCCAAAATATGCCAAAATTGCCACCTCGTAGCTCTTTCGTGCGCCCATTTTTTTCGTTCTTTCTCGATGTATTCAACGTCGGCGAGCGGTGCAAAATAACACTACAAAGTCACTTATGTTCCTGCAAAATTGCAAATTTGTAGCAACATCGTTTACTTGTCTTAACGTCACTCTGGGCCAGTTAGGATTTACCTCTTGGAATTAACTCCATTGGACAACATGAATGACATCACTTGTCCGTTGTCCAATCACAGAATATTCCCAGGGATCCCAGGTGTCTCAAATGGTGCGAAATTTCGACATACTAGAAATCTAGACATTAATTAATGTAACATGGCACCCAAATGGTGACTGCATTTGGGAAACATGTGGAACTCGGAGAAAAAACAAAGAAAACGTAAGCTGAACTAAGATGTCTTTTGCGCTCAATTTTACCATTATAGTATGTGCCCACATTAAATCAGAATGCTGGTGTAGCTGATGTTTAATTTCTGGTTGATGACGGTAGTGGGAGTAAAAACCGTGCAGGCTGACATCAGACACTAGTTGTCATTTGTGTAGAATATCATAAGACACCTGTTGCTCAAAACGTGTATGCTAACGGGTTATCAATAACTTGGGCAAGACAATGATATGTTTGCACAGAAATTGGATATGCTAATCAACTTATACTGGTTTATAAAAAGGACACAGTTTGAGAAATGTTTTTGTAATTAATAAAAACATACTTTCGTGGCATTTCAGAAATGACTATTTAATTAATTGCATAGCATGCTAGCAACAAATATAATCTTTGGAACATAAACCACCAATTTACCATAATATTATGATATTATAGTAATTTAAAGGTGGTGGTGAAAGAGTCTTCAGATGATACCACTAGATAATTTCCAGAGAAGTTGAGGTGGTGTTCGACTGAACAGGTCTGCCAGGGAGTAAAGTGTAAAGTGCTTTGAACAGTCCTTAGGACTGGATACTGCGCTATATAAGAGCTTACCTTTTACTTTTGAGTCTGTCAGCGTGGTAACAAGGCCTAGGGTTACGGCAAGAAAAACATCACCACAACCAAGGTAAAATGGAAACCACACAATGAAACAATCATGATTACTGACTTTTATTAATCATGATTACTACATTTACAAGTAGTGCCTTGTTTTGTATCTTCCCCTCTTTATTCGGGAGTAAAGGTTTAAACATACCTCAGAATGCACCATTTTTAAGCTAGTTTTAAAAAAATCTCCGTGGGACCAGACCCCCTACCAACGCTTCATGCCTGCGGCGCTCGCATAGCCCACCCCTATCACTTCGCCCATCATTTTACCCAGGGGGAACAATGGTAGCTTGTTTTTGTCCAACTTTTGTAATATTAACTACTAAAGGGGAGCAAAAGCATAAGGCAATTGTTTTGGCCTAGTGTACATCTAAAAGAGTGAATTTATTACAGTTTAACCATTTGCAATGTACTACAATCAACAATATCATGCCAGTGTTTTAGGGTTAGGATTTAAAAAAAATTCAGAATGGAAAATTCTAGTGAAATGTCACAGTTTCAGACAGCTGACATATTGTGACATGCCCTACGGCCCTACCCACTGGTTGGTTTCTCATATTCTCTTCGATTCAGGAGCCGAGTTACTCTTGTAATAGACGTTATAATGTCATACCATGCAGACGTAACATTTTTACTAGTTACAGTAACAAGGCAAACTTGGTGATGAAAATAATTTGTCACTGATGGGTCTGCTGTTACTGCAGGCAATACTAGGCATACCAGTGTCATATAAAATTCATACCCCTATAGAATATGTACCTACATACCACCCACCCCCCGATAATTTTGATATATACTTACATTTATTATGTATTTGTATTACTACAATATAATTTCAGGACATTTGTTTTTATATGTGTATAATTTAATTAATACTACTTAATTAATTAATTAATGTTGGGTTTTGCTTATTCATTTCCGGACGTTGCAGCCTTGATGGATTGTCTATAGACAGCTCTTTCGTTTGCCAGTCTCCCCACTCGCCAGACGTCGGAATTAATTAATAGACAGTGATATATTTTGCAGTTATCATGGTGTTTAACTTATGAAGCGAATGTTGATGAGCTTGGTAATCAATGTATGTCTGTATACCTATTAGTTATATAGATAGAACAATTAATTAATTAAACTAGGTTAATTAGTTAATTAATAGAACAATATGAAATCAAGGTCAGTGATAATAAGGTATAATATATCAATTAAAACCTGGGCAACTTTAAAATCAATGTACATCTACCATTTGTGTAGACAGAACAAGAAATTAATTAATTAGCTAAAATTAATTAACAGAACAAGATGAACTAATGTTTTATTACCATAGTGTGTAATAATACAAATGAAATCTGCAGAGCATGGCAATCAATAGTTTATATAAATCTAACATCTGTGTAGATAGAACAATTAATTGATCTATACTAATTAATTAACAGAATGATCTGAAATCTGGTTCAGTGCTCATAATATGTAATATATTAACATAACTCTGGGGAGCTTTGACATCAATTTATATATAATATATATATACCATTTGTATAGACATCACATGTAATTAATTAATTATTGAAGTTATTGGTGAATTAATTGATTTCTTCTGTGTCTACATACACGCTAGATACATAAATTGATTGCCAAACTCCTGAGATTTAATTTGATATATTACACTAATATATTAAACATTATGATAATTTCAAAATATACAATCTTGTTTAATTAATTATTTAATCATGTTTAATGAATTAATGTCCTGTTCAGTTTACACTAATGGTAGAAATATATTGACAGCAAAGCTCTTCAGCTTTCATTTGATGTATTACACACTGTGATCACAGACTATTAATTAATGCTATTCCATTAATTAATTAATTTTGGCTAATGAATTAATTAATTTATCGTTCTGTGTGTACAGAAATGGTAGATACATATCTTGATTGCCAAGCTCATGAGCTATTACACATTGTGGCCACTGAACAATGTTTCATCTTGTTCTATTAATTAATTAATTATGCTTAATAATGATACATTTTATTTGTATAACGCCATGTCTCCGGATCTAAAAATCTGTCAAAAGTTCTCAAAAATACAACATTGTTAAAACATCATTGCTATAATACAATAATTATGTTAACTAATTAGCTTAATTAATTGTGGAGCACAGCGGTTAGAGCTTTGAACTTTCCGACTGAGAGTACCAGAATTTGAATCCTGTGCGGCAGTGTCGAACCTTGGGAAAGTTCGTTTACTCTACATTTCTTCAGTTCACTCAGCAGTATGAATGAGTACCTGGCTATAGACAGTGGTGGATATTTGTGTACTAACAATCTTCACGCATTAGTTGCAGTGTCGCTAAATGCTTCCTAGAGAAGTCGAGATGGTGTTTGATTGAACAGAAGTGTAGATTAAGATATACACATATCATAGGGACACACATCCTGGAGTAATATTATAATAAAACATATACATGCAAAATATTAGTATAGTAAAGGGGGTACATATTCTATAGCAGTATTTCTTTAGAATGCATACCCCGGGGTACATATTCTATAGCAGTATTTCTGTAGAATGCATACCCCGAGGTACATATTCTATACGACACCAGCAGTTGATATATAAACATGTCATAAAGTTACATCATAAAAGCAACATACTTCACCAAACGGAGCGTAAACAGCTGGAAAATATAACTAAAAATGCAAATAAATGGTTAGCCGAAATATATGGCTCCCTGGGCAATGCAGAGTACAGTAAATTAATGTAGAGTAATATTCATGGCTCAGCAAATGGCGAACTGGGAAGAGTAGGCATTGGTGACGTCAGGCTTTCTATCATATTGGCATTGTCTGTAATTTATTCTAAACTGCTGGCATTATGTTCTTGATTGTTGTTGCTAATGGTTTTTATTAATCGTTTCTATGCATAGGTCCAAAAATGCCTTTGTTTCCATTTAATTATGGATCCAGAATCAATTCAAATGATTATCAAACTTTGAATATTCATAAGAATATATGATACAAATATTGATGTTGTTGACTTCCTTGTTCTCTCTAAAGTCATGTGATTGTCAACTTCAAGAGGTTTAAGGCTAATGTGTTCATGTCAATGGCTTTGGAAAGTTACTGTTAAAATATAACAACTGAAGTTAATTCTTCCTACAGTTAAAAAAGTTCAAAATTTTTGTTAATAAACCTACTGCATGTTGTTCTCCTCATAGTTCCCTGTCTTCAGGGGTGAGGCTGGCTTGGATATGTCAACATTTTCTTTCTCCTTCTCATTGTACTTGCACTACTTTTTCTACTACCGCTAGATCGTCTGCATACAGTAGTTTCTGGAGAATATCTTGCATGTGTAATTTAAACTATTTGCCACTATGCATGAATTTTAACATCAAAGAACCAGATTTGCAATTGGCTAAATCAGTTTATAATAAAATCAAAGTTCTTTTAAATTTGCTGTATAATGTGAAAGGATTTTACCTGTGGACACTCAGTGCCTAGTGTTCCCCTGACCTCCCAATGTCTCTAGTAGTGTCCCCAAATGATCTCCCAGTGTGTAGTGGTATCTCCAAATGACCTCCCAGTGTCTACTGGTGTCCCCAAATGACCTCCAAGTGTCTAGTAGTGTCCCCAAATGACCTCCCAGTGTCTACTGGTGTCCCCAAATGACCTCCAAGTATCTCTAGTAGTGCCCCCAAATGACCTCCCAGTGTCTCTAGTAGTGTCCCCAAATGACCTATCAGTGTTTTTAGTAGTGTCCCCAAATAACCTCCCAATGTCTCTAGTAGTGTCCCCAAATCACGTCCTAGCATCTACTGGTGTCCCCACCGAGGCTAGGTCCAATTGCCCAAAATGAAATCAGTTACAAATACTTTTAATTTGTCATCATGTCAATTACACATAAACAAAATTCAATCAATTACAATACCACCACAAAAATTCCAATTACAATTTGCAGAAGAGTTAATTAAAGGACATATCAAAAAGTTTTTTTGACATTGCAAGCATGAGTAAATATGGTTGAATGGGAACTCATGAAGTAGAATTGATTGAAAAACAAAATTGTTCTCAATTTGAATTAAATTGATAACAATCATAAAAAACAAATTAAATTGGAATTGAAATCACCAAGTGAGATGCAAAGATAATTTTATGTAATGCAATATAAAATTTTTGCACATTGATGACATTGAAACCACAAAGGCTTCCCTTCAACGGGCATATATTCCCAGTCAGCTAGAGGCACCGTGGGTGGATTCAGCAAAGGCCTTCATGCTCGCTGTGCCCTGTGTGTGGGGTTGGTAGTAGCAGCAGACCAGCAGTGTGCGACGTCCTTGTAGCTTTACCTTCACCCACAGGGTTTCACAGTCCGTGATCAATTCGGGTACTTCAAGGGAGGTCAGGTTTTCTGAGACAGTGATGAACACTCCTTCACTCTGGCCAGGTCTGTCTCTACGATAAATGTTGGAACCCCTGGGGAAGATTTCAACATTAGTATGCAGTGGTGTCAGCCTTGATTATGTACCGAGGATTACGCCCGGTCTTGTGCTCTGGACAAGATTGCTGAATTCTGTGACTTTGCCAACAATGGACTGGCAGTTCACAGTCAAAAAGCGGAGTGGCAGCCTGGTATGCTTGTTCTGTTTGCTTGCTCTTGATGGGGTGGATGTGTGGTATGGGTGAAAGGTTAGAGTTCAGAGATTGGTGTTATACTGTGCTGGGTGGTGCTTAGGCCATGCCACACAGCTATGGTTGGCATTTGCACAAATAACACAGTGCCAGGTGACTTCATTTCTACTGAGGTAATCGTAGGAGCCACTGTTTATGTTCTGACATCCTGCGTGGAACCACTGTCCAAATGATTCACAGGCAAGTCCTCGCTGGCGCCAATGGAGTGGTCACATGTATGCCACAGGTAGTGCGTGTCTTCTTCTGGGCGATCATCTGGTATTTGAGGCGAAGTCGGGGAAGTTGCGGTTTATTTGGGGAGAATTTAGGTGCAACATGATAAGGCACACAGCAGACAAATAAGGTACTGAATATTGCAGTACTGGTAGCTGACATCAGACTAGGGTCCGATGGAGTTGACAAAGTATCTTACAACAAAATGTCAATGGTTCAGGTTGTCATGGAAGCCGCCATCCGCCATGTTTGTTTACGTTTTGAAAGTTTATAATCACACGCTCGATATAGATTTTCTTGAAGAATGCAGTAAGGGAAACGAACAATCACGCTTACCATTGCTTCAGGGGAGAGCAGGGGAAGTGACATGTAAGAAATAACACAGCTTTGTGGGTCAGGAAAATCTGTTTTCCAGAAAAAGCAGCAGTGCTCACGGAAAGACGTGGATTTTCGTGCATACGCAACCCCAACTCTGGAACAACATTCACAATATATGCCTTTAAGTTCCTAGTTAACTAGTGTGTGGCATGCTCCGCGTAGACTGATCCAATAACATTTGTTGAGTCTGTTCGACGTGAACATGTTTTCATGTGAAACATGGAGTTTGTTATAAAAACAAAGTATTTAAATGTGCCCACAATAACAGCAGCCAATAAAAATATGTATCTATAAGATCTGTCACTAGATTAGTTGTCGATACCCGATTTAGAGTGTCAACTAGCCTAAATTAGTAATCACAGTTATCACACTCTAACATACAGCCACACGGACAAACCGCCTCACAACACCGGGTCACCTCGGTTAGTCAAATAGTGTACCAATGCCTATATTGGTGTCCCCACAAACCTCCCAATGTATCAAGTGGTGTCCCCACAAACCTCCCAATGCCTCTATTGGTGTCTCCACAAACCTCCCAATGCCTCTAGTATTGTCCCCACTGACCTCCCAGTGGGGACAATACTATAATTAATACTTACCTGGTAATAATTTTTTTTAAACATTGCATGAATGAGGTTACAAAATAGGTTCCATTATTTTGTCAAATTATCCTGAACTGAGAAACAAGAATTCGGGAGGGACATGTAACTGTATTTTTTACTGTGTTCAGATTTGTGTTAACATTGTGACATGTTTTCAGGTCGCGACAGAGACGTCACAAGCGCAGTCCGAGTTATGGCAAGACCTACTCCAGCGGTCACCACTCGGACCTGCACCGATCACGATCGCGGTCACCATTCTCATCACGGCGACGAGCACACTCAAGATCCCGAAGTCTTTCGCCTCATGGCAAACTGTTTGGTGGCGCCACAACAAAGCTGGCGAGCATCAACCGGTCGGTGGTGTACGCCACGAGTCTCGCCGCGGAGCTGAACAAGAAGAAGAAGGCACGTGAGCGGCTTGAGGAGCGGAATCGCATCATCGCCCAGAACAACACGATCGACTTGACACAGAGTCGGGACAGCGCCGAACCAGCCCAACCATCTCCGGGAGCCATGAAAACATCATCTCCGCAGGTGCGGACTGTAGTGAAAGAGGAGCATGGTGTCGAGGTGATCGCCAGTAATCGGACTAGTGGGCCAGGCACGACGCTGGGCGAGAATATAGTTGTCACGGTGCAGGTCGACACTCCAGCTGCCCCGCCACAGCAACAGACAGTCACACCTGCGCCTGTCACACCGACGACAGTGGCTCCACCTAGTGGCAATTCTGGGTATCCGAGACAGGAGGCAGTGTCGTCAGTGAAGCGAGCGTCAATGATGTCACGGCTGCCACTTCCTCCTGTTGGACCAGAGGAGGAGACGGAGAGTGACGGAGTGAGCAGTCCCTACAGGTATGTCTCGGTCTCCTCACAGTACCAGGCCCGGGGTAAATTACATTGCAATGTAATCTATTACTATTACTTTGTTTCCTTCCTATTACCATTACAGTGTTTCCCCTGGGTGAAATGATGGGCGAGGTGGTAGGGGTGGGGTACGCGAGCACTGCTGGCACGAAGCGTTGTTAGGGGGGTCCGGGGGCATGCTCGCCCGGATATTTTTTTAAACTAGCTTTAAAATGGTGCATTCTGAGGTATGTTTTAACCTTTACTCTTGAATATACAGGGGAAGATATAAAATAACAAGACACTACTTGTAAATGTAGTAATCATGATTGATAAAAGTCAGTAATCATGATTGTTTCATCGTGTTGAGGTGTGGTTTCCATTCTACCACTGGTACTCGGTAGAGGTGTAGTTTCCACTTGACCACTGGTACTTGGTTATGGTTATGTTTTATTGCACTAACCCTATGCCTTGTTACCTCGCTGACAGAGTCAATAAAAAAGTAAACGGTGAGTTCTTATATAGCACAGGACTGCTCAAAGCGCTTTACACTTTACTCCCTGGCAGACCTGTTCAGTCGAACACCATCTCGCTTCATCCAGTGATATCATCTGAAGACTCTTTCATCATCACCTTTAAATTATTTTAATATCATAATATTATGGTAAATTGGTGGTTTATGTTCAAAAGATTATATTTTATTTGTTTGCTAGAATGCTATACAATTAATTAAACAGTCATTTATGGAATGCCACAAAAGTATGTTTCTATTAATCGCAAGAATGTTTCTCAAATTGTGTCCTTTTTATAAAACAGTATAAGTTGTTTAGTACATCCAATTGCTGTGCAAACATATCATTGTCTAACCCAAGTTATTGATAACCCGTTAGTATACACGGTTTTGGGTAGTAGGCATTTTTTTATGAGATGTGAACTTCGTTGGTTTATATTCGTAAGTATTTCACTCAAATCAACTTTCCCAAAAGTTTGTTTGCACAACTTTGTCGGAATATGTATTATATATGTAGCACAAAGATATCTTACGAATCACATTCCTTATTTTGCTAAGACAAACCGCATAGAATATTAGTTGAATAGACTTGTGGGCATTTGCGTCGAACCTGGACCTACTTTGTCATTGATTTTGCCGCTTGAGTTTTGCTTATGTTTGATACCTCAGTGAGATACACTGTAGTTCCATCATTCAACATTATCCTAGGCATATTTACCTTTAAGAATATTGCGTCTTACGTCCATTTGAGGCGTAAATAGCGCCCCGGTTCGTATCAACATACGCTGCTATGTATATCTCTCTTTTTACACTCGCTGTGCGGTAACGCATGGCCGCAGCGGCACACACTAGCGCAAACCGGGTCGGTATTTGAACTTCAACAGGGTCCGGATTCGATACAAATGCCAACTAGTGAATAGGATTAGGATGCACGGTTTTTATTTGGGCTTCGAAAGAGTCCGGATTCGACACAAGTGACGTAGTGCCATCAGCCTGCATGGTTTTCACTCCCACCACCGTCATAAATCAAAACGCAAGTTACCGTTTGGGCACCATTTTACATGAATGTCTAGATTTCTAGTATGTCGAAACTCTACAAGGTGTCACCATTGGAGACACCGGGGATCCCGCAGGAATATTCAGTGATTGGACAACTGACAAGTGATATCTTTCACGTTGTCCAATGACGGCTAAACGATGTTGCTACAAATCTGCGATTTTGCAGGAATATAAGTGACTTTGTGGTGTCATTATGCGCCGCTCGCCGATGTTGAATATACCATGAAAGAACGAAAAAAAATGGGCGTATGAAATAGCTACGAGGCGGCAATTTCGGCACATTTTGGGCGAGGCGGCATAGAAAAACGGCGAGGCGGCCCGCCTCGCTTGTTATATACCAGGGGAAACACTGCCATTACATACTGAATTCTTCCTATTACTATTACATTTGAAGCAATTACTGTTACATTTTTCATTAGAACATTTTATGGTATAATGCACTGTATGCATAAAATCCATAAATACATATACAATAAGTACAATTGTTTGACTCACAGTTAAACAAAGCAGGTGAATAACAAATCTGACTTGCTGTTTATTGATAGTTTGATACCCATGTCCAAAATATTTGAAATAATATTTGAGAATGTCAAATACTTTCATCATCATTAGGGAAGTATTATAAAGAATAAAATTTTATTTATTTATAGTCTTTAATTAATAGTTTTAATATAACTAACTTAATGTGTTCTACATTTTATTAGTAGTTTATTTTTTGCAGTTTTTATTAGTATACATTGAATTGCTTGATTTAGTTTTATTGTACAGCGCTTTGAGCATATAGTGGATATTGCACTCTATAAATATTAAATATTATTATTAAAAAATCAGAAATATTTACAAAAAAATATATCTATAGTATATACAATATTTAGTACAATCTACTAACTACATTAACGAAGGATAGAACATATATGTTCCATTTTATATTTAAGTACTATACTGGAATAAAAGACAAATCGGAATCGGAAGTGTTTATTTGACCCACATGTAAAAATAAAAACGGTATCATTATCAAAAACACATAACTACCTGCAGCTCAATTATGAAATACTGAATATGTGTTAAGATAATAAGTACTAAATACATGTATTATAAAGTAGAATATATAACATAAAAGTAAAAACAATCAGTGTATGATCAATTAGCAACATCCTAATCATGAACTATCAGGTAGCGATATTCAATGCCATGTAACTGTCTAATAATTACAGTCTAATTAAACCACATTGCTCTACTGCGGCTTGGTATACAGTTAATTATTGGCAGGATGTTTTTCACGCCAACTGTAGTTTAGGCTGAATTGTGTGTACCATGGAGGCAGTCACTAAACCCATAGGTTTACTTGAAAAGGGTAGTTGGCAACTTGGCAGAACTGGCTTCAAAGCAGTGAAAGCCCAGTTTAATCCCTTTAATCAATGCAGCAGTTACACTGTACCAGTGTATCTTGCTATGTATACTCTCATGAAACTCTAGGGTAAAACTTCACCAGGGTCATGCTGAAGTTGACAAGGGGAGCAACCTTAAAACCTGGACAAACTAGTGGAATCTACAACCTAACCAAATGGAATTGTCATGTAGTTGAAATTCGGTTAAAGAGCACTGCAGCCTGGAGGATGACCGATCATTCAGTCATGCACAGAGTCGGTAATTGTGAACACATTTTGCGAAATCAAGCTGATCAATAAACGTAGTGATGTACTCAAAATTTACATTGATCAAAAAGGCCAAGTAACAATACTTAATTGCATTGCCAATGTGGTCACTAACTACAGTTACCCATCATGTTTGGTTGAAGAGATTTTGGTGATACTGATAGCTGACCCGCCCGACCGTGTTTACTTTCTAACTGCTCTCCACCAGTCTTATTGCATGGTTACACGAGCACCAAAAGTAAGGGAGTCTTTTTAGTCCTTTGGCCGAAGATCCAAGGGACTATTGCCATCACTCTGCATCCTCCGTCCGCCCTCCGTCATTAGCTGCCGTATCTCAGAAACTGTTCAGCAACTTTTTCTCTAATTTTGCATAGACATATCTTAGGGCACTGCCACTATGCACGAGAAATCTGTATTTGATTGATTCATTCTAAGGTAAAAATGTAACATTTTGTCTATTTTTTTAAACTGTTCAGCAACCTTTTCTCTAATTTTGCATATACATTTCATGTGGTAGTGTCACTGTACACAAGAAATCTGTATTTCATTTAATCATTCTAAGGGCACCCAATGACCTCCAAAAAAGGACCCAAAAACTGGTAAATTTTCACATTTTGCCTATTTTTTCAAAAACTCTTAAGTAACTTTTTCTCAAATTTTGCATAGACATTTCATATGGTAGTGCCACTATACACAATAAATCTGTATTTGATTCAATCATTCTAAGGGCTCCAAATGTCCCCTAAAATGCTAAATTTGTTAACTAAATGGTCTACTGTAGCAGTAGCTCTAGAAGGCTTCCAGTCCTTTTGTTCAACTAATCCCTTTTCCCACAACATCTGTCACACCTCACTGGCTGGCTGGTTAATGTGTGACTAATCTGTAATTGCTCACTGGCAGAGGCTTGGGTCACTGTGGTTGGTGGTAGGAAGTATGACTAATCTGTAATTGGTCACTGGCAGAGGCTTGGGTCAACAAACACAACACCTTATACCAGAAATAGAAACTATTCCCCTTCCCAATGTCACATGCGGAGTCTGTGTCTTGTATGGATATATATTTTATGCAGTTGTTTTATATAAGCAGAAAGTTAATTGAAATTAGTTATTCTTAGGCCACAGAAAAGTAATTCCCGGTTTCTCATTGAGGCATGTATTTAAAAATATGTGCCACAACATTTTATTTTCTATTATAATTATTCCTCTAAATGCAAGACATGGTGCAATAAGTGAACAGTAAACATGTAAACATTTTATTTCCATCATAACCCTTAATGATCTGTAACTATGATTCACCAAAAAACATTTGATTCATAATTACCTACAGGGTTGTTTGATTTATGCCGGGCAGAAACTGTTTCTGCCGGCAGAAACGGCAGCAATAGGAAATACATGCCATTGATAGGCAAACGTGTTCTTTTTATAGAAAATGTCAGTTTCTTTCTGTACCTGTCTACGTATGATAACCATTTGTCCGCCATGCTCACAATAAACATCACGTGAATGATAAAAGGAAGATCAGCCACTTAACTTGTGGATTATTATTATTGTAAAACTGCTCTGCTACTGCTTTGTGGACAGTAAGCTGCAACTGTCTTTGAGTTTGTTTACATTTTGACAAACTACTATTATATAGCACTAATTTTTGAATGAATCACATTTTGAGAATACATGTCATTGTTTGCGGTGTAACTTTTGTATGCTTCATTTTCTGCTGCTACAAGTTGCATTCATCTGAAAGATTATTCAATTACCTATCCAATGATAATACATATGTTGTGGTGTTGGAAATATATAGCTTTGGTATATTGTACACGAGGGTTGTGATAGGAAACTATTGGACATTGCGACAGTCCAGAAAGACAGTACGAGATGTGTCACTCAATATATGAAGTGTGACTTTCAGATACTTCATTTTGTAGTGCTATAATTATGATGGGCCTCTCCATTAGCTCCCTATATAATTATGTAAAATATATCATTATGTCATTAAAATATTTCAGAACAGGCTAACGCTAAGCTGCAACTCTCTTTGAGTTTGTTTACTTTTTGACAAACTACTATTATATAGCACTAATTTTTGAATTGGCACGACTAATGCTAATATATTGCACAAAATGACTTCTACAGGAAACAACGTTGATGTAAATTATCATCCCATTATTCTTACTGACAAAGACCTGTAAGTTAGGTGAGTAACACCTTCGAAGTTCTGACAGCAGGACACTGCCTTCGGTGAAGTTGAGACAAAAGTTTGACAAAGGCTTCAAGTTCAAACGGTCTATCACCCAGCTGACCCATTTTTTATTTTCTTTAGACTACCTTTTGCTCTCAAATAATCTGTCCTCTTAATTTTATACATAAAGACATAATCTGGCATAACTTTATACATTTTTGTAGCAGCACATTTGTATTTCAAGTGTATCATATATTTATCACGTGTTGTGTATTACACCCAGCTGTGGAGCTAAGATTCTCTGCCTGCTATTGTTTGATGGAAACTGTAACTAATCTGTAATTGGTCACTGGCAGTAGCTTGTGTCAACAGACAGCATTAAGCCACTAGACCCCTGTTAAACTGGACAGTTGCCTGTAGGTTTTAAACTGTCAAACAGTGAGTCTACCTTTTGCTCTCAAATAATCTGTCTTCTTAGTTTTACACGTAAAGACATAATCTGGCATAACTTGATAAGTTTTTGTAGCAGCACATTTGTACTTACAGTGTACCATTGCAACATAACATACATATTACATACTGTGTGCCACATTTGAATGTTGTGCATGTAATATTTCCATGCAATCCATTTGCATATATAATGTAAAACTTCAACAGCCGTTTTCTTCAGTTTCACTTTTTGACCCCTACCATGTTCAATGCTCCATAACTTCGCCAATTTTTGTAGCAGTCATAATTTTTGAAACTGTGTAAAGCACCCTACCAAACCTTTACAAGGATGTAAGAAAACAATGTTACAATTTTTCCGACTTATCACTCATTTGGTCAGCTGGGATCACACATAGACGTATTAGTCCAAAGGACTTCAGGGCCACTTGGCCCATTTTTTTAAAACTACATTTTCTGTATCTGAACATTACATAATAATTAATTAAACCACAACTGACTATCACACTGTTTGGCTTAATGTCAGCATTTTCCTTCTTTAGAGTGCAGTTATTGCATCCACTACATGTTGTAAACGCATAAAATTTACCCCCGGTGTGGGATCGTTTATGCACACATCCACATAAACATTAGGTAGAAGTGATCACCGGCTTTTACTCCAGTTTTAGTGTCTCATTCGAAAGATACAGCCAAGAAGGATGAATGTAATTCCACAAGCAGGTGCAAGGTGGACTTCAAGTTGATCTCTGATCTTTTTGATTGACAGTCCAAAATAGTCTTAGTGCAATGCAGGCTAGTACGGGGATTTAAACATTCAATTATAAGTTGTTCCTTTTAAGCAGCTGTTAATTTATAAACTGTAACTTGAGTCCCAATTCATTGTTTCACTTGAGTTAAAAAATTTAACAAATGAATTATAATTTGACATCTTTATGGGTTAGAAAGACATGTATCAACAACTGTCGATACTTCTGTTTTTATGATCCTTGACAACGTCAAGTTCATCGAAAATGCAATGTTAGTCTGAAGAACAATGTCAGTGATGTTTGAAATCTTGGCATGTTCCAGCAACCATTCCCGTCACCAGAGTCCTGCGCTAAAGCGACGCAGTATGAGGGACCTGCCGATGCCGCCGGTAGTTGATGACGGTGACGAGATTGATGGTGACACAGACGCACAGATGTCTAGGGCATCTGACAGACGTGGCACCTCCCCCATGGGGGACCAGCACAGGGAGGACGACCCCGAATACAGGGCCTACAAGGCCAGGCTACGCAGGTAAGTTCAGGTTACGCAAGTAGGTTCACAGGGCATTTGTTGAAAAAGTAGAATTTTTTTTAATTACTTGTAAACCCTGATATATGCCTCCCCTTTCAGCCCTCACAAAGTTGTGTGTTTCTCTGCAGAAGAGCATTGTCGATGAAGAAGATGAATACAATGGCAAATGTGGACTGGGGCGAGAGATGTGTCGATGTCTTCAAAATCATTGAGCAGATTGGCGAGGGCACATATGGCCAGGTGTATAAAGCCCTTGATAGACATGCCAATGACGGTAAGCACTGCAATAGTACTGTCATAATTTTACAGCATGCTAAAGGAAAGTATATTTATATCCAGAAAAACATTCAAAATCTGCAAAGAAGTAGCACCCAGTTAGTAGGATGTTATATCAAACAAAGATATTATTATTAATTAACTCATACACATATTGATATGCACTTTAATGTAAAGTAAAATATTACCCAAACCTAAGTGTACATTTTTCAAACAATTGCTAACACTTATTCCTTCATTAAAATGTAAAACAATATGTCTGCCTGCACTATTGGTCCATCAGAATAGCAGACATTGAAATAATAATTTCCAAGATTCAATCGCATAGTATTACAACTTTGCTAAATTGAACTTTGAAAACATGTATACCGATCATAACTCAAACACATGATTGCAGGGGAACATAAATGATTTTGATTGATTCATTGATACAGAACTATATGGGGACTTTGTATTATTAAATATCCCTCGAAATTCCTCTAAAATGAAGATTGGTGTGTCATTTATTCCCATGAAGTGATATGTCATAAAACTCATATTCCACACTGGCATATTACACCAAATAGTGTAGTTTAGAAAAATTTTAAGAGATTAAAGGTCATAATATGTGTGTGCCTATGTAATTTCGCCTGTCGGAACTGGTTTCACGTTGTGTCGTTGCTGCAGGGACGTTTGTGGCTCTGAAGAAGGTTCGTCTGGAGAATGAGAAGGAAGGCTTCCCCATCACGGCCGTGCGCGAGATCAAGATCCTCAGACAGCTCAACCACCCAAACATCGTCAACCTCATGGAGATTGTCACAGACAAGCACGACGCATCAGACTTCCGCAAAGACAAAGGTACACACACACACCACACACACCACACACACACACACCACACACACCACACACACCACACACACCACACACACATTACACACACACACACACCACACACACCACACACACCACACACACCACACACACCACACACACCACACACACATTACACACCACACACACACACACACCACCGCACACCACACACACCACACACGCCACACACACCACACACACCACACACACACCACACACACACCACACACACCACACATTACACACATTACACCACACACACACACACCACACACACACCACACACCACACACACCACACACACCACACACATTACACACACACACCACACACACCACACACACATTACACACCACCACAACACACATAATCAACCACACACACCACACACAATAATATTACACACCACACACACACCACACACACACCACACACACACATCACACACATTACACACCACACACACCACACACACCACACACACACATCACACACACACCACACACACCACACACACACCACACACACACCACACACACATCACACACACATTACACACCACACACACACCACACACACACCACACACACACCACACACCACACACACACCACACACACCACACACACACCACACACACACCACACACACACATCACACACATTACACACCACACACACCACACACACCACACACACACATCACACACACACCACACACACCACACACACACCACACACACACCACACACACATCACACACACATTACACACCACACACACACCACACACACACCACACACACACCACACACCACACACACACCACACACACCACACACACACCACACACACACCACACACACACACATCACACACACACAATGCTAACTGTCAGTGTCTCATTCAAGTTTTGTTTTGTAATCATTGCATTAGATTTATGGTGTGTCACATTAAAAACAGCTAAAAGATAGGTGTCTAGTGATATTATTTTACCTGGTATTTTTAATAATCAATTGAATGAACAGTGTTGTGAGAGCAGGAAGAGAGGAATGCTTCACTACCTTACAAAGCAGCCATCTACTATACCATTCCACGGCGAACAACAGCCAAGCAGGAGTAGGCTTGCTCATCAACAAGAAATGGAAAGACAATATAGTGAGGGTAAACAGCATCAGTCCCAGAGTAGCAGAACCTATTTCTATGCATATCAAAGCACTACAAACTGAAGATAGTACAAGTATATGCACCAACAACATCATATTCAGAAGAAGACACAAACAACTTCTACAACGACGTGGATGAGACCTTAGAAAAGCCAACCCACTACACGATAGTGATGGGAGACTTTAATGCTCAAGTAGGGAAACGAACAAACATTTCGGTAATGGCAATAGGCAAATTTGGCCTAGGTGTGAGAAACGAAAGAGGTGACACCTTGGTAGAATGGGCAACATCAAGAAACGATTATGGCATCATAGAGCCTGAAGAAAGCCAGAAAAACACAGCCACTAGGCCAAGACAGACTGATTACCCTTCTAGACAAGCAACGTAGAGAAATACAAGACGAAGATATGATCATGGAATTCTACACCGAGCTGTACGACAGTGAAGAGAGTACCATGATTCACACCGACCTGAAAGAGGTATTATAGATAACACCATGGGAGGTGGAAGCAGTGCTAAGAGATATGAAGAATGGGAAGACATCAAGCAACAACCATGTAAACATAGAAACATTAAAAGCAAGAGAAGATACCATCTCGGAGACACTGGCTAAGCTGTATACTGAATGCTTATCAGAAAGACTAATATCCACCGCATGGAAGAACGCAAAGTATTGATAATCTTCAAGAAGGGAAATAAGAAACACTTAACCCTGCGTGTTTGTGGGAATGGCACCAATTATTTGACCAGGTCCTCATGTTTGTAGTAATGTCATCAACTATTTGACCAGGTCCTGGTTGTGTTTGTAGGAATGGCATGAACTATTTGACCGGGTCCTGTGTGTGTTTGTAGCAATGGCATCAACTATTTGATTGGGTCCTGTGTGTGTTTGTAAGGTGACCAATGGTAAACTTCCACGGTGTACACAATTTGGAGGTATTTGTAGGGGTGCTTTTAAAAAATCACAACTTCGCTAATACGTATCGCAAAAATATGATTGAGCTATTATTTTGTTGGCAAAAAGACCCTTTACTATTATGCAGTGATGATATTTGCATAACATCAAATAATCATGAAGATATAACTGTTTAAAAGTTTATATAAAATAAATGCAAACAAATATTTTTTTGCCCTACTGCTAGTTTCCGAGTGGTTGTATGTGTCAATGTCTAATTAGAGAAATGTAGCCATGTATATAAGCTAATGAGTACAGAAAAAAATAATCCAATATAGTTTTTTTTATATGAATTTTTTCAGATAGACCCATGTAAAATTTAGACTATTCTTCATGAACGTCAGAACGAGGGTAAAGTAGAAATCCAAGTTTGCCCAGTAACAAAATAATTATTGTGCGGTTGTATGTTCATGCATGCAGTGTAACAAATGTAGCTGTACATTTCAGCTGCGTAATAATGAAAACTAGACTCAAATATATTCAGAACTTTTCATTTTATTGTATTTTTCGTAGAACGATCAAATACAACCAATACGGCAATAAGCCTCGTAGGCCTACTGTTGCGCGCCGTGGCGCACCTGTCCGATAACATGACGTATCTATTATCAATTTCCTTACATATCAATAAAGTAAGTAATACCTACAGTTCCTAATTACACACCTATATATGTCATCAGGTTATAGGACATGTTGTATTTGAATTCTGAATGCATCGTATCCTTCGGTGGCGGACCGAGTAGGCCGGCCGAATCGGCCCATGTCCGGGTGCAAAACAGCGATGTCCGGTTCGCCAGCAACTTGCATAATATCCACTTCAAAACAGCCCCCAAAGTCTGGGTAACTGTCTGAACTAGTATAATAACTTGATCCACAAATACTGTCATGTATTTTGCTGATATATTGCCACAGACATTTGAAATAATTCAACTTATATAATCGAAGCGAGACAAAAAACATGGCGGACTTTCATCGTGATGGAATGAAACCAGCGTCAACAAGAAGACGTTTTAGAGCCATGCGCTGATTGGTTGGCCGTTGACGTAAATTTATTTGGATAGACCAATCGTTGGGCTTTCCATCAGTACCTCCATTTCCCTGTTTACACCATATGAATGGGAATGTAAAATCGGCCATATTTGGGCATCTACTGCTACGATATTTTAAAGCTTGGTTGTGATTTGCTATTACTAATCATGACGCGATACAACTCATTGATAAAAAAGCCACAGGAAGAAGAATAATTCAGCTTTCCAATGATACCTCGCGTTCCCCTGTCAGTTGCTAATGACGGAAACAAATTTTGTTTTGAAAAGAGTGATACTGAAGCGGGCCAAAAATCGGCCGGGAGCAGTTTTCCAATGATCGCACGGGCCGAATTCGGCCCAGTGGCCACGTGTAGGGTTAAAGAACTACAGACCAATATGGCTGTTATCAAACATCTACAAATTACTCACAAAGATACTAACTAATAGGATAGAGACACTCAAAGAAAACCAACCACGAGAGCAAGCAGGATTCAGAAGCAGGTACTTAATCAACGACAGACCATATACACGTCGTAAACCAACTGAAAGAGATGTGCCAAGAATATAAAAAACCCTCCCGCTCGCTTTCGTCGACTATGAGAAGGCTTTCGACTCTGTGCAAACTCAAGCAAAACTGACCTCCCTTCAAGAACAGTGGATAGAAGACGTGTACATCAAACTCCTGAAAGCATCTATACACCAACAGCTCAGTGAAAGTCCACCTACACAAAAAGAGCAACAAGATCAGCATCAAGAGAGGAGTATGACAGGGTGACACCATATTGCCCAAGCTGTTTACTGCAACACTCGAAAGCATATTCCACAGACTGAACTGGGAAACCAGAGGCTTGAGGATAGACGGAGAATATTTGTTATCTTCGCTTCACCGACGACATACTCATATGTGCTACTACACCGCAAGAACTACAAAAAATGCTGCAGGAGCTAGCTGATAGTGAAAAACAAGGTCTGAAGATGAACTTTTCTAACACAAAAGTGATGCTAGAAAATGACACACCAATATATATTAATACCACGCAGATAGAGAATGTTGAAAGCTACATTTATCTGGGACAGCGATACAGTATCGGAGCCAAAAACCAAGACAATGAGATTCAAAGAAGAATCATTCCAGCTGGACAGCATTTGCCAAACACTGCGTCATCTTCAAGGGTAACTTTGGAACCTGCTTGAAGGGACAAGTCTACAACTCATGAGTACTTTCAGCGATGACATACGTCGCGAAAATATGGGCACTCACCATCCAGGCAAAGAACAAGCTGGCAGCCGCACAAACAAAGATGGAAAGAAGTGTGTTAAACATCACATATCGGGAGAGAAAAACAAACATCTCGGTAAGAGAGAAGACAAAGGTCATAGACGTGATAGAACAAATCAGAAGACAGAAGTGGACCTGGGCAAGGCACATCAGCAGACTACGAGATAACCGATGGACATCACGTATCACAACCTGGAGACCTTACGAAGGGAAACGATCTAGAGGAAGACCGGTGAGACGGTGGAGAGGCGACTAGAAGGGCACCATCTGGCAGAGGATAGCGCAAGACAGGCAGATTTGGAAACAACATGCTGAGGCCATCACCCAACCACGGGACACTACGGCTGCACAATGATGATGATGATGTGAGAGCAAACATGTTGTTTGAATCAAAAAATCATGATCTGATGGATTGAATAAATTAATGTTGCAGGTGCGTTCTACCTGGTGTTTAAGTACATGGATAGATGTTCCTGGTGCATTCGACCTGGTGTTTAAGTACATGGGTAGATGTTCTAGGTGCTTTCGACCTGGTGTTTAAGTACATGGGTAGATGTTCTAGGTGCTTTCGATCTGGTGTTTGAATACATGGGTTGATATTGTAGGTGCGTTCTACCTGGTGTTTGATTACATGGGTTGATGTTGTAAGTGCGTTCTACCTGGTGTTTGAGTACATGGGTTCATGTTGTAGGTGCGTTCTACCTGGTGTTTGAGTACATGGGTTCATGTTGTAGGTGCGTTCTACCTGGTGTTCGAGTACATGGACCACGACCTGATGGGACTGCTTGAGTCTGGCTTTGTGCACTTTGGTGAGGAACATGTGGCAGCCTTCATGAGACAACTGCTGGATGGACTGAGCTACTGTCACCGCAAGAACTTCCTCCACCGAGACATCAAGTGCTCCAACATCCTCATGAACAACAGGTGAGTGCTTCACTCGCACCCTCCCATTGGCATGGTTACTGGGGAGCTTCTCATCCCCCCTTGGCATGGTGACTGGGGCACTGAAAAGTGCTGATTATCAAGATGCTTCTGTTGAAAAATGATGCAAGCAAAGAGGAGATATTGAGGCACATTGCACAGGTTCCAAGAGTTTGTCTGACTTCACGAGTATAGAAGTGACAAGTCTGGGGCTGAAGGAATAAAATAAAAGCATCAAGATTGGTGCCTGTGAAAAATGTAACTGGAGAAATGTAGCCCCATGAGACATGAGGCATTCAAAGCACTCCACCTGGGTCAATCGGCAGCAGGTATTCTGGTATCGCCTATCTTTTGTTGACCAACTGTAGGTCACAGTCGATGGTCTGATATGATTTACCCACAGGCTTCCTTTCACTTGACCAGCTGGTGTCCACTAGTACTTGGTGGACAGATCTAATAGGTGGGAGTCTTGTTGCAGGGCCAAGCCAGCTCAGGTGTCTCTTGCAGAGAGGTTGAGGCTCGAGGTTGTCCGCATTGCTCTCACCTTTTTGTTGGACAGACACATAATCACTCCACCAAATGCTCAAGATCTTATTTCGTTTCTTGGCTTGTTTTGACCTTCCATGTTTTGTATCCATAGAGCAGAGTTGCTGAACATTTGAGTTCTAAAGGCAGAGTTTTGATCTTGGTAAATATCTTGCTAACCGAATTTCCTCCCAACTGATTGAAGGCTGCTAAATCTTTCCCTTGCTCATGGCTGATAATGCTTTGATTGTTTTTGGAACTGTCTAGGTAGGTGACTAACACCATGAAATGTAGGCCCTGGGTAGTATCTGAGAGGGCAGCAATGTCATCAGTGAACTCCGTGTCTGATGGATGCTCCTCTTCAATCCACACAGTATTTTACTGACGTGAATAAAGATGTGTGTGTGAATTAGGCTTGATATGCCCAAGTTTGTCGACTAGTTTAGATAGCTTGCCCACGTGATATAAGCTTCCAGTGATAACATTGATATGGAGAGCCAGTATTTCTTGTCGAGTAATATAATTTGTAAAAAACTATTTATCCTCACACCTGGAAATATTCCGTGCATGCAGTTCGTTCTCATCAAATGTTTTGGCTGTTTTTAAATGACCATTTGCAGAGATGACAGAGTGCCCGGGTACTCTAAAGGTAGGTTGTTTTTGTGTCATTATTAGATCACTCATCTCTCTTGCAGCTGTCTTAACTCGCATAGACACAAACATTCCAATGGAGTTGTCTCCTCCACCAGCTATTTACCACATTATTTTAAAATTTATTAAACTGGATGTCGAGCAAGTCCACAAACTTCCAAGTGGTTTGCATCACAGTTGAATACACTACACATTATATATATTGCTTGTATCACTCCGACAGTTAACATTCATGAACACATGTTGTTTATGAGAATCTACAGTCAACATCTATAAACACACATTGTTTATGGGAATATTGTTGTTGCACCATGTCTATTACAGTAACCCATATGAGAAGTGACTGACCAAGAAAAGAGGTAGATACATACACACAGGTACTTATAACCGTATTGTGTTCTGTCAAGAATGTATGCGCGTTAGTAGAAAGGCACACAACACATGCCGCGGCAGTGTGAATGGGTTGTGGCTATACGGTCACAACTTTACCTTTCTAGTGGCCAGATAAAGCTCGCAGACTTTGGTCTTGCTCGACTCTATGAAGCTGAAGACAAGGAACGGCCGTACACAAATAAAGTGATTACGCTGTGGTATCGGCCGCCAGAACTACTTCTTGGAGAGGAGCGATACGGCCCTTCTATCGATGTCTGGAGTTGTGGGTAGGTGGCAGCACAAGTTCTTGTTATATAAAGAGGTTATGCTCATGAGAGCGTTCAGAAGTCTTCATTGATGTCATATAGACAGTAAAATGTATAATTTATTTGAAATGGTACATGTTGATGCTAGCGTTGTGTTAGCTATGAAGATGACCTGCAAAACTGTTGTTAGTATTGTGCGTTGTCATCTTATAAAATAGATCGATCTGTTGTTATGGTAACCAATGTATGCTAAACATCCTTCCACTCGTCAACCTACATCTGAAGTTCTTACGTAATAATCTTCGTCTTTATTTGTCATTTAAAATTATGTGAATATAATTTAAATTACGTGATGTTTACAAGTATCCATTGTGTACATGTTCTGTTATCGTTTCTAGCAACATTCAGCGTCCAAATAATTTTTTGAAGGAAAGTCAAGAATGCATATTTTTTACTTGGTCAAATTCATTTGGTCTAATTACATCCTAGTTTATCTTTTGATTATACTGAAATATTTACCAAAATAATATTTTTGCCATTTGAATATCCTTCAGTCGCAAAACAATATGTGGAACATGCCCTACAAGAACAAAACAATATGTGGAACATGCCCTACAAGAACAAAACAATATGTGGAACATGCCCTACAAGAACAAAACAATATGTGGAACATGCCCTACAAGAACAAAACAATATGTGGAACATGCCCTACAAGAACAAAACGGGAACAAGAGAAACATTAATTTTTAATCGTTGCCAGTTATATAAGTGATGCTCGGGTCGTTGCAGGTGCATTCTTGGAGAACTATTCACGAAGAAGCCACTGTTCCAAGCGAACCAGGAGTTGGCGCAACTTGAGTTGATCAGTCGGACATGTGGCACCCCGACCCCGGCAGTGTGGCCTGACGTCATCCGTCTGCCCCTCTTCTACACCTTCAAGCCTCGCAAGCAGTACAGACGACGACTCAGAGAGGAGTTCTCATTGTACGCACTTCTCCCTACTGTTCTTTCTTCTCGAGTGTTTTTCTCAGATTTTTTAGAGTACATGTATTGGGTAAACTGCTCAAATTTTGCATGATAAAATCACACTGTTCCCATAAAAAACAGGAACATGTGTTGCACAAAACGGTGACTATGTTTGCAGAGAACAAAACTATTTTTTGTATTGTGTTTTTTAGGTGACTGTATACGTGAAGCATTACGGTAAACTACGCATTCTAACATCTTCACGGTCCAAGTATATCACAATTGTTTCAGCTTAATTCAGCCGTTATCTGTTTATGAATATCAACCATGCTGTTGAGTGCATTCGAGAACAGCTCGACAATTTCCTATACCTGTGGACAGAGTTGATCTGGATCAGGCATTCAGAGGATCACATAATGGGCGTGTCATTAACACACTTCACAGGCTTTGTATCTTGAACAGTGTAAATGTTCTGCTTTCGTCAATAATAAAGGATTTATACTTGATCCACAGCATACCGAAGAATGGCCTCGACTTGATGGATCACATGCTGGAGTTGGACCCCAGTAAACGGTGCACAGCGGAAGAGGCCCTCAACTCTCCCTGGCTGCGAGAAGTTGATGCCAGTCGTATCCCTCCGCCAGAGTAAGTACTACTATATATTAACCGTTCATAAGGCATCGTCATCCTCAGTCATGTTCACTAATCATTTCCCTTTTTGTGTTTCTGCCATTCTTCACAGCTGCTGATAGTTCATGTGGTACAATCATTCAGATTTCTCGATTTTTATTTTAAATTTGAAATGTAGTTTCATCGTGTGGTGTGTTTGACAGTCCATGTAGTTTCACCATGTGTTTGTGTGTGTAGTTTTACCTTGCTGTATTTGTATGCCAAGTTTTTCACCATGGTGTGTGTGTGTGTGTGTGTGTGTCGTTTTGCCATTCTGTGTTTGTGCATGCATTTTCACCAGGTTGTGTTTGTCAGTGCAACGTGTAGTTTCACCATGGTGTGTTTGTCATCATGTTGTTTCACCACGGTGTGTTTGTCGTCTTGTTGTTTCACCACGGTGTGTCTGTCATCATGTTATTTCACCACAGTGTGTCTGTCTGCTTGTAGTTACACCTTGGTGTGTTTGTCTTCATGTTGTTTCACCACAGTGTGTCTGTCTGCTTGTAGTTTCACCTTGGTGTGTTTGTCTTCATGTTGTTTTACCACAGTATGTCTGTCTGCTTGTAGTTTCACCTTGGTGTGTTTGTCTTCATGTTGTTTCTCCGTGGTGTGTTTGTGTAGTATCACTATGGTGTATCTGTCTGTGTGTAGTATCACTATGGTGTATCTGTCTGTGTGTAGTATCACCATGATGTATCTGTCTGTGTGTAGTTTCACATGATGTATCTGTCTGTGTGTAGTTTCACCATGATGTATCTGTCTGTGTGTAGTTTCACCATGATGTATCTGTCTGTGTGTAGTTTCACCATGATGTATCTGTCTGTGTGTAGTTTCACCATGATGTATCTGTTTGTGTGTAATTTCACCATGATGTATCTGTCTGTGTGTAGTTTCACCATGATGTATCTGTCGTTTTGCCATTCTGTGTTTGTGCATGCATTTTCACCAGGTTGTGTTTGTCTGTGCAACGTATAGTTTCACCATGGTGTGTTTGTCGTCATGTTGTTTCACCACGGTGTGTTTGTCATCATGTTGTTTCACCACAGTGTGTCTGTCATCATGTTGTTTCACCACAGTGTATCTGTCTGCTTGTAGTTACACCTTGGTGTGTTTGTCTGTGCATGTAGTTTCACCATGTGTTGTGTCCGCAGTCTGCCGAGAGACCAGGACTGCCATGAGTTGTGGAGCAAGCGTCGTAAGAAGAGCATGCGGGAAGCGTTGAAGCAGGACCAGCCGCCCGGGGCCCACCCACCTGCAGCCAACAGCATCACAAACAAGCCTGGCTTCAACAACCACCACCGCGGCGCGCCAAAGTTCCCCCATGCAGACGCAGCAGCAGCTGTGGCACCCCCAGTGACCAAGTCAAACAACAGCCAGAGTGACAAGGGGCCGGAACACATATCCTCAGGTAGCTATGCAAAGTCACACCACTTGCCACCAGGGGGCACTGCAGCAGGGCTGTCGAGTGGCGACGGTGTTAACAAAAGTAGCGTCAGCTCGCTCGGTGGTTACTCGTCATTGTTGGGAAAGGTCGATGTGATTCCAGGGTTAGATTTTACAGGCGATCCTATGTCACATGACCCGCCAAGACCACACGTTGAACAGAAACCAGTGGACACGCCATCTGCACCGTCGGCGGCAGTGGCACAGTCACAAGATGGCACGAGAACGGTGCACAAGAACATGGCAATGATGCTACAGCTACTGCAGTCTAGCGTTGGCGGTAGCAAGAAACTCTCCATTGATGAGTTGGCAGCAACACTGAAGGTTCCAATCGACTCCAACACAAGGATGCTGCTTGACAATCTGAGTGGCCAGTTGCTCGTTGCCACAAAGTCATCGGACCAGCCTTTGCCGCCAGACCCAACTCTTGGTCGGGTCCCCCCAGAGCCCATAGACCACTCTCAGATGTACCAGGACGTGTCGAGTTCACGCCCATATCAGCCGCCAGATGGAGCCATGGGCTACCTGAGCAAGAACCACGATCTAGAAACGGCTGCGGCAGGTGGTGCATTTGCAATGCAGCCAGGTGGCACTGGCGTCGGCGCGGCGCAGGACAAGAACGCGGGCATCAAAGCCGCCCTAGCACAACTGCTCGCACAACAGGGCGTCACCGTCAAGTTGGGGGCAAAGTCGTTTGCCCCGTCCGGTAACCCTGGCCCCACGTCGCCAAGAGCAACACGTGTTGTGTCCGACAGAGGAGATGGTGCTACCACCAAGGGAACTGGACCGGTCCCACGTGGCGAGCGGTTGTATTCACAGCAGACTAGCTATGGCTCGCAGATGTCGATATCCGAGGGGAACTCGAACAGTCCACCAGGTGGTGGTAACTTCCATGTTAGGCCACTAGGTGGCGGTGCTCCAACACCACCCGCCGAGACGATGTCGGTGCGTGCCAAGGTTCAGAGTTTCTTTGAGAAGAGTGACCAGCCACCCCACCATGCAGCCCCACAGAAGCCCTCTGACTCCCAGCCACATATCTTCCCCATAGTGGGGCATGCAACAAACCCCAGACACCCCCCCGGCATGTCTGGCAGCAGCTACATGGGAGGCGGAGGCTCGTCCGCTCCCAGAGGCATCCTAAAGGGCAACTTCCATGGAGCCGGGTCAAAAGGTCGCGGAGGAATATGAGAATATGAATAATAAATAAAGGGGGTTGAACACTTGTACATACGGTAAACTTATCCACCCCCTTGTGATGAAACATGCACTTTAAGATAATTCCATGCAATAATAGTTTCCTGCAACATTGTCTGTGCATCAGTGGTGCTGCACAGAATGTCATGCGTTTGCTTTGCTCAACATCGAGAAGACACTATGTATATCAGAGTAAGCCATCATAACTGGGTTAGAAACAGTTAAGTGGGCAAGAAATACATCCCAGCAAATGACAGTACAACACCATGTGACAGCTGGTGTCATCGCTGCTGTTTGTAGGGGACAAATAAAACTGCTTATCCGAGGTCTGTGTTGGCGACATGTAATTTTGAGTTGTGAAATTCTTCAGTTGTGCCACTGCGTTTGTAGACTTGTGTAGGGTTGCGTGGCAGCCAGTTTCAACTGCTTATGTACTGTACATAGCGTTAGTCGCCACTCACCAGGTAGTGTTGCTTTAGAGAATCTGTTCTGCACTGTTCATGTAGCCGAATGCGTCCGTAGGTGTTCATTGTAATGTCAAGTATCTCGGATTCAAACGCAGCTCGTCAAAGTACGCAGTATACAATGTGTTGGGTAAAATTACTTGAAATGAGAAAACAAAATTGACTGTAACGCATTGGAATATTGTTGCAATGAGTTTCTCTAGTGACCGTAAATACACAGCAGGACGTGAAATTATTATCTGTTTGTTATAAATGGACTGGCCTGAGACGTACCTGTGACTGGCGTCTTCCCATGATCAGCCACGTGTGACGACGTGTCGGCTTTGGTGTATTTTTCCAGGTGTGAATTCTGTGTAAAGTTGGTGCATTCTGCACTTGGTAATTGGCCGGTCGCCGTGGTTACCATACGTGTGACTACACACACCTGGTGGAGGGAGGTATAATTATAGTTAAGGGAAACAATTTGCAGATCAACGGTTACTGCATGTTATGTATGTTACTGTCGGAGCCATCAATGTTGAATAAAATGTAAACGGTCCACATGGTTTTACCGACACATTCAGATGATCCGAGGCTAAACCAGAACAAGGTGTTGGTGTACGTCATTTTGTCAGTTTGATTTCTTGCTCATAAAAATGGCATATCGAGTCGAATATAATTACAAATCAGGTGTGTGGTGTTCATTGTATCTGAAAGAGAGACTCCTCCGGTGTCATCGATGTGAGCACTGATTTGCGCACTGTAAATGATCCGATGCTCATCTGCTTGTTTGTTAGTTGCTCTACTTGACGATTCTCCACACTGCTCTACTCAGCCTGTATCTTATCATGTCGACAATGTGCATGTACGTTTCTTATGTGTATGAGTTATGCTTTTACTTCGCAGTAAACAATTGTACTTGTTGCCACAATGACCGACTCTGTTGTTGATAATAAAATCAGAGTTTTTCGTGTTGGAGCTAAAGTGTGGCCATAACTAATATGCGCACATGTTTTCATGTTCATGTTGTGTTTAATTTCATATTTTTCATGTTTATTTAAAACAACATTAACAAATATTTGTAGAAATAAACCATTGACAACATGCCAGAAAGATATGCAAAAGACTACCATTTTCACATCAAAACAATATGGTAGAACAACAAAAAGTTTACAGTATTTGTAAACATTTCCTACTTAACGCATTAAAGTTTAAAATCTGTATCAAATATAACCTGCTTGTTTGTGCAAATGTCTTACTTAATTTTGTTCAAATCGTTGGACAAACTATAATAAATTTTATTTGTATCTATCGCCATGTCTCCGGATATAGAAATCTATTAAAATACAACATTGTTAAAAAATAATTGCTGTAATACAATTATTTTGCATATGTAATAAGAATATAACATGAAATTTAGATGTACATTTGTAAATAAATATCTTAAGCAAAGCAAAGTATTGGCAAAATATTGACTTAACAAAAAAATTAACTTTACTGAAACTATAAAACTAGTTTTGACTAGGCCCTATCGAAACTTGGCAATAAATGGCAAAAGTTGTCTAGCTCTATAAATAAGTATATATTATAAGTGTTATTGACACATTTGCAAATTGCCTGAACTAATATCCCAAATAAATTATTTAAATGATTTTTAACAAAACGATATTTTAAAAACTGACTACACACTTGCAATGGTGTAAATGAGTAGCAGGCATCCATTTTAATTTGATTCAAACAAACTTTAAAAAGTTCTACTGTTATAGATAACACCACTGTGTTACACAGAGAGTGGAGACAGACTGATTTTGTTGACTGTTTTTTTCCAAGATTGCCACTTAATGCATAAACCCAAATTGGGCAATTGAACAAGGAAGCATTTCACTTATTGAGAATTTTTGTATCTGTGATCTGCCCTTCTGAGATTATTTGTCAGTTTTGCTTTTAATCATATTCACACTGATGGCACTTAGCAGGCAATATGTTCTATTCATTCCTAGTCCACTGAGAGAATGAATACTTTCCGATATATAATCTACCAGATTATTATTATACACGGTTACCTCTCAAGAGACGATGTTTTTGTGATTTGTATATTTCAATATCAACAACTGAGAAACCAGTTCATTGATGCGCTATTTCCATATGGGTAAATGTTTCATAACAATTAAATATCTTAAAAACTTCTATCTGACCTGTTAAAATGGAAGATGTGCACCTTCAAGAAATGTTTTAGGGCTTTGCAATGTCCAGATCTGAAAATTTAGTAGTCTCACTTAACTAACTCTCGCATGGCTGCGTGACTTCGCCAGAACGATAGTCTGGCTCTGAATTGCGTTTTGACTGCTCACTGCCAGAATGGCCCTTCCTTCGTCCGCCAGATGGCAACACTGGTATACTCATGAATGAATGCGTCATCAATTTATGAAGTTATATGTATATGTAACGTATTGTCAGGATTTGCCGCGTTTTAATTGGTCTCGCAAAACCGACTCTCGTCTGGCTGCGTGACTTCGCCAGGAACATAGTCTGGTTCAGAATCGCGTTTTGACTGCTCACTGCCAGAATGTTTATATATTATGCATGTTTTCGATAACGAAATGAAATTACGAAATAGTATTATACAAAATAAAATTAATCTTAAACTAAATGAACACAAACAAAAGTTTCAAGTGCTCTACGGGATTCGAACCGAGGACCTTAATAATAGCTACTCGACACGCTACTAACTTAGCCACCAAGATCAGTACGTTTTGACGTGCTTTGGCGAGTACATATAGTTAGCAGTCCGCCCTTTGCAAGCGACATCGATTGCACTTTGTTTAATAAAATGTGTCCTTGTTTGGTAATTATATCATGCTCATTCACAGTTAGTCTTTTGTTTTTGCTCGAGCATAAGCAAAGAACGTCAATTCGGAATCATTGACAGCCATGAGAGCTGCCTCCTAGTGAATGTGCATGTGATTAAAAGGCACTAAACTACAAAAAAAGTTTAATGTCGATTTATTTTTATTTAATTTGTTATTTCATAGTTGGACTGAGAGCCAATCATCGTGTCTACCCAAATCTGGGATAAAGCCCTTACCGGTAACATTGGCTGGAGCGTAATATTTCAGGACATAGTGATGGGCCAAGCGAATGCTGCCACCTCATGGCGCCTGGATAATTGAGGCTAAAAATGTTGGGTCTCGGATCTGTGTGTGCATGCATGTATGTATGTATGTATGTATGTATGTGTGTCACCCCATCCGATAAATTATGCCAACTCACTATGTGTCAGTAGTATGGATGATTGTTACAGTATGATTAAACATTACAACAAGGATGCTTGTAATGAGTAACTTAATCCCAGTGTCACTGAAGATGTTATTCCTTAGAAATTAACATAACAGCTTTATTCATGTTATTACTAGGATATTAATAGTTTTAGTTTTGGAAGTTATCTGCTGGAGATTAGTTTCTTCCAAATGTTTAGTAATACATCTAGACTATTACAGTCGGTCACCTTGTAAGAATTGAGTTTTAATTACTAGAGTGTTCATAGGTGAACTTGGTTCTAAGTTGTCGAGGCTGTGTGGTTACAATCTTTCATTATGTCAGCACAAATTGTGTTTATTTTAATACAAAAAGGCTTTTACGTATGCTTAACATTGAAATTCTTTTGTGATTTTTTTACTGGAAAATACATCAGGATATTTTCAGTGGTTTATTCTGTCGTATCCGTTACCAAATATGCTTGAATTTCTTGTTTCGGAGAATACTTTGGGCTTGACAGCAATTAGGGAAGTGTGAAATCATCTGTATCGAAGAGAGTCACTGTTTATCTCTTGAACTAGCGGAGATAATTTCATTCACAGAACCATCAGCACAAAGTTCTCATCCACTGCCAAAATAATCTTCACATTTACAGGATTTTTAGTCCTTTGGGCCATCACTCTGCATCCGCCGTTAGCTGCCGTATCTCAGAAACCGTTCAGCAAATTTTTCTCTAATTTTGCATAGACATCTTAGGGCACTGCTGTATTTTATTGAATCATTCTAAGGGCACCAAAGGTCCCTTAAAATGCTAAATTTGCTAACTAAATTGTCTACTGCAGGAGCAGCTTTATCTCGCTAATCCCTTTTCCTACAACACTTGTCACACCTCACTGTAGAGGGCGGGCCTGATGGATGGAAACTGTAGAGGGCGGGCCTGCCGGATGGAAACTGTAGAGAGCGGGCCTGATGGATGGAAACTGTATCTTAATCTGTAATTGGTCACTGGCAGAGGCTTCCAGGTTCCTTTTCTGGCACAATACACCAAATCTACTGCTAGGGGATAGTTTCAAGAGCCCTTCTCAAAACCACATCATTAGATAGTGTACACATTTTGGGGGGCTGTGTCAGCCTTCTTCTCGTGATGTAGAATTACCACAAGGAGAAAACTTGTCTCCTTTGTTATTTGCTATTTACCAGAATGATTTTGAACAGAGTGTTAGTCATAATTATAAGGGACTTGACATGGCAGCTGGTGACATTTACAACAACCTTAGTGATGATGATGTAGACATTTTCTTGAAAATGTATTTTCTACTATATGCTGATGATACTAGAATGATTCAATCAGATACAGATTTCCTGTGTATACTGGAACTATGTAAACTCTTCTAAAGGTTGACATTTGGTTGTTTCAGGATGACCCCTTAAAATGTATGCCCAACTGTCCAAGGGTCTAGTGAGTGCAGGCTGGGAAGCTATTCCCCTTCCCAAAACATCTGTCACATGCGGAGTCTGTGTCTAGTGTGGATATCTATTTTATGCAGTTGTTTTATATAAGCAGGAAGTTTGTGAAATTAGTTATTCTTAGGCCACAGAAAAGTAATTCCCAGTTTCTCATCAATGCATGTATTTAAAAACAACATTTCATTTTCTATTATAATTATTCCTCTAAATGCAAGATATGGTGCAATAAGTGAACAGTAAACATGTCAACATTTTACTTCCATCATAACCCTTTATGGTCTGTAACTATGATTCACCAAAAAACATTTGATTAATAATTACCTACAGGGTTGTTTGATTTCTGCCCGGCAGAAACGGCAACAATAGGAAATACATGCCATTGATAGGCAAACGTGTTGTTTTTATAGAAAACGTCAGTTTCTTTCTGTACCTGTCTACGTATGATAACCATTTGTCTGCCCTGCTCACAATAAACATCACATGAATGATAAAAAGAAGATCACTGCCACTTAACTTGTGTATTATTATAAAACTGCTCTGCTACTGCTTGGTGGACAGTTAATTAGTGGCTCAAGTTCAAATACATAAGGACGTTTTTCACACCTGCATGGTAGTTTAGGCTCAGTAGTGTGCTGGCGGCAGCCACTAAACCTATAGGTTTGTGTGAAAAGGATAGTTGGCACCATTGCATCCATTTAGCCATGCAGCAGTCACACTGTCCCAGTGTCTGATGCTACCTTTTGCTCTCAAGTAATCTGTCCTCTTAGTTTTTTTACACATAAAGACATAATTTGGCACAACAAAGTTTTTGTAGCACCACATTTGTACTTCTAGTGTATCAGTGCAACACAAGCCGTTTTCTTCATTTTCACTTTTTTTAACCCTACTATGTTCAATGCTCCATAACTTCGCCAATTTTTGTAGCAGTCATAATTTTTGAAACCGAGTAAAGCACCCTACCAAACCTTTACATGGATGAAAGAAAACAATGTTACAATGTTTCAGACTTATCACTCATTTGGTCAGCCGGGGTCACATATAAGACGTATTAGTCCAAAAGGACTTCAGGGCCTCTTGGCCCATTTTTTTTACCATTTTAAATGTAATGATTAATTTATGAGTCACATCTAAGATACAGTCATGGCAATGTGAAAACTGCGTGAAGCAGACCTGGGGCCAGGGCCTCACCCAGAGACCCGTCCACCCGTCCTGTGGACGGGTATATTCATAAATTGCGTTTTTGGACGGGGTCAAATTGATTGTGGACGAGTCCGTCCATCCATGCCATTTTTACGACGTCATTGAAACTGCCGCGAAGCCAGTTACAAAATCTACAGACTGTTTTTTGAAAATCGCCCACCCGGATCGCCTGGCCAGCTCCTCGACACACGCCAGGCCTCGACATGCTAAGATAATTGTCACCTACCCGCTAGCGACGACTTGCTAGGGTGAATGTTACCTACTCGCTAGCTGTTGCTCCTTGAAAGGCACCCGACACTTGCCTATGTCTATGTAGACTAAATAATCCTATTTGAGGTCAACATCAGGGCAGGGAGATACAATAAGCCCTTGCCGATTACGACGCGTTCTTGGAAAACGAATGGAATTCCGCGTAATCGACTTTTCGAAACGGGATTTGTTTTTGAACGGAAACTCCGTAAACGCTAAAAGAGTAGAATCACCAACACCGTAAACGATACTGAATTTATTGGAGATATTTTGAAGCAAACATGATTACTATGCAACGTTATTCGTTTATTTTGGTGAATTTATGATTATTTTTAAAACGCGCATGCCAAATCGTTACGAGTGTGATGGCGCCGGTGCTACCTCGTCAGTCGTTTCAACCAAAGGCAAAGACCGTGTATCAATACAAGACGGTGCAGCATGCGCTATTTCCATTGTTCAAAGTACGTAAGTGGAGCGGTTAGTCCGCCATTCTGGAGGCACGCCAAGCCAGAACATATGCATTGACGCACGCGGTAGCCTCCCAAATGGCGGGCAAGAACTCCAATTGTAGACTGTCATGATTTCGCTCAGTGACGCCACCTGTCTAAATATAGGCTCCTTGACCTTCGTATGAACCGACGTAAACAGGGACGCGGGCGAAAGGTGCTAACATAAACCGTTTTGCGATCGTTGTCTAGCTGTCCGCTAAGCGTATTGAAGACATGTTGTTAACTAAATGTAATTGTCACATCGTTATAACATGCATAAGTGTACATATTCCGGTTTCGAACACAAAACTCGAAGAAATAACAACAGCCTAGGTTACGCTGGCTCAAAGTGATATATCTTGCGTTTTGTAGTTCAAACAAATTCCGTTGGTTGGCGTCGTATATAGAACTAGCTAAAATGAAACAGCATCAGTGATTTGAACATTTATTCTTAATATGATTGCTTGTGTAAATTACATTTGTCAATGTATATATTAAGCACTGCAGCATGAGGAACAACCAGACATTTATGTTACTGTGTGACAGGAATTATTGTATTATCTAAATTTATTATGTACAGTTATTGTGTTGCAAATATTATTAGAAAAGTTAACCACACAGTAAACAGTATTATTTAGATGCAGAGATCATAACGTTGTGACATTTTAAATATTTGACATAATGTATTATTTTTCAAAGTTAACTTTGAAATAAAATATTACTTTTCTGAACAGAAATGGGCTTCTTTTTCCACTTTTAAACAGAAAATGCACCATTTGATAAAAAAATGCTAGTTACATTTCTGATCACACGTGATATATGCATTCAGCCATGTTCTCTGCCTTGCCTTCATAAATGGTAATATGTACACTGTACTTTTATTTTATGATTGGACACACTAAGTATGATTACCAAAAATACCATGCTGGTGTGTATATATATACCGGTATATATATACCCATAGTTGCATGTTCTATCCCGCATCCGATCGCGCGTTCAATCGCATGCCCGACCGCACTTCGTAGCATGTCTGAAACAATTTGGACTGGCAAAAATTTGATCCTGGGGCGGAAGTACTCGTGTACTCAAGTACTGAGTACATTTTTGAAGTACTCGTACTCATAAAACTTATGAGTCATGGACTCATACTCATTGTACTCAGATTTTACGAGTATGTTACGAGTACATCCGAGTACTTTCTCAATATGTACTGGGAAAAATTAATTTATTTGGTTATAAAATGAAACTTTCCTGAAATATTTAAATGTTCAACTATTTTTAAGTACGTTGTTATTTCCGATAGAATGCCACCTTACCATCCATGCACATAGTGCAACCTCATTCTCTGATAACCATGACTATGATACCCAAACATGGCAACAGGCAGCATCTTTTCCCAGTCAGAAACACCCTCCCTGTTAAGCAAACAATAATTGTAGGCTATCAATTCAGGCCATAAACCTGTTTGTTTAATTAAGCCACCATAAAGAGCCAATTAGCAGTTAACCCACTAGTTAGACTGGAAGTGCCATGTCTTGTCACTGGTTGACAGTGCTAACTGCTAAGAACAAGAACTGCCCATCTTCCTCTGTAGAAGTAAGGTGGCTCAAGTCGGACTGCCTCCTTCACTAATATAATCCAGTGCCAGCAGCCTGGCTAAAAAGTCCAAAGGGCATTTTGAGCCTGTTATGTGGACATGAGCTAACCCTCTCAACAACCAGTACCTAGTCTACGATCAGAAAACATAAATTACAAACTTCTAATATCAGCAGATTGCTGATTGTAGAGGTGAACGAACACCTCAGCCAGCCATCATCACAGTGACCCACTGCAGTTCTGGAAGGGTCAACGCAACAATTTTCCAACT
Organism: Paraescarpia echinospica; assembly: GCA_020002185.1. Lineage (NCBI taxonomy): Eukaryota > Metazoa > Annelida > Polychaeta > Sabellida > Siboglinidae > Paraescarpia > Paraescarpia echinospica. The sequence continues at coordinate 71,275,737 of CM034531.1, forward strand.
CTAGCTCAGTTGGACCCTCCCATCTTAGCATTCCAGCCTCATCAGCCCCAGTTGAAAGGGCATTTAGCATAGCCGAGAAAGTATCCCGCCCTGAACGGTGCAGCCTGAATGATTCAACCTTTGAACAATTCATGTTCATTCAGTGCAATGGCAAATAGATAAGATCACAGGATGCCACTGAAATTAATGCAAACAAAGTGAATTTCATTGTTGATGAAATAGAGGTTTTTTAGTTTTCCTCATAAAACAATTGATCAACTCAATTCATTTCTGCTGAGTTATATAAAGTAGATTAATAATAAATATTTTTAAAATACATTATTATTTAATATATATATATATTTTTTATGTACTCGTAGTTTTACTCATACTCGTGAGAATGTACTCCTACTTGTACTCGGCTTTTAGTAATGTACTGGTATTTATTCATCGTCAAAGTACTCGTACTCATAAAATGTACTCGGCCCCAGGTCTAGCTTGAAGCATAATTTACATGTTAGAAATGTGTTGTTTACGTGGATGAGCTGCAAAAACAATCATCTGTTCACATCACGGACATGGGCATGGTATTTCTGTGTGGAGCTAATCCGAGCTATGTAGGCGATCCACATGTACTCTAGCTGAGCAGCACAGAACTTGCCGCATCCTATCAGTGCTTACTAAGGTAAGGTCATCTCAAGACTAATTAATTATGTGTGACGTTTAAGATGTCGCAGACATATTTTTGACATTAAAAACTTGTCTTGTTAATAATATTTAGTTTTTGATGACTGCATTGAGTGGATTATAGGGAAACTTAAATTAAAATGAAAAGTAAACACCATTCTCGCCCTTGCATGTCGGGGGCACTGATGATTACTTATCAGTCTCAATACCCCCTGGCAGATTGCCTTGCGAAACCTAAGTTAAGCACAGCCATTAATATTGTTGCCGATTTAGGTGTGGCTGTAGGTTTTAGTTATTACATGTAGGCCGTAATGTTCAAGAAGTAGAAGTCATCATTTAAATGCACACAATATCACTTAGCAACTTGTGGGAATGGCCGAACGGGTGACTATATTCGGATTCCCTGGCTGTCTTTGATGTGAGGCACGGGCATCTGCAATGTTCTCACGGATGGTACAGTCACGACCTGCATAGACATTAGTCAATTACTACAAGCAAGTACAAGTGCAATATTCAGCTAACTTACAGTGTGTAGGATAACTTATCTGCCAGGTATAGTGTAATCAACTACGAACCATGGTTCGCGAGAACGGTAAAGACTTCATATAGGCATGTACCTTCTGCTACTAGCCACATTTTGCTGCATTTTTCTTGTTGGATACCACTGACACTGGGAGTATAATAAATTAGGACTAATGTTTGAAATCGTTAAAAAAAAAAATTGACCACAACGTGGCAGTACTGGCGGAACCCGTCAGTGATATCAAAGCGACATAGATCCTTGGAAATGTGCCCTCATTCAGGTTACAATAAGCTGAAGTTATGGCAGCACGGTGACACAACATTTTCAAAGCATTCCCACTTGTCTTACGATGTCACCAGTCGAGCCGAGACAGTGGAGAAGCAGAAGTTACGGCGGTGTGGCAGCCAACAAATTATATACACCATTTGGTTTGGATACCAGTAAAGGTTTTTGTGCCACCTCCCAGGCTACCTTCTCTGGATCTGGCCCTGCTGTGTTAGCCATGTAAATAATATTGCATAGGTGCGAGAACAGGGGGGAGCAAGGGGGCAGCTGCACCCCCTGGGATTTAGCTTCGTGTGGATAATATGGTAGCCCCAACCTCCGGGTAATGTCTCTACTCCCAGTAAACCTGAGCCTTTGATTTGAATGTCGCCGCAAAAAAGTCAACAGCACCCCCCTCCCCCCGTGTTCCGATGTCATGATAGACAGCGGTGTCGGAGATGAGTGGTGCTGAATTTGACTCGAAGTTCCGCTTCTCGGCTCCTCCAATACTAATTTCGTTCCCGCGCCAGTGAATATAAACGTGGCATATTACATACAAAATTACTATGCTACCCAAGTGTCAAAGTATTAACATAAAATACTTTATTTCTTATGGATGACATCAGAAGTTGAAAAATCGTGCACACAAAATAATGTGTTCGACTTCGTCAAGACAAACTCACAAGTGACAAAAGCAAAGCGGCGACATCGTCGTCGACACGAATTTCTGATTGCGCTGTAGCCACATTTTGTTGGCAGTGAACGCAGCAGCCAATACAAGGCACTTATTTAATTGAAGCTCGCAGGTAAATTGAGAGTACCGTAAATGCATACCTAAAAGTACCATTCTAAGCATAAAGTTATACAACTTTTCCACACCCAGTTATTTCGCCGAATGACGGATGCCTAAACCAAGATTGGTAGTACAGTTGTACGTCAGGGGGCGCAACAGTTTGCAGTGTGCGATTTGACTTGTAGGCCGATATTCTAGCTGTACCCCCGTGCGTTTGTAACGGTGTGTACCAATACTTACAACGGGAACACGAATGTGTCGTCTCTCTTTGAAGTGGTTGTTCCAACGATGGCCTAGCCCTAAGCATAATTGTGTAACTTGTATGCACATGCTCTGTCAAAATTGATGAAATTATGTCCGGTAGGTGGCTCTACTTGTGTTTCACAAGTCATAAATATGTCCCTTGATCGTGCTTTATGTTTTACGTGCGCGCGCATACACAAACACCCTTGTACACATTTTGTCATCCACCCATGCATGCATAGATGTACACATATATATATAACATGCAATATTTACTGGTAGAACCATATATCACACTGACTTATTGACCTATAAGGCTACATAGGGTGCTGTTAAACTTGTTCACCGCCGCGCTGTCGTAACTTCAGGTTGTTTTTCACACCTCTGTTGTTTAGACCTAGTGTGCAAACGTCATGCAGCCACTAAACCCATATAGGCTTATGTGAAAAGGATAATTGGCATGAGAACCAACTGTTGAATCCCTTTAGCTATGCAACTGTCACAATATCCAAATGTCTGGTAGTGCTACGTGCTCTTATAACCTCCAGGGTGAAACTGGCCCAGGGCCATGATTTACAGGGGAGCAAGCATAACAAAACTAGTGGAATAGTCTTTTCCTTGTCAATAATTAAATAACCAGACTGCAAATAAGCGCAACTTAAATTGAACTTTGAAATGTCCAATAATAATATAAAAGTAATAGGTCAATTGCTAGTACATTGGCATTGCTTCCTATTACATTGTGTTTTTATTCAACCTATTACTATAAATTCAATGTTTGTAATCGTTACTATTTCATATTACTATTACCCCAGGCTTGGTGCGTGCTAGCGCGTTTTGGTGCGCATTCACTTGTTGCTTGTAATACAAACACAAATTTGTTGACATTAGTGAAGAAAGAATGAGTGGAGACACTGTTGGACGTGATAGAAAGCGAAAGGATAACTCCGGAGATCGATGTGACTATCAGGGGTGGATCACATGCCAAATCAAAACATTCTTACTTCAAGCGACTTGTGACAAAGACAGGGTAGTATTATTGCAATCAATTAAACTAATAACACATTATATTACGGTCGATTCTCACGAAAATTGTACGTTTTGAATGATAAATTAAATGCTCTACAAAAACAATATCCACAGTGCCTACAGCTTTACATGTTTTGATTAAAAATTATTTCAGCATAATTATATTGCCATTGTATTGCTAAGAGCCATTTAATTAGGTATCTTAATAATGCTTTTCTGTGATGTAGGCGGTCATGTCTGTTCTAAAATAATGTATGTTACTAAATGAAAAACCCTGCCACATTTGTCCACCGAACATTAAATATATTACTTATTATTTAAAATAAACTTAAAACCCTGTACAGTATATTTATTATATATATATTATAACATTTAATCATATATATATATATTATAACATTTAATGATGGTCAATCTCACTTGTGGAGAAAATAAACGTAATAATTACACATGTTTAGTACTACTGCTGTAGTTCATTTTTTGATGTTACCATTACTTTACCGTTGGCCTCATGCAATAATTTCCTAAGTGTGATATTAGTTCAGCCACACTGTGCCTGCATTTATATAGTGAAAGACTAGAATGTTTGGCAGCCTTTAGTATAGGCCATAGGAAAATGCTGTTGAACATTTTTCGTCGCAGCGCCGCCGTAACATAAACTTCTCCGCTGACTCTGGCTCCAATGATGACATCGGAAGACGGGGGTGGGGATGAACTTCAACTTGTCCGCTGTCTCGGCACGACTGATTATATCGGAGGACGGGGCGCTGTTGATTTCTTTCGCGGCGGCGTTCTCAATTTCCGAAGGTCTAGGGATGGGGCACATCACTCTAACACAGGCACATCGCGGCTAAATTGAAAAGGTCTAGGGGCCATGTGCCCCCATACTCCACCTGGTCACGCCTATGAGTGTTGCAATATGATGTATTCTTTACCATTACAGCTTTTGTTGTATCCTGGTACATTACTAATAGTATCTACTACAAAATGTAATGAAACATTTGTAAATGCTTCATTTAAAAGATGGTTTTAACTAATTAGTATATCCGGATAATTTACTGTTACCAACATTATTTTACTTTGTCGTTACTGGAGGTACCCATGAAAATTCCATATTGCAGATTTATTTTGTTTTATATTTTGTGCGATTTTACTGATGTCATAAGACACTGAAATAGAAATGTCAGAAAGTGGTTTTGTTCACCCCCGTACAGGTAGGTATAGCGGGGTTTCCAGTCCTTGAGATTGTTTAAAGCGCTTTACATTTTACCCTCTGGCAGACCTATTCATCCCAACACCATGTCGACTTTTCTGAGACGCATCCAGCCAAGCTGTAATTACTATGCAAGGACTTCGTACACAAACAGCCACCACTATCTATTATGTTGCCCGGTACTCATTTATATAACGCAAATTGTCCAACATTGGACACGACAGCAAGAGGATTCGAACCCGGGGGTCTTTCGATTGAGGATACGAAGTTCTGACAACTGTAATTGTAAGACAAAACACAATATTAAAAACATCCGAAGCTAATAGGCCCGATATGCCTACACAGTGCCAATAACATAATGCGTGATTATAATGTAATCATTTCTTCTCCCACTCACTGTTCTTGCACTGCTGTCTCTACCAGCCATCTCAATACTCCTCTATCTTTCGCTCACTTAATCCCTCCAAATTGCTCTTTACGTATTCCTCCAATCACGGTCTAGGTCGTCCTCTCCTCCTTTTCCCTTCCACTCTGCTGACATCCGCTTTCTTTGCTACCGTTCCACTCCAGTTCGCTACATACGTCAAGCCCATTTCAGTCGGCTCCTCAACAGCTTCTTCTTTAAACTTTCTTTTGTACCCATCTCCCCTCTCGGCTCCTCCATTCTTCTCTTGTTCATTCACGCAACCCGTCTGATCCAATTGTGTTCGCAAACTTGTACCCTCTCCTGTTGTTTTTATGTTATTGCCATAGTCTCTAGACTAGTGGGCTTTTGGCAATTTTAGGGGGGTCGTGGGACGACGTCTCGTAAAAATAATTTGCGTACTATTTAAACGTACCAATACTCGCGCTTGGTATTCACAAAACGCGCAAATCAAATCGTTATGCCGCTGCAGTGTCGAGAAGCCTCACACTGTCGGAGAGCAGTTAGCATGATAGTCCCGTGTGCCAAGACCATGGTCAAACTTGTTCTGGGGGAGAAGAGTGCTAAAAAACTTGGTGTCATTTCTCTTTCCAAAGATAATGTCCGCCGCAGAATGTGTGAGCTTTCTTCGGACATCAAAGAACAGGTGATCCAGGAAATCAAAAGTGCTGGTTTGTTCAGTATCCGTCTTGATGAATCGACAGATGTTCAGTCCTGCTCCCAACTGACGGTCTTTGCTAGGTACGTTCACAATGGAGACCTCAAGGAAGAATTCTTGTTTTGTGACGACCTCGAGTTAACATCTAAAGGGAAAGACGTGATGGACAAACTGACTGAATTCTTTGTAGCCGAAGGCTTGACTTAACAATCTCTGTATACCGACGGGGCCCCTGCAATGCTTGAATCTCGATCAGGATTTGTAACCCTCGTCAAACGAAAAGCTCCACGTGCCTTCTCACTTCATTGCATGATACACGGACAGGCCCTTGCGCCAGACACTACCCCAGGCGCTCCTGGAAACTCTTGACACACAAAAACTGTAAAATTTGTGAAAGCAAGTGCCCTCAACTCACGCCTGTTCGAGAAACTTTGTCAGGACATGGAACTCTTCTGTTCTACACACATGTCCGCTGGCTCTCCAAAGGCAGTGTTGTCCGATGTGTGTTTGCCCTCGGAGAGGAAATCAACTTCTTCCGCAGTATCCAGAACAAAGTGGATCTTCTTTCAGCCTGGACAGCGTATGGATGGTAACTACGACTAGCGACATCTTCGGACAGCTCAACAATCTGAACGTTGAACTTGAGGGGAAAAACCTTGATTTTGTTGAAAAAATAAAAGCTTTCGCGTGCAAGCTGGAGAATTGGAGACGCACTATTGGCTTAGACAACTTCACAATGCTGGAAACGGTATCGGAAGTCGCCGAAGACTGTGGTGACACAACACAGAGTTTGATAATTGTATTCACAAGATATATAGAGATACATCGGATATATCTAGTCAAACAACTCGGTTGTTGAGGAATCCATTCACCGCGCCAGGTATATGAGTACCAGATGATAACGAATGGCGCACAAACAGAGTTTCTTGGTCTCCAGGAAGATCCAGGTGCTAAGATGAAGTTCTAATCTGAAATTGTCATAGTGTTTTGGTCATCCATGGAAGTTGCATACTCTGACTTGTATAACGTTGCCCTGCGTCACCTGATACAATTCATTTCAACCTACCGCTGTGAGGCTGCGTTCTCTGATCTCGTGCACATTAAGACAAAATGTCACAACAAGCTAAAGGTGGAGCGTGATCTCCGGTGTGCACTCGCTATAACGAAAAGCAGAATCAATAAGCGTGTCAATGCTTTGCAGCATCATCCATTCCATTGAAGTCTGAACCGACCAACTCGGACAGTTCTTTGTGTAGCGTCAGTAAGATGACTTCAGATAATTGTTGGTGCTATACAGCGTCACCTATCTGATTGAACGAATCAAAACAGACGTTTGTTTATGCAGCATCAGAAAGATAAATAATTCACAATCATGAAGCTTGTTGGTGTTCTGCAGCGTCACCTATTTGATTGAATGGACCAAAAACGGACATTTCTTTGAGAAGTGTCAATAAGATACGACTTTAAATAATTCACAATCACCAAGCTTGTTGGTGTTACGCAACGTCACCTATTTGATTAACAGCGGCATCTTTTAAATATGAATGACTTAAAATAAAGGTGTATTCCTCTCTAACTGGCTTTCAGACTTTAGAGTAACACTTGGTTACTTTAGATTTATTATGTTTGGTAGTTGTGATGTTTATCTGAGAAAAAGGGGTCGTATTGCAAAAAAAACTAGACCATACAGATATACTGATGTCACACATGAGCAGAGCACCTTTTCCTTGAGCATACGCGATATGCGTCTGTCTCCCGTTACCTCCCGCAGTTATTTAGCGTTATTTACTTTGTTAGTAGACAAATTGAGTGATCAGCTGTTCGATGGGTGTGGAGTTGTGCTCAATTTATGAGGACATTATTTATATGATGTATGCCGTAATTAGTGTAATGAACTTAAATGGTCATGGAGGTAGGAGTAGTCTCTCGTCGGCCGAGGAAGACATTGGCCAGTGGATGTAATGGGTGTCAGTGTCACCGCTATTAAACACTAGTAATATACGTTGACAATCTTAATTCTAGATAGGAGAATCAACACTAACAGAGTGCGCCGAAATAGTCAATTTTGTTCGTTCGATCGAGTAACATGCGAAAGTGTGAATAACCTTAACTGTGTCGTTGAATATAGAGGCGGGTCACTTTGGCCCTTTTCGCAACATTTTGACAAGTTTTCGTTAAAAAATAATTACATAACTTGTCCAGCATTTTTACTAGAACTAATAAATGACAAAGGTGGACAAACTAGCTAATATGGTGGATAGGATTTTTTCGCGGAATGAGTCTGAAACGAGACGAGCAAATAATCGAATTGTGGAAGATCGTACAAAGACATGTTGTCTGTTCCTCAGTTTTTCGACTAATTAATAAGACCAGAATAAATACGTCGAATGCAACGTGCCTGCAAAATTGCGTTTAATAAGCCCAGAGCGTACTTGTGCTCATTTTGGTGAATTGTATATATTATATGCAGGATAGGCCTACCACGAAGGGTGATCGACCTATTACCTATAATCAAAATATCCGCCAGGCAATCAAAACGGATGCTGAAAAGTTGGAGTGTTTAGAGATTTCGCTGTAGATCTGTGTTTGCTGAAATTCTTGCCCCAAACGGTTTTCTTTATGACATAATCATAAGGCAAAGTTTCAGGTGGCTTGGCGGACTTTGTTGGTAGGCCATCGGTCACGTGATGGATAGGTTATTTAACCTCAGTTTTGTTTTTGAGTAAAACAAACCAGAAATGACGTCTGCGGGGAACAGTACGTAGTTACGTGCAGTTGTTCGCAACGTCATGCGTGTTTCTGCTATTGTTCCATGTTACGTCAAACGGACGTCACAGACGGAACTATTTTGCCTCAGCGTAGGGGGCTGCGCACGCACCATTCACACCGAGCCTGTTGATCTGATTCGGTTTTATTATGTGTGAACATAGCTTTAGCCACTGTGATGTCGTTTTGTCACTACGTTGAATTTACATTTCATGTTATTTGCATTCAAGTGATCGTTGTATGTGGTTGTGTCGGCTCGTGACGTTTGTTCAGCGAGGCTACACTGGAATTAATAAAATACCCGTTAATGTACTGTAAATGGGTGATTGTTTTAAACCAGAATATCAGTGTTTATGATAGCGGTCTGCGAATTGGGGCCTACCAATTTCTCGTGAAACGCAATTGCTACCTTACTGCCAGTTATTACTGTTTGAACTGTGAAAGGCATTTGTTTATGTGTATGTTGAAAATACGGCTGTTTTATGTCAATTGTTTAAGCACATTTATTTTCTGTGCACGAAACCCTTAAGTTTGATTTATTTACACTGTTGCTTAATAATGTGAATAATGTTCCTAAATTCGCGTAGTCACTGGTTTTTTTTTTCTGGTGGCTATCTTATTACATCTTGTTAAACATGTACATGTAAGTGTACTTTGTACACTTTGCGCATGCTTTATTTGTTTACTACGTTGTAGGAAACGACACGAACGGGAAACACTTTCCCGTGACTCCACCGTCCCCAACATGAGGCGATTCCTCGCAAAGAGTGCACACTACATCGCATATTACTGTCGACAGACCACCGTCTCCACCGTCGCCCTGAGATGGTAGAGTCTACACACTACAGCGCGGCCGGCAAAGGATGCGGCGTTCGGAAGAGATATCCGGAAGCTTCGGCAAAGTTGTGCTACATTGTATTTGGTGCTCGACTACACTACTTCCGGAGACCGGAAGTGCTATACAGTTGACTGGTATATTCGAAATTCAAACGCGTGAAACATAAACCGCCCCGTCTTTCAACCCAAGACTTAAGGTTGGGCGTGTGACGTCAGATCAACCCAAATAACTTTTTTATTGACTTCTGCTAACAAAACAACAAGCCTTAGTAGGGCCTAGATATCACGTATTTTGTGCTCTTGTGATTTATTGGAGAACATGGACACATTCAGTACAAAGACGAGATGCTAGTTTACTGTCGTTGACGTCAGTAGAAAGTGATATCGCGCACCGTTGCACGATTTGGCTAATCGGGGACATATCGTCAGCATCGATAATAAAGACATAGGACTATAATTATTTTCAATTTTGTTGGCTATGAACCACCAACAACGGATTTGTGTATAACACGCAACTAGGGTCGCTTCTATATGACTATTAAATGCAATCAAAATCGATGAGGACACATCAGCCTTTGTTTGTATTTGGTAGTCACGCTGTCTGCACACGATGTCGACAGTCTCCTGTAAATGTCAGCGTGATACGTGGTGGTACCGTAAAGACAACTATACCATCTATAAATATGCCATTTAACGGCGACCAGGTGTTATTTCTGGCAGGCCCAAACAACAAATACCACGCTTGAAAAGAAACGATGCACCTCTAAGAAGTGGAATCTGACGTGGTCTGACATGGCTTGGTCTGGTCTGGTCTGGTCAGGTCGGACAAAACGTGCCAGTGTATCCCAGCTTTTACGGTCGCCATTTCCGGCCAGCGAAATAATAAACATATGGCACACGAATATAATTGTTCGTCTTTTGCGACGTTTTCTTTTTAAATTGTATTATTATCTGAAAACATTATATACATATATATTTATATTATATATATATATATATGCGGAGTTGATGAACGTGGTATGTTGTGCATGCAGCGTGTCGTTTTACTGGACAACTCTATCTAAAAGATGGACGCAACGGACGCAACGGAAAGAGGAAAGTAGGTTGCCCAAAAGCAACATGGCTTACCACTATTGAAAGAGAACGAGCCAACATGGATGGACAACGTGGAGCTAAGCAAAACGCGTAGTCCTTGATAGAACGAGATGGAGAAGTTGCACGGCTGCCCTGTGGACCACAAGGCCCAAAGACGATGTGTGAGGTGAGGATGGAAAATATCATAATGCAATGGGCGATGGGCCACAGGAAGCAATGGGTGATGGGCCACTCGAAGCAGTAGGCAATGGGCCACTCGATGCAGTGAGCGATAGGCTACTCGAAGCAGTGGGCGATAGGCCAATCGAAGCGGCGGGCGATGGGCCGTCATTCGAAGCAGTGGGCGATGTGTCAATCGAAGCAGTTGGCGATAGGTCAATCGAAGCAGTAGGCAATGGATCAATCGACATTCGTTAGCGATGTCGTAATTGCTATTTCGGTCATATAAGCGTGGACAAGCGTGCGGAACTTGTTAGTTAGCCCTGCGCGTTGCCCTACGTAGCGGTAGCCAGGCGGTTGTATGCATTGTCTGTGTGGTCTACGCTATCGTCGCCCGATAGTGTTCGAAGTGTTGTGTTAGCGCCTTCCTACTTTCTAGTGGCCACACTCTAGGCTGCAAGAAACGTGAATGCACGCTATTATATATCGAACACGACGGTCACGTTGTAACGTGGCCCATTGAAACACATTTCGGTGGTTACACTGTCAGAATAGATTTCTATTATCAATATTCTTTAGGCCATCTAAGTTAACTTTGTGAGTTCATGTTGTAACAATTACATACCACAAAAATCACTTTTATTCATGAATAAAGAATGCCGTAATCGAATAGTCAATCCCATTATTCAATCGTTGACATTTGTTTTCTCGAAACCATTTTGTTTAATATGGACGAAGAATATCTCTAAGTAATTTCGTTAGCAAAATAAGTTTTTTTTTGTTCTGTCCAGTTTACTCTTCTGGCCATAAATATGAAAAAGTAACTAATTTTGTATTAATATAAAGATTTTGTTTTGTTTTGTTTACTATTTATAAAAACAATTATTCACACAGTTTTATGGGAACCTCAAATGGGTTCAGTTGGGGTTATCAAGGGGGCGCAGTTGGAGGTTGTTTGGTAGCTTCGAAAAACGCACCACCAAAAAATCAACCTGCTGTGTATGGATTTTAGTTGTTGGAGTTGCCCCTATATAATAAACAGAAAGAACATTCGAACTAATCAATGTTGTGGGCAATTAAACATACTTTTAGCAACTACTCTACTTTAATACATCATTCCACATCTATATCTGCCTCTGTTGTAGACCATAGAAAGGACATTCCTAGGAATCAACATTGTGAACAATTAAAAGGAGCTAGTCTGTTCATCTACCCTGAATTAACCAGCGTAGTAATTTGTAACCGAAACTCTGCCGTGTAGAACGTAGGAACATTCGAAATTGTTGAACATTAAAGGGTATTGCGGCTAACTCGGCCAGTCTCGGCCGAATTGCCAATAAAGCTTGTTATGAAACTGGATGTTTTGTTTACCATTTGAACATGCTCCGAGGCGTATCTTCCAAATTGCGAACGTTGTTACGGGCTTACTAACACGGGCGGGCAACAAGCACGATTTATAAGTCATATAACGAGAAAGAGAAAGTTAGAACATACAGTAGCAACAGGAAAGATTGAAAGAAAAGATCCAGAGGACGGTGAACATGGTGTGGAAGGAGCACAACAGAACTGCTACAAACTACAAACGACTGTGCGGTTTGAAGGGCCATGACCGCCAGCGCCTGTGACAGACATAGCACATCGAAGAGGATAGTTGGTATAGTCTTAAGAACATTATTAATTAATTCATACAAAACAAGGAACATACTGCCTCCTTTTAAAATGTCATTGCCAGCTACATTATTTTTAATGCACCAATACTGAAACGTATGGTATAGAGAACATCAATGTAGACCCCATAATTATTAAAATGTTCCACTACTCATAACAGTTCGGTGTATAGGGTTGACATTATGACACGATACACCGCGCGTTGTTTTTCTAACCTGCAAGGGTGTCATTCACTTTTCTCTGTCTCTCTCGCTCTCGCTCTCGCTCTCGCTCTCGCTCTCGCTCTCTCTCTCTCTCTCTCTCTCTCTCTCTCTCACTCTCTCTCTCTCTCTCTCTCTCTCTCTCTCTCTCTCTCTCTCTCTCTCTCTCTCTCTCTCTCTCTCTCTCTCTCTCTCTCTCTCTCTCTCTCTCTCCTTCCCTCCATCCCTCCCATCAATCAATGTAGACCCCATCATTATTAGAATGTTCCACTACTCATAACGATTCGGTGTATAGGGTTGACATTATGACACGATACACCACGTGTTGTTTCTCTAACCTGCAAGGTTGCAATTCACTTTTCCCTGGAGCGGTTGTGTATTTACTTATGGTTAAATTTCGTTGTAACTAAGACATATGAACCAAGACACCAACAACGCAAGGACGCTGTATTACTTGCCCACCCATGGTACAACATCTCTAATAGCGCTTTCGGTGTTAATAACGTTAATGAGACACAATTGTAGACGATACAGTATTATGAGCGATACAGTATTATGCAGACACATTGCATAGAGGGGAATTGCAAAGTACAAGTGTGATAGCGGATTTACATACTTGAAAAATGTTCTGCTGAAATCACCGTCAAAGAAAACACCTAGATTACGAACAGTATCTGATGGTGAAGTATCATTGCCAAGCAATTTAACTGGAAAGTAGTTAACAACGTATGGCTGCCGAACACTATTTATTAAACTTCTTTTCATGTAACATCTACTGATCTACATTTAGGGCGCACACTTCCGTTGCGTGGAAGCGGCGCACCAATACAAGAAGTCCACGTTTTTGACGATGGTATCACAGCTAGAAAAATCCAGACTGTGCGTAATGGATTACATGCAAAATATCTCTGTAAGTGTATAACATGAAAAGGAATTAACATCAGCATGGCTAGCTGTAGCATTTCTGCTATTTCTGGATGTTTAAATCTACTTTCCTGAGGTTTAATTTTATAAATGAGGAAGGTCAAGCCAGTAGATAGACATATTGTTAAACAATCGCCTTAGTTACGTAATTACAGCAACTCGGTTGCAGATGCGCTCAGTGGGGCGTGGTATTCTGTTGCTAGCGTTTCTAGGCCAGCAGGTGGTTTCACTGTAATCTTAGAGGGTGTTCCACAATGCCTAGTTTGAATTGTATATTGCATTAGTCAATAGAAATGATGGAAACCTGTCATATGATGTGTAATTATGTCCGCTTATATAAATGTCTGTTGTACGCATTTCGCCATCTGGGCGCTGGCGAAGGACTGGGACAGATCCAGGGTTGAACGAGACAGGTTGCCCTGCTGCCAAGAGAGAATGGCAAGTCAAGTCGTGAAGCGTGGTGGGAATCGTTAACGTGGGTTACGTTCCCAAGATTTTGTGTGTGTGTGTTCGCGCGCGCGCGTGCGTGCGTGCGTGCGTGCGTGTGTGTGTGTGTGTGTGTGTGTGTGCAGCGACATCGTCAGAAAGCTTGACCGAATGCGACTCGTAGCGGCCGGCGGTAAACGTATACTGCCAGGCGTCGTCATTCGCGCGAACCCGTTCATCCGACTTCTCGATCGTTTGCGACAGGGCAAGACCTCTCGATCGAATTCGTAGCGGCCGGCGGTAAGCGTCTACTGCCCGGCTTCGTCTTTCAGTTGAACGTATTCAACTGACTTCGCAATCGTTTGCGACCGTGCGATCATTGAACGGACGCGACTCGAGAATTCGCGGCGTACGACGGCAATCGTCAAGTGCCCGGCTTCATCATTCGTGCGGCCGAGATACACCGTTCTAATTGTGTTCTGAGCTCAGCGTGTTGACTTCAACAAACGTTCGTATATATTCGAGATGGGACTAGCCCAGTGTAAATGTCTATTTTCTGATTGAACGTATCTATTATTTGCTGTATTATGATTAGTAGTTATCTGTGGTTTTGAAGTGAGATATTATTACCCTTGAAGTATTCACATATATATGTATGTGTGTGTGTGTGTGTGTGTGTGTGTGTGTGTGTGTGTGTGTGTGTGTGTGTGTGTGTGTGTGTGTGTTGTAACATATTACTGTAATGAGAGTCCGCGTGGATTAGCTTATACTGTGTATTTATATTATGGGAGTTATTCTTAGATAACACTTGGCGCCTAGTATGGTCGTGTAGCGGTATAATCCACATAAGAAAGGAACTGGAATTTGATAATCGAAAGATTAAGTGTTATTGTTTATTATGTTCTATTAAGATTTGGTTACGGGATTTCTTTATTCTGTTTATTTTGTTAATCGAGATATTTACCAAAAGGAAGATATCTTGTAATAAAGTTTATTAAATTTTCCTCGTTCTTTGTTGCTTGTTTACGATAACCGTTCTTTCCATATGCGTTGACCTTGATATATAAGAACCCTACTAGACTGAGCCATCTAGTGTACGGAGACCTCGCTAAT
Organism: Paraescarpia echinospica; assembly: GCA_020002185.1. Classification (NCBI taxonomy): domain Eukaryota; kingdom Metazoa; phylum Annelida; class Polychaeta; order Sabellida; family Siboglinidae; genus Paraescarpia; species Paraescarpia echinospica. Next base: position 71,290,738 of record CM034531.1, read on the forward strand.
CCGTGACACTAGCTCAACGATGACAGATAATGTATGCCATTATTGCTGTGAAATTCCGTGACTCTCAACTGCGCAAACGGTTGATGGATACAGGGAACGCACGTCTCGTTGAAAATGTTCCTAGTGTGGAAGGATATTGGGGAAAGAGTTCGAGGCGTGGGAAAGTGGGTAAGAATATACTCAGCGTTATTGTCATGCAGTTGATGGACTTTATTAGGAAGTACACGAAGCGCTCTTGTATGTGAACGAACGGTTGTCATCAGGTGGACTTTATTAGGAAGTACACGAAGCGCTCTTGTATGTGAACGAACGGTTGTCATCAGGTGTCCATTAAAAACACATGGCCGAATGCAAGAGATAAG